>JABXJD010000381.1:185000-507500 GCA_013375575.1 Percina caprodes
GGATGATTCCCCGTTTCCCCCTCCTGAGGTGGCGAACGGTTTTCCAGAAGCACCTTGGTGCCGACCGAAAGTCCTTCTCCATGTCTTCTCCGAACTTCTCCCACACCCGCTGCTTTGCTTCTGTCATGGCAGAGGCTGCAGCCCTTCGGGCCCGTCGGTACCTTGCAACTGCCTCCGGTCGGACGGCTTCCTGACCACCGGTGTCCACCAGGGTGTTCGTGGGTTGCCGCCCCTTGAGGCACCTAAGACCCTTAGACCACAGCTCTCCGCCGCAGCTTCAGCAATGGAAACTTTGAACATTGTCCACTCAGGTTCAATGCCCCCAGCCTCCACAGGGATGCCCGAAAAGCTCCGCCGGAGGTGTGAGTTGAAAGTCCGTCGGACAGGGGCCTCCTCCAGACGTTCCCAATTTACCCGCACTACGCGTTTGGGCTTACCAGGTCTGTCCAGAGTCCTCCCCCATCCCCTGACCCAACTCACCACCAGATGGTGATCAGTTGACAGCTCCACCCCTCTCTTCACCCGAGTGTCCAAAACATACGGCCTCAGATCAGATGAAACGATTATAAAATCGATCATTGATCTTTGGCCTAGGGTGCTCTGGTACCACGTACACTTATGAGCATATAGCAATAGTTTGTGATGGACAATCCATGACTAGCACAGAAGTCCAACAACAGACAACCACTCTGGTTTAGATCAGGGAGGCCGTTCCTCCCAATCACGCCTCTCCAAGTATCTCCATCATTGCCCACATGTGCGTTGAAGTCCCCCAGCAGAACAATGGAGTCCCACACTGGAGCCCCATAAAGGACTCCATTCAAGGTCTCCAAGAAGGCCGAATACTCCGAACTCTTGTTTGGTGCATATGCACAAACAACAGTCAGAGTTTTCCCCCCCATCACCCGCAGGCATAGGGAGGCGACCCTCTCGTCCACCGGGGTAAACTCCAACGCAGCGGCGCTCAGCTGGGGACTTGTGAGTATCCCCACACCCGCCCGGCGCCTCACACCCTGGGCAACTCCGGAGTAGGACAGAGTCCAACCCCTATCCAGGAGTACGGTTCCAGAACCGAGACTGTGCGTAGAGGTAAGCCCCACCAGATCTAACTGGTAGCGCTCCACCTCCCGCACAAGTTCCGGCTCCTTCCCCCACAGAGAGGTGACGTTCCACGTCCCCAGAGCCAGCCTCTGCCGCCCAGGTCTGGTCCGTCGAGGCCCCTGACCTTCCCCGCCACCCATATGGCAGCGCACCCGACCCCAGCGGTTCCTCCCACAGGTGGTGGGCCCATGGGTTGGAGATGAGGGTGCCACGTAGCTTCTTCGGGCTGTGCCGACCGGGCTCCGTGGCAAACCCGGCCACCAGGCGCTTGCTGACGAGCCCTCCGTCTGGGCCTGGCTCCAGACGTGGGCCCCGGGCTTCCTCCGGGAAGGGTCACTCCCTCTCTTCCTCGATTTTTCATGGGGTTTTCGAACCATTCTTTGTCTGGCCCCTCACCTGGGACCACTTTTCCATGGGAGACCCTACCAGGAGCACACAGCTCCAGACAACACAGCCCTCAGGTTCATAGGGACACACAAACCTCTCCACCACGATAAGGTGATGGTTCCCGGTTCTTATATGTACTTTCTAATGCTTGTGGAACCGGGATTTGTTCAGCAAGTTTGGTCCCACGTTTGCAAAAAATGTATTGAAGTTATTAACCACATCCTCCATGTTATTAATATTTTTATCATTATCAATGAAGTAATGGGGATAAGTATAAGTAGCCTGTCTATTATTATTTTTAATAATATTATTTAAAATGTTCCACATACCTTTAATATTGTTTTTATTATTATCCAATAGTTTTGTGTAGTATTCTTTTTTACAAGATCTCATAATATTAGTTAACTTATTCTTATATTTCTTATATTTATTTTCAGTCTCTATAGTTTTGTGTTTTATAAATTGTGTATTTTTCTTTACAGGCGTTTTGTAATCCCTTGGAAATCCACGGTCTATCATTTAGTTTTTGTGGTCTGCTATATATTTTCATTGGACAATTTTTATCATATAATAATTTAAATGTTCTTAGGAATTCTTCATATACTTTGTCAACATCTTTTCCTTCTCAATAAACTCCCAGTCTTGTGCTAGCAGATCAACTTTTAATGCCTCCATTGTTTCTTCTGTCCTGACCCTTTTGGAAATTGGTTTATTAACATGTCTGTTCAGAGTGTAGTTGCTGTCATGAACTGTAAAAATTGGTAGGTGGTCACTGATATCGTTTATTAGTAATCCACTCACTGTATTGTTATGTATGATATTTGTAAATATATTGTCTATTAATGTTGCACAGTGAGAAGTAATTCGGCTGGGTCTGGTAATTTTAGGATTGAGGCCTAGACTAAACACAGTGTTGATAAAGTCCTCTGTCATTTTATGGTTATTTGGATTTAACAACTCAATATTGAAGTCCCCACAGATGAACATAACTTTTTGGCTAGTTTTTGTAAATGTCTCTTCCATCCAGTCCTTAAAAGTGTCAATATTTGAACCTGGTGACCTGTATATGCAACTTACAATAATATTTTTCTTCTTTTCCATACATATTTCTATTGTGACACATTCCAATAAATTATTCACCACCATTGACATTTTTTCCACCCCCTTATAATTTAAATCCCTATCCACATATAGTATCACACCACCCCCACTCTTGTTGACTCTGTTAATAGAAAACATTTCATATCGTTCAATTCCAAAATCTGATTCTTTTTCACTGTTCCAAGTTTCTGTTATTGCAATTATGTTAAAGTGCTGTTTCAATTGCTTTAGATAGTGTTTGATACTGTGAAATTTGGCATACAGACTTCTGCTGTTAAATTGGATAATGGATAATTGCTGTTTGGTCTTGATGGACCTATTAAATTGTTCATCAGTGTAATAGTTGCAGTTATTGTTTATGTTAGCAAAGAAATTGTTCTCAGGATCAATGTCATTTTCCATATCCTGTGAGTGGTGTTCAGTGTACTGGAAGGTGTTCAGTTCCAGGTGCTCATATTCAACCAGACTTTGTAGTGAATGACTATCTCCGGTATGTGTGTGAGTTATATTTAGTGACATAGTGAGATTAAAGTTTCAACATATCATAGCTGTTTATGTATTAACGTTAGCTGGCCTTGGTTGCTGGACCGGGGATGAATGATCAGTTTGTCCTGTCGTAAATAGGCAATGTCCCCCCTTTCTCTCGCCGCTCTTAAATCCGGCATGAGTTCTTTCCTTTTCCTTCTGACTGCCTCCGTGAAGTCTTTGTTTATGTATATTCTGGAACCTTTCAGATTTCTGGTTCTTTGTAGTATTTCCGTTCTGTCCTTATGCCTTAGGAATTTTACCACAATTGGCCTCGGTCGGTCTCCTCCAGGTTTTCCTGTGCGGTGGGCCCTCTCCACCTCCACCTCGCGTTGCAGCTGTAATTTTTCCTTCACAACTTGTTTTACCTTGTCCTTCGTCTCTGACCAGGTTTCTCTCTGTGACTCCTGTATCCCATTAAATACCAGGTTATTTCGCCTGGATTGGCTTTCCAGATACTCCATTTTGTCTGTGACAGCCAGCAAGCTGTCACAGACTTTAAAAATATCTGTTTGCATCAAGGCACTGCGTTCCTTCGGATTTGCTGTCTCAGTTTGAATGTCATCCACTTCTTTTTGTGTGTACTGCAGGCTTTTTGTTGCTGCAACAGTTCATTTACACTGGCGATTGTCACATATTCATCTTCCTGTTTAGCCTCTTTTTTCGGAGGCATTTTTTAGACTTGTTAGCCCACATCAGTAACTCAAGCGTTGGCGTCTTCCTCAGCGTTCCCAGCGTTTGTTTTATTATACTCATAAGAGCCCACTCACCGTCTCCATACACTCCGCCACTCATCCTTTATGTTATCGCAACAGCAACTTCCTTACTATGAGTTATTACAGCACAATCACAACTGCTGAACGGTTAATCACAACAAAGGGAATTTGTTAGCATGGATCAATCCAAGCAGGCGCTGCTTTCAAACACTTGTTATTCTACACAGAAACAAACCAACCAAAACCCCCAAAAGTCTGTTTAGAGGTGCTTTGTTGAGCTTTGGAAATCTGTCTGTTTTATTAGATTTAGGGGCAAAAACTGCAGTACAAACATTAAACCCAGTTATCTGCCTCTGCATCCTACCTCTGTCTATGTCTCCACCTCTGTCGCTCTGTGCAGGACAAACGGATGGCGGGATGAGCACTGATGGGTTAGCCTTGATTTCCCAACCGACCCAGACAGTTGATGTCCTGCAGAAGAAAGACTGTGGATCCTGAAAGTAAACCAAGATCTGGAGGGTAGTGGGAAGGTCTATAATGACACACACACACACACACACACACACACACACACACACACACACACACACACACACTTTGGTTCTTTCCAAATGCAATGAAATCATTAATTCCTCTGCAATCTCGCCACACAAACACAGGCACTCAGACAAAAATACATCAAACTGCATTGAAGTCGCACCTGCTTCCAGCTCTTGGTTTCCTTCATCCAGTGGAGACAGCAGTCCGAGTTGGCAGAGAGAATGAAAGCTTGATCACCAATTCCTCAGCAGAGGAACGGATCAGTCTGGATAAATATTAAAGACTCTGCTGATAAAGCTGCATCATGTCATGTATTTGTAGACCAGTTCTTTTTCTCGGTCACTGTAATCATTTTCAGTAAAAAAGAAAAGAGCATAGTCCTGGTGTTCTGTGTGTTCCTGGCTCTATCTTGTGGGCATGTGTGTGTGTCTCTAGGAAATATAGTATACGACAGAATAGAATAGCATAGAAAGAAATGCAGAAATCCTTTGTGTACCACTGACCACTTTTCACATTATGCTGTTAGATATGTTGAGCCTTTGTTCATTTTTCCTTTTGATAAAGGAACATGTGAGCAATCCAAACCCCCATACTGTTCTATTTGATACATTCCTTTTTTTTTTAAATAAAACAGACCACACATTGTATACCTAAAGCCACATGCTTGCAGAATGGTCATTGGTCAAGAAGATGAGGGTGAGATGTAAAACAATAGATGCAATATGCCGTCATAATTAGTGGAACAACCTTCCGCCTATGGGCACCAACTATATTATCAGCTATTCAGCACCTAATTACCAGAAGGACCAAAGAGACCAGGGAGGCTGACATTACTTTCCACATGTCAGTATAGATAAGACATTTTTTTCATATTAAAAAAACTACAAAAAGGTCAGTGAACTACATAACTTCACCATTAGGTACTAAAGGACCAGCTGAGTTCTAAGTCAAAGTAATTGTTGATAGCTCTTAACAGCATTGAGCTGATTGCTAAGCGCATCATTTATAACCAACAAACATTGTTTTGTGTGCTATGCTACCTCTCTTTTATATAGACCTTAGTGGTCCCCTAATACTGTATCTGAGGGCATGGACTGTATATGTATTAATGGACAGAGCATCCGGTTCGGCAAAGTGCTGCAAATGCGGAAGTAACTTAAACCTGCATTTGCATCTGAATTCCTGCAGAGGGTGACACGCGGGTTGCAAAAAGAGGTCAGTTTCTGTAGACATCTATGGAGAAATGACCCACTTCTCACTTGATTTATTACCTCAATAAACATGATCTACAATGCCTTAACTACATGTTTGTCTTTTACTGTAATTACAAAGGTAACTGAATGACCAGAGCCTACAGAAGGAAGACCTGCTGTATAGAGCGGTGTATTTGGTGCCATTTCATCTGGTTGTGGAAAACCAACTGTTTTGACCACATCCAAAGTTCTCAAATGTGTTCTGATTATAATGATGCCAGAAAATTATTTTTGGTTCATCTTCTTTTGCTGAAAGGACAGACCAACTTTTAGCACTTGGTATTTAAAGGTTGACTTAGTTTCTGTTGTAGTTTGATAGGTGATAGTAACATTAAGTAGTTATGTAGATTAAAACTATTTTATAAATATTAAACTGAAATACAATAATGGATCTACACTAGCAGTCAGCAAGTGAAAGTATTTTTTTTGTAATTTCACATAAAGGGTCTTAACAGCTGGAACTGGTCCACCAGAAGTCCACCCACAAGCACACTGTGAGTCATGTAATAGATGTCCTGGTGTTGCTGTTAGGCCTGCTGCTAGCTTCTCTGTCTCTCCTCTGTCCTAATTGCAGGAGTGAAGTCTGGTGTGTGGGAGTCAGGGTTCCAGCTGCCTCTCATCTGCCACAATCAACCTCTGCTTTACATACCGGGTGATTCCTCCCCTTGCATCAGATCATCGTCACGATGACCACAGTCTCGCTCATGACTAACCTTGCCATCTGTTGAGTTATTTGTGCCTCAGCTGCCATTGGAACCTGACTCCTGCCGTCCACAGGACCCCACCACTAGCCGGCTTAATATATTCCTCTGACGGACTTGCTCCTTCCCTGAAACCACTGGACCTGTTCACCCTGGAAACCTGGACGAGCTTTTCCCCCTCAGAAACCTAGACTCTGACACAATAAACCTGTTAATTCACAATCCTGGCTCTGCGTTCTGTTCACCATTTAAACCTACCCTAAAGTTAGCACTTCAGAAGTATTCATTAGATATATCATTTATATAGTTTATTGTATGTATGTACACTACCGTTCAAAAGTTTGGGGTCACCCAAACAATTTTGTGTTTTCCTGAAAAGTCACACTTATTCACCACTATACGTTGTGAAATGAATAGAAAATAGAGTCAAGACATTGACAAGGTTAGAAATAATGATTTGTATTTGAAATAAGGTTTTTTTTACATCAAACTTTGCTTTTGTCAAAGAATCCTCCATTTGCAGCAATTACAGCATTGCAGACCTTTGGCATTCTAGCTGTTAATTTGTTGAGGTAATCTGGAGAAATTGCACCCCACGCTTCCAGAAGCAGCTCCCACAAGTTGGATTGGTTGGATGGGCACTTCTTGCGTACCATACGGTCAAGCTGCTCCCACAAGCTCCAGCTCAATGGGGTTCAGATCTGGTGACTGCGCTGGCCACTCCATTACCGATAGAATACCAGCTGCCTGCTTCTGCTCTAAATAGTTCTTGCACAAGTTGGAGGTGTGTTTAGGGTCATTGTCCTGTTGTAGGATGAAATTGGCTCCAATCAAGCGCTGTCCACTGGGTATGGCATGGCGTTGCAAAATGGAATGATAGCCTTCCTTATTCAGAATCCCTTTTACCCTGTACAAATCTCCCACCTTACCAGCACCAAAGCAACCCCAGACCATCATATTACCGCCACCATGCTTAACAGATGGCGTCAGGCATTCTTCCAGCATCTTTTCATTTGTTCTGCGTCTCACAAACGTTCTTCTTTGTGAGCCAAACACCTCAAACTTGGATTCATCTGTCCACAACACTTTTTTCCAGTCTTCCTCTGTCCAATGTCTGTGTTCTTTTGCCCATCTTAATCTTTTTCTTTTATTGGCCAGTCTCAGATATGGCTTTTTCTTTGCCACTCTGCCCTGAAGCCCAGAATCCCGCAGCCGCCTCTTCACTGTACATGTTGACACTGGTGTTTTGCGGGTACTATTTAATGAAGATGCCAGTTGGGGACCTGTGAGGCGTCTGTTTCTTAAACCAGAGACTCTAATGTACTTATCTTCTTGCTCAGTTGTGCAACGCGGCCTCCCACATCTTTTTCTACTCTGGTTAGAGCCTGTTTGTGCTGTCCTCTGAAGGGAGTAGTACACACCGTTGTAGGAAATCTTCAATTTCTTAGCAATGTCTCGCATGGAATAGCCTTCATTTCTAAGGACAAGAATAGACTGTCGAGTTTCAGATGAAAGTTCTCTTTTTCTGGCCATTTTGAGCATTTAATTGACCCCACAAATGTGATGCTCCAGAAACTCAATCTGCTCAAAGGAAGGTCAGTTTTGTAGCTTCTGTAATGACCTAAACTGTTTTCAGATGTGTGAACATGATTGCACAAGGGTTTTCTAATCATCAATTAGCCTTCTGAGCCAATGAGCAAACACATTGTACCATTAGAACACTGGAGTGATAGTTGCTGGAAATGGGCCTCTATACACCTATGTACATATTGCACCAAAAACCAGACATTTGCAGCTAGAATAGTCATTTACCACATTAGCAATGTATAGAGTGTATTTCTTCAAAGTTAAGACTAGTTTAAAGTTATCTTCATTGAAAAGTACAGTGCTTTTCCTTAAAAAATAAAGACATTTCAATGTGACCCCAAACTTTTGAACGGTAGTGTATGTATGTTTTATTGTATTTAAACTGTTAGAATTAGATCTTGACATTGCATGTCCTAAATATCAGGTATATTTGATTTAATCATTACATTGAATAACTTGTTGTTATAATGAACGTACAATAACCCTACACAGATTAAACAGCACCTAGTGCATTTTCAATTACACTTCACTTAATTACAAATTCTATCAAATTACCAATGTATTCTTGTATGACTACAATACTGCATGTTCCTATAGGTACTTCAGAAAAACAAGAAATTTAGCTTTAGGAAGACCTTTTATCACACAGTGAAATGTGCAATCACACAGTATTTCTAAGATTATGTTAAATTGAATTAAATAATGTAGTTCACCTTTTACAATCCAGTGTAAATTCCACACAAAGAAACACTGCTGTGGGTTAAGGTAAAGGCAAACTTAACTGTCACAAGCAGTGATGGGAATAACTGCGTTAAGTATTACCATCAGGCCACTTACGTTACTTGCACCACAAAGTGTGTATATACGTATTTATTTATTTTTGCTATAGTGCTTAACAAGCATTATTTAATTTTGCCCAGTTGTGGCCTGTTGAGGAGCGATAAAAATAAATAAGTTCCAAAACATCTATGCTGTTATTTGTATTGATCCACTAGACATAATATCTACATACATGGCATCTGATTGGAGGCTAGTCTCACTTTAAAAGAGTTTAGATGTGTGTACATTGTTTTTGTTAATGTATTGTATTAAGTGTCCATTTCATTATAATTCAGATTTATCATAAATAATTGAACATGCACATGTATTTTAAGTTCCATTAAAGGGGGGGGGGTCACATTTGAGCATTTGAAGATTTACTTGAAAGTAATGCATTAGTTACTTTCTGATGTAACTAGTTCCTTTAATTTGTAACTGAGTATCTAATTTAGTTACTTTTTGGAAGAAGTAACTACTTTTTAAAAGTAACTTGCCCAACACTGGTCACAAGACATGTCTACATAATAAAAAGAAGTAGTTGGATCTCTAGTGCCATATTGTTAATTCCAGTAGTAGCTGCAGGTTCTCAGTCATTCCTTCAACGAGGTTGACTATCTGATAGTGCTGTAGCTAAATTTAAGGATGTGATTCCATTATCATTTAATTCATTACCAAGTCACGAAGTAACGGAGGACTCCTATGCTATTAGTCCCTCCCAAATCGATCATTTTGTTGATAGTGCAGCAGGCTCACTGCGAACGACACTCGACTCTGTTGCCCCTCTAAAAAAGAAGATGATAAAACAAATACGGTTAGCTCCATGGTATAACACTGAAACTCGCAAATTAAAGCAAATATCACGGAAACTTAAGATTTGGCGTTCCAAATTGGAAAATTCTCGTTTAATCTGGCAAGATAGTCTTAAAACATATAGGAAGGCCCTCCGTAATGCCAGAGCAGCGTACTACTCGTCATTAATAGAGGAAAATAGAAACAACCCCAGGTTTCTTTTCAGCACTGTAGCCAGGCTAACGGAAGGTCACAGCTCTACTGAGCCAAGTATTCCCATAACTCTTAGTAGTAATGACTTTGAGGTTCTTCAATGATAAAATTATAACTATTAGAAGCAAAATTCACCAAGACCTGCCTTTAACTGGCACTGACTTATCTCTAAACTCAGAAACCTCAGAAACAGCTGGAAAACCAGATATGTTTAGACTGCTTTGCTTCACTTGATCTGTATCAATTTAATTCAATTATTTCTTCATCTAAACCATCAACCTGCCTCTTAGACCCCATCCCGACTAGGCTACTTAAAGAAGTTTTACCATTAGTCAACACTTCTGTACTAGGTATAACCAATCTGTCTTTATTAACAGGCTATGTACCACAGCACTTTAAAGTAGCTGTAATTAAACCTCTTCTGAAAAAGCCCAACCTTGATCCAGATGTTTTAGCCAACTATAAACCTATATCCAATCTTCCATTACTCTCTAAGATTGAGAAAGCAGTTGCCAAACAGTTATGTGACTTTCTGCATAGCAACAGCTTATTTGAGGATTTTCAGTCAGGATTTAGAGTTAATCATAGTACAGAGACAGCACTTGTGAAAATTACTAATGACCTCCTAATTGCATCAGACAAATGACTTATCTCTGTACTGGTGTTATTAGATCTTAGTGCTGCATTTGATACCATTGACCACCATATCTTATTACAGAGATTGGAACATTTTATTGGCATTAAAGGGACTGCTCTATGCTGGTTTAAGTCTTATTTATCAGATCGATCTCAGTTTGTTAATGTTAACAATGAATCCTCTGTGCACGTCAAAGTTAGTCATGGAGTCCCACAAGGATCTGTGCTCGGTCCAATCCTGTTCACTTTATATATGCTTCCTTTAGGCAATATTATCAGGAAGCACTCCATAAACTTTCATTGTTATGCAGATGATACTCAATTATATCTATCAATCAAGCCGGATGAAATTAATCAGTTAGCTAAACTTCAAATGTGCCTTCAGGATATTAAAACCTGGATGAGCTGTAATTTTCTAATGTTGAACTCAGATAAAACTGAAGTTATTGTTCTGGGACCCAAGCACCTCCGTGACGCTTTATCCAAAGATATAGTTACTCTGGATGGCATCACCCTGGCCTCCAGCACGACTCTGAGGAATCTTGGAGTTATCTTTGATCAGGACATGTCCTTTAATTCCCACATAAAGCAAATTTCAAGGATCGCCTTTTTTCACCTACGTAATATTGCAAAAATCAGGAATATTCTGTCTAAAAATGATGCAGAAAAACTAGTTCATGCATTTGTTACTTCTAGGCTGGATTCCTGCTATTCTTTATTATCAGGCTGCTCGAAAAAGTCCATAAAGACTCTTCAGCTGATCCAGAATGCTGCAGCACATGTTCTGACAGGAACCAGGAAAAGAGATCACATCTCTCCTGTTTTAGCTTCTCTGCATTGGCTTCCTGTAAAATCCAGAATAGAATTTAAAATCCTTCTTCTCACCTACAAAGCTCTTCATGGTCAGGCACCATCTTATCTTAAAGAGCTCATAGTACCTTACAACCCTACAAGAGCACTATGCTCCCAGAATGCAGGGTTACTTGTGGTTCCTACAGTCTCTAAAAGTAGAACGGGAGCCAGAGCGTTCAGCTATCAGGCTCCTCTCCTGTGGAACCAGGTTCCAGTTTGGGTTCAGGAGGCAGACACCGTCGCCACATTTAAGAGTAGGCTTAAGACTTTCCTTTTTGATAAAGCTTATAGTTAGAGCATAGAATTGAATATTGTTAGGGAGTGAGGAGTTGCAGCATCCGCCTAACCCGGCCCACCTGCTTCTCGTCATAGTTGTCAGATCTAGCTATCATATAAATCAAGAAAATAATAAAACTAGAGGGAGGCAGGGCATACAGCCCGATCCGGTTGGGGAGAGTTCTAGCCTGACCAGGCCCCTCTCTTTACCTTGTCTCTCTTGGTTATGCTTTGATAAAGCTTTTAGTTAGGGCATAGAATTGAATATTGTTAGGGAGTGACGAGTCGCACCGTCCGCCTAACCCGGCCCACCTGCTTCTCATCATAGCTGTCAGATCTATCTATCATATAATCAAGAATATAATAAAACTAGAGGGAGGCAGGGCATACAGCCCGATCAAGTTGGGGAGAGTTCTAGCCCGACCTGACCATGCTCCTCTCTTTACCCTGTCTCTCCTAGTTATGCTGTAATAGTTTTAGACAGCTGGGGGACTTCCTTTGACACACTGAGCTCCTCTATCTTTTTATATTTCCATTTGTGTGCATCCATGTACCAGAAATGCTTGTTACTAACCTAGCTCTGGGGAGTCATTCCCCGGAGTCCTTATGTTCTTTTTTCCCCAGCATGTTCCCTCAGATCAGGGAGGCTCCAAAATCAGGGTAGCAGCTGTCGCCATGGTCCCGCTACACATTCTGCAATGGCATGTTCAACCCTGCTGCGTCCTGCTGTGCCTTGTAATGCCGCACAGTGCCCTGCTATGCCTTGAACTACTACAAAGAACTGCTACAAACTACTATTTTTTTTATATTTCTGTTATTGCCACTCTTCATTCTAACCCCAACCGGTCGTCAGACACTGCCTACCAAGAGCCTGGGTCTGTCCGAGGTTTCTACCTAAAAGGAAGTTTTTCCTCGCCACTGTCACACTGTTGCTTGCTCTGGAGGAAACTACTAGAACTGTTGGGTCCTTGTAAATTCTGGAGTGTGGTCTAGACCTACTCTATCTGTAAATTGTCTCGAGATAACTCTAGTTATGAATTGATACTATAAATAAAATTGAATTGAAATTGAATTGAGGTTGACGCCCTCGACATCTCCCAGGTCATTCCCGCAGCATTCCCCAGTGTAGACTGGAAAAAGAAAGGGAGAAGGCTCTTCCACCGCAGACCACCCCAGCTCAACCAATAGATGTAGACATCTTCAACGCCAAGGTTGTTCCCCATGGTCTTTGTCTAATTGTCTCCAACGATCCAGACTGTTGCTGGATGGAAAAAACCCATTGTAATAGTTAGAGAAGTATCATATTTAAGTTATAGAGAAAAAGGATCAATGAACAGCACTCTTAATCACACAGTTATTTGAAAATGCATTATTACCTTGGCCTAGCTGTACAAAACAAGTCTGATAAAAGTTTAAGGTTGTACAATAGATAGCAAAATAAAATAAAAAAATTAATATTGCTTACTTCTGGGGCATTGGGTGGGTGCACATGCCATCGTGGCTCTCAGCACTTCTATTTCTGAAAGAAAGAGAATCATCAATTTCCATTTGAGCCCCTCATAGTTAAATATTTATGCACACTAGCATCTAACTGTACTTCACTAATTATCTAGGAGAATACACATGAATTGATGGGACAAGCAAGACCATCTCTGCGCTCATTAAAATTCCACCAAAAGGATAACTGCAAGGAATTGTAAGTGATATACATTGGGGCTGCACAATATCAGGAGAATATGTAATTGCAATTGTTTTGACTGATATTGCGATCGCTATATGACGCACAGTATTGGAGGAAATGATCATTTTGTATCATTATTCTCATTGATTTTTGGGAGGATCTGTACCAAAAGATTTTTTCTTTAGTCCGTAGGATACGAGTTGTAGGACGGGACATCTCTGCAGCGCCACAATACTCATTTTAGAATGGTTTGACACATATTGTGCCTTTAACAAATGCTCTAGTGCTCTAGTCCATATTGCAATTTCGATAAAATTGTGATTAATTGTGCAACCCCAATATACATCTTTGGAGTCACCATTGTTGATGATTTGTCCTTCAGACAACTTATGAAAACTGAAACAAAACCTGTAAGCTATTTCGAATAAAAAAGTGAAGTGTTCCTGCTGCGTCCTCACCTCTAATTTGTGTCGGGTCCTTCTATTGCAACTTGAACTCAAAACTGTGACAGTTATCAGTCAAAAACAATTGTAGCCCAAAAATTTTTTTTTTTTCCTTTGTGCATCTATGTAGTTAGAGTAATATGGACAAATGCAATTAGTATGCGTGAAGCATGAAAAAAAGAGTCTAAAAATGGATGAATCTCTATTCTCATTACATCTCACAGTCACACCACAAGGTGAGGATTTGTATACCTAAGAGGATCTGTGTGCTTTTCAGCTGAGAGCCAATTTGTGTCTTACACCTTTGAAGTGAGATAACCTTTCTGAAGTGTTAGTGTGTTGTCTCACGTCTGAGAAATTTGAACTTAATAATAACGTGTTGCTGGGGAGACTGACGTGGATCCAGTAGCCCTTTTTACAATTATTAGTTAAATCAACACAGGTATTAATTTCAGTGTGTGTAAAATAACCTTATATTCCATGAGTAATAGATTAGCATTCCATCGTGATGGTAATCTCAGTCTCAATTCTCCACTGGGGGACCATAGGGGGGCTGGGGGAGCGCAAATTAATATTAAAAACCATTATTCATAAAGTGAAATTTTCATGCAATGGGACCTTTTACAACTGCCACTACTGAGTACTTTGAGATAGTACAGGAACCAGTCACCATTCACACACTGTGACCAAGGTTTCCACCTGCTCATTAGATAAATGACACATATTACAAAATGGCTCAGCATTGGGCGCAATTCGGGGTTCAGTGTCTTGCCCAAAACCATAGCTGCCCTCATCTATGCCACACATCCTGCTAATAACTAGTGACTGAAACTCAGCCCCCTATAATCTTCTTGATACAGTTGCACCTCTCTACCTGAATGAAAATGGAATTCAAATGACATAAATTAAACTGTAAGCTGTTAGCAGCTCACCCTTTACGGCTCGTGATTTTTACAAATTAGTTTTGCAGAAAACATCTGAGATTAGCTTAACTGCTGTAAAATCAGCAGTGCAATATTCATATCTTGAATCCAACATAATGTCTTCAAAGAGGGAAAAAAAAAAAAAAAAAAAAAGGTCCAAGGCACACCTCTTGTGAATAAAATCAAAAAGCCTTTATGTGGATGGCAGGGCAGCAACCTCGGCATATCAACATATCAAGCAAACAAATGGTTCTCCAAGCCTTTTTCTTGCAGCAGCTGGTGTAAATATCCTTAAGGCAGGATACCGCACTGCCTTTTTGTATGACCTGCCGAACAAACCAGTCTCTGAAGAGCCTTGCGGTCCTGTTCTTCATTAACGTTTTTTAGGCTACAACATTTTTTGTCACATACAGCAAACATCTCCTCACTATCTGCCTGTCCCCTGATCACACTGTAAAAAACATCTCCTCACTATCTGCTAGCTGCCTGTCCCCAGAACACACTGTAAAAAGACGTGGTCTCTGTAGACAGCCCAGGGTCTACAAATGGCAACAAAAATAAACTGTGTCAACCTGCACCACGAAACATACACAAACAATGTTCTAGCCAATAACCGACAAGGGTTTGGGGGTTAGTGCGTGGAAGCATGGAAGGGAGGGGACGGGATGAGGAGAAGGGAGGGGCGAGCTGGTCTCATTTTGTTTGAAAATACTTTGAACATCAACAAGAAGTGCCCAACATCGCTTAGAGCACCTTTAAGGGGGGAAAGGTCATTCCTTGCTTCTTCCCAAAGTCAAATGTACATGGACTGTTCTTTTTTAGTCATAACTACTCATACAGGAACCATTCACCATTCACACACATTCATACGCTGTGGCCGAGGCTGCTGTACAAGGTGCCACCTGCTCATCAGATACACACTCACACACGTTTACACTCCGATGACGCAGCATGGGGGGGCAACATCGGGGTTCAGGGTCTTGCCCAAGGACACTTCGACATAGGACTGCAGGGCCAGGGATCAAGCCACCAACCTTCCGATTGGCAGTGAACCACAGCCTCCCCAGTCAACTATCTCATTCTTTAGTCTTGCTGACGTTCATGAGCATTTTGTTGTCATGACACCAGCAAAGACAGAATTACTGATTTAATTTGATTAACCCTGGAAATTCGTACTTCCATTGAGCCAGACTACCTATATATATACACTCACCTATAGAATTATTAGGAACACCATACTAATACTGTGTTTGACCCCCTTCAGAACTGCCTTAACGCTACGTGGCATTGATTCAACAAGGTGCTGAAAGCATTCTTTAGAAATGTTGGCCCAATGCTCAGATAGGCAGTGGCATTTAAACCATGCCCAATTGGCACCAAGGGGCCTAAAGTGTGCCAAGAAAACATCCCCCACACCATTACACCACCACCAGCCTGCACAGTGGTAACAAGGCATGATGGATCCATGTTCTCATTCTGTTTACGCCAAATTCTGACTACCATCTGAATGTCTCAACAGAAATCGAGACTCATCAGACCAGGCAACATTTTTCCAGTCTTCAACTGTCCAATTTTGGTGAGCTTTTGCAAATTGTAGCCTCTTTTTCCTATTTGTAGTAGAGATGAGTGGTCCTCGGTGGTCCATAAACAGCAATTAGACTTGTGCAGGAAGACTGGGCTTCCAGGACTGAAGCAGGGATCATTGTGGATGAACAGACGATCTGACAGACACTGGTTGGAAAGCCAGGGTTTAAGACAGGAGCGGTGATTGCTGGATCTGCTTCAGGTGTGTAGGCAGCCACAGGTGTCCTGATGAGGAGGTAGGAAGAGCCAGGAGCCCTATGGCCTACCATTGTATCCTATTTGGAAAAGTGGGATGGTCCTCCTTACAAAAGACAAAGAAGTTTCACAGTACATCAGCCTCATTAGTTACGCTCCATTATAACGTTAATTCCAGTTATTATAATGTCAAGTCGCAGGACATTTTGAAGCTGTACCACACGTCAAACTGATTCAGTACGAGGACAGTAGGGAGAGAAAGTGAGCAGCAGGAGCAGCACACAGTGCCTACTTGAGCATATGGTATCAGCATTGATTTAATGCAGACATTTTTCATAATTTCAGCAGTAATAGTGAGAAGTGTCAGGTTATAAATGCTAGCTGTCTCAATATGAATATGATTGGATGGCAATTTGCATGTTGTTGCAAATACTACTATAACAAAAACAGTGTAACACTGCAAGGTTTGATTTAAATCTACTACATGTACAATCATGCTTACAAACAATAAGAGCTGCAGAGAATGACCCAGTTCAGCGTGTCTAGGGTAAGCAGTGGATTGTTTGTGGGCTTACCTCCAGTCAGCAGTCATGGATTCCAACTGAGAGCAACCCACAAGCGGCCACCCCTGGTGGTGTCATTTGACGATTCTTTTTTAGTTATCGGTTGGTCCAAAAAGAAATATAGCTGGAGATATTAGGCATAGAGTTCTCAAGGCCAAAGTCAAAGGTTGCACCAGTGTTGACTCGCTTACGCCCAAACCAGGACGCTGCTACCCAGCAGCATTATTACACCTAAGCTATAGGGTTAATTGCTAAGCCCCGCCCACTACCTGCCAGCCAACAAGACAGAAGGGATTACTAATATATGTTAAAGAGCACACTGCTCAGCCTAACACATAACACACATTTTAAAACGTGTTGATAATATTACCTAAAAAAGTCAGTGACGGTAAATGTGGTGCAAAATGTGATGCAATGTGAGCACTTGTAGAATATGATTTGAGAGCTTGGAGAAAAAAAATCTGTACTCGTATTTTTATTTTTTTTGTCACTTTCCCATTACAACCACAACTAGGTGATCACAGCTTCTCAAATCGGTCTCTGCAACCTCACAGATATGCTCTATTGCATCACAAAGTGACGAATCTGCGCACCTTGGCTTCTGCTACTGTTCTACATTGGGTGCACAACAAACTTGCACCAGAAGACAAAGCGCTTTTTTCTGTTCTTCTTCATGTGGCCCAACAAGCCAGGGTCAATTCATTTCAAAAGCTTTGTTTTGGTAGGCCTATATACGTAACGTTACTGTGATTAACAAGTAAATAAATGATGCCACCGACACCTCACATTCATAATACGTGTTACGTTAGTAACAAAATAAGAGTCAATAAATCTACTTTGGCTAACATTAGCTCCAAATGAACTTTATTTCAGACCCAGGGTGATCCATATCACAATAAAAACATACACAAACACAAAAATACAAAATACAGAGCCTTCCACATTGTTCAGTGTCTAATATACAGACATGTTCGCCAATGGTTCCACAGTCTGGAAGAGAATCTGGCAGAACTGTGTACAGGGTCAGCCAAAACAGTGATTATGTCATTTTCTGACTCAGATACCCTACACATAAATCTGTACATCAAGTTACGTAAAACAGCAGAGCAGGTACCCCAACGCTGACTAACATATGGCTTGCACTGGAGCTTCTTGGAGCAGCAGCAGCCTCATGCTGTCATTATAAGCCACTATGAGTTTTATAATGACACCACAGGTAAGCCACATACAAAGGTGTACAATACGCTCTTAAGAGGGAGATTTTCACAGGTACAGACACACGCATACAGCTCCCGACGCTGCCTGTAGATATCCTTATCAGAAAAGTAATTTGGAAGGGTGCTCCGATTGATCGGTCACTGATCCGCCTTTATCGGCCGATAAAGGCTTTAAATAGTTTGATCGGTGGTCTTCATAAAGGCCGATCGGATGGGCCGATGAGACGCACCACTCGTGAGAAAAAAAATTCAACGCGCAATAATATGGCCCAAATATGTAAACTCACTGCACACCATTAGTGCAGTACCAGACAGATAGAAGTCAGGGAACGTTGCATGTCTGTCTTCTCTACTTCTGATAATCATGATCTTACTCTTTTTAGCATTGTATCTTATTTCAAAATCGACACCATACTGTGGTAATACTCCCAGAAGCTGTTGGAGACCAGCACTAAGACAAAGAGAACTCATTCATATTAAAAAGAAAAGGAGACAGAATTCCTCCCTGGCGAACACCATTGGTCACTTGGAAGGGAACAGATGTTACACTCCGCCAAGCATCAATGAAGCACAAGAACATTGTGGGTTATATTTATCTAACATTTCTTTTAATGCAAAAATACAGAAATCAGTGCCATGCTTTCGTTTAAAACCAAATTAGTTATCAATAGACAGGATATACCTTTCAAGTCTACACAATATAACTATCTCCAGCACTTTGGACATAACATTGGCCACAGCTACTGGCCTTTAATTATCTGAGCACTTTATCTTTAATAACTGGTACTAGCACAACAGAGAGCATAGAATCAGGTATTACTTTTTACACAGATTAACAGTTCATAATATTGTTTTCGCCACAGCTGTGAAACTTCATCAGGACCACTCACACCATCTATATTACATGGAAGAGATGTTTTGCAATTAACAGTTTTTATTTCTTTCCAGAAGTCATTAACATTATTTTTTTTTGCAGCTTCCATGCCAGTGAGTCTGACCTCATAGTGTTTTCATTTCTTTTAATATGGCGAAGTGCATATTTAAATCTAGCATTAGTGCATTTCTTGTTTTCAAACAAGGGGCCATGCCTGCTTTTGCCTGACTCAGCCCATTTTTTAAAAGCATTTTGGGCCTCTGCATGGAGCTCTTCTACATGAGCCTTACAACCTGGCTTAGCATTGCACACTTTAGTCCTATATTTCTATAGAGGCCTGCTTGAGATACTGAGAGACATGCAAGGGAACATAAAGGGAACATAAATCCTTACATTCTTACAGTTCATATCCCGACACAATAAGGCATCTTTTGGGGCATCTGAAAGATCAATATATTTATTGAGATCTTTCCTAGACAATTTTGACTAACTTATTTTCTCTACATCAACACCATTATCCACAGGCAACAACACCGGTAAGTTGTCTGTGTTCAACACCATAAGAAAGGGTATATGGTCCGTAGAAGCCAGATCATAATCAAGCTTCATCATATCGATGGAGTCATGGGCATCCAGTGTTAAAAAGGCAGTAGTCTAGCCAGGAAGTAGAGTGCCAGGCCTTGCTGATATAAGTATAACTATCATTTGGCAATAGTGCCTTGCTAGATAAAATCCATCCACTGTCCGTCTATGCTTGCTAGATAACAAACGCTTTCAAAGGCTTCTGTGAGGTTACAGAGACCAATGTGAGAAGCTGTGATCACCGAGTTGTGGTTGTACTGGAAAAGTGACTAAAGTGGGGGAAAAAAAATAAAAGTACACCATATTATTTACAAGCTCACAAATCATACTCTACAAGTGCTCACATCACATCTATGAGTTCAATTTGAGTTGTTCTCAAAGTTCTCAAATCATATTCTACAATTTTGCCTGGTTTTTAGGTATAAGTCTTTGTCTTATTTTACCGTTTTTTAATATTTGTCATTCACACACATTTACTCCACTCCAATGGCACAGCCTCGGGGCATTGTACTGCAGGACGAGGGATCTGTTATGGTTTGGGGTTTTTATTGGGGTTAATTTTTCCTGTCGCGCCTCCTTGTGTTTATTTCTTAGTTTTCTCCTCGGTTTTATGTTTCTTCTGTCCTGTGATTCCCTGTGTTTCTGTTTGTTCTGCTTCTTGTTTTATTTTGGTAGTCTTGTTTCCTGTCTTGTCTTGTCTTGTCTAGCTTTGCTTTGTTTGTCTGATTGTGCTGCCCCGCCCTAATGGGATTCACCTGACGTCTCACCTGTTCCCCATTACCTCGTTACCTCTTGTATTTAACCCCTGTGTTTCCTTTGTCCCTTGTCAGACCATTCCAGTTTGTCTAGCTTGTACTGTCAGCCTGTCCTGTGAGTTTGTGTGTTCCGGCATCCCCGTGTTCATCTCCTTTGGATATTTTCCCTGTGAGTTTTTCCAGCCCTAGTACTCCGGTTTTGTTTTCTTTCCCTGGATCCCCGTTTTAGTATTTTTTTTTTTTCCTTGGACTCTGTTGTTTCCTGTTGCTCCCTGTGCTTCCGGACTATAATAAACACCATCTACCCTGTTGTACCTCCAAACATGCGTTTTGGTCCTCCTTCACCTGTCGTCCCACAACAGGATTGATTCTGATTGGTAGGTAACCACTCTACCACTGAGCCACAGCCACCCCAGCAAGCTCAATTGGAACTCAAGTGCCGATTAATGCTCGTGTTATCGCAACAGCCGTCACTGACGTCAATGGCACAGCCTCAGGCCAGTGGGTGGTCCTGTCAACCATGGTAAACAGGTGTGTGAAACCGTTAGGAGGGCAGGGGACTGACCAGATCAACGTTCACATGGTCAAAACGCCTCTCTAGAACGGGGAACAACTCTTAAGGGGCTTTAGTGTGGTGTTTACTTAAGCCCGTTGGCAGTCAACACAGGTCCTTCTTAAGGCCGTGCCAAACAAACTTTGCTGCAACCAGTTTCGAACCTGGGAGGGAGAGACTATGGATGGCATCAAAAACTTTAACTTAACTTTAAGGGTTACTAGTTGGTCTGTAAACAGTGTCTGAATGGTTATTATAAAGTTGCGACAGATGACTATAAATTGACTATATCATTTTCCATTTACAACATTTTAGCGCCAAATAAATGTCTTATGGTTACTATTAATCTTGTAGTTGGTTGATTTGGTTCTAGGCTTAAAACTGTTTTATATAGGCTAAAGATTTACTGAAACCTAAGTAAATTAAATAGGGAAAATCAACAAAAGATACACAGTAAAAAATAAACAGAATATACTTTTAAATAAATGCTAAATATACTGTAAAAAGAAGAAAACTAGGCCTATAAGGTACTGTAAAAAATATTAAGTTATATCAGACCTTTAGGCTATATTTGTCCATATTAGTTAGGCCTAGCTACCATTCATAGAGGTCTCCACGACTGCAGTGCTTCATCCTCATTTTGTGGTGGCAAATGTTGCATTCCAGCTTCTGTTTCAGAAGTTGTCTTTTCTTTAGCCATTTTATTAGCTACCTTCAATTAACTCCCTTAGTTCACTTGCTAAACCCGGTATTTGCCATTAAATGGGCTACACACAGAAGTTATTCTGACCAGCCAAAAGTGCGCCCAAATGCCCACAGTCCGTCCGCCACCGGCCGCGAGTGTGTTCCCTAAGCTGAAACCCGCCCCTACTCTGCCTCTGATTGGCTCTGACCCAACCATTTCACTCTTCATGCATCCGACTCTGAACATACCCAACCCAGAGTGATAGCTAGAGAAAGACACCCAACCTAACAAACCGAAGGTAATGACTACTAGCCAATCGGAGGAAGAGTATGGCGGGTCTAAGCATAACCAGGGAGCATTAGCAATATTGCTGAAATTAGAGGTTTCAAACTAGCTAGCTACTGAGTATCTGTGCTAATATTTCTAACTTCACCATAATCGGCAAAGAAAAGACATTTTACAAGATATAACAAAGCTTTATACATGGATAACAAATTAGGGACACCAACGCGGTTGACAAAAGAAACGGTAGCATGTGACGTTACCATCAGCTGCATGGATGATGCTAACATCGGTGAAGGTGCACATGGACAGCAAAACCTGGAGGACACCGCTGTTAGCAAACGCATGAATGTCAATTGGCAAAGTTACCAGCAATGAGGATTACCTCGCAGACGAGTGTCAAAGTTTTGAGAAGGATAAATCCAGTATTGTGTTTGATACCAGCGATACAGACTGTGAAGACCAATCTCTGAGTACAGGTGAGTTTGGGAACGTTAACCTGTTGGCATGTAGCTTACTTTAATTGTAGCTAGCCGTCTTGTCTTGCTGAAAAGACAAATCAAGCAGCTGCATATTATATTTTGCTGTAGTGAGTAACTGCACACTAACAAGATTAGATTTTAGAAGGATTAAACTTTGGAAGCATTTGGCAGACTAAATTCAAATACATCAAATAGCATTTTCACTTTCCTCCAAATTTAAATTTGTAATGCAGTTTTCACTACTAGAATGGGCATTTTGTAGTTAAGCTGTGATTGAAATTTCTTTGTGGGTACACTATTTGATGTTTATATTAACACTATTTTAATTTGACTATTTCCTGTTTTAGCCAAGAACACTGCTGTAGGGATGGAGTCCAACCAAACTACATCTGTATCTACATCCTGCTCATCCACCACCTCCTCATCCTCATCTTCAGAGGACGAGAAGAAGAAAAAACAGCACAAAAAGAAGCATCACAACAAGCACACAAAAAGAGATACATCCAAAAGGGCGAAAAGACAAAAGAAGAAGGTGGCAAAAGGAAGAACATCACTTGGCAAAAGAAGTGAACAAAGGGGTTGAAGTACAATTACATGTTTTTTAAATTGTGGTTAAAATTAGAAATCTAAAACATTTCTACTAAGGTTGGAATTTTAGATCGGAGGCAAACCATTTTTATGACCGAAGTGGTTTTACTCATCAAGGATATACCATTTAAAGGAAAGTTCGCCAAAAGCAAAAAAGAGCTACATCTTTTTACTCTACCAGAGTAACATGGAGAGTGATCCTTCCATATTTGGTGAGGTTTGGAGATATCAACCGTAAAAGAATGACATTTGGTTTGTTGCGTCAAAAAATATATTGGAAAAACGGCAATCATGACATGGTTACAAGGGATAATATCAGATCTGGTTGTGAGCAGTTTTATTGGGATTTTTTTTACAACTAAGTACCCTGCCATAATAGTAATAAACAAGGTCTATGGATTATTGTTAGTATAAATACACACATTGACTTTAATGGAAACCTAATGACTCCGCCGCCGTTCCACAACCGGTAACTAGAAATTAGGAGTAAGGCTGAATCCCATTTCTCCATTTTACCCCTACCCCTCGATTGGTAAGGGTTAGGGGTGAAAACACACCCCTATGAAATGGGACACCACTTGGTGACATTACCATACAGTATTGTTCACAAACTTCCAAGATGCTGTCTGCCAATTTGCGTGGGTCTTGACAACGGTGTCATATGCATTTATATATTTTATAGTTATTTTATGTTCACTTTGGTGGTCCAGAGGCAAATGTTCCTATCTGTGTAGTAATTAGGTCTGTTTGAAATACATGTATTGTACATGTATGTATACACACTGTATGGTGTGTTTATCAGTTTCAGTTATCACCATTTTGAATGTCAATGATGTTCAGAAAAACATTTTAACAACAATATTTATTGATCGCCGTCTTTATTTATCTTTATTGCCCAATAAATTAAACATAACAGGCAAAAACATTAGATAAAATATATTATATTACAGAACCATTATCAACTATTAGAACCATAACTTACATGTCACACACATAAAAAGGCCCTCAAATGTGTAAAACTAAAAAAAAGACACAAGACCACAAACAAACTACAGCTATTCTGATATTCAGACCAGTCTGAAGCCTGTTGGCCAGTAACCCCCACAAATCATCAGTGTCCCTATCATAACAAACAACAATATACAAGTGTCTGAACAGGAATTAATTACAAATGATTACAATAATACAGTACCAATGCAATAATGAATGGGACCAGTGGACCAGCTGCTCGGTTTCCTCCTGGGGCCTGTTGCACGAAAGTAGAATAAAGATATCCAGGATAAGTGAATAAGCGCCGCTTGACTTGGTGTGATCTGCTCATCGCGGCTTAATCGGTTGCACGTTTGCCGAGCCAGGATGAACAGGTGAAGCTATGTCAAGCCAGGTGGAGATAACCAGGATGAACAGGTGGAGCTATGTCAAGCCAGGTGTAGATAGCTGGGATAAGTGCACGTTCACGGCTTTCTTAAATAGACGATGGTATCGATCACAGCATGACGCATGCGGCATATGTTTCACCCAATGAGCAGCAGCTTCTAGTGGTAAGTAACGAGGAGGTGAAGCATATAATATGCAGAAAGGGAAATATGGCTCTTATCAAACGGAGAGAAAAAGCCCAACAGACTATAGTGGACTGACTGAATGCGTAAGGATGTAAAAATATCTACTTAGCCGACTAGTCACTCTACTTTTTTTATTTTACAAAGTTGTAGGCTACACAGTGTTTTAATTGCTCTAAATATGCTAGTTTCATGTTTCGTTTTTAGGTGATAAATGTGCTGGTTTTACCGTAAAGTGTCTTTGAGTAGCCTACCATGTAAAGCACACTATAAATAAAATGTATTATTTAGCCTACTTTGCGTTAAAAGTGAGCAGAGGGAATTAATGTTCCCCGGGAGATGTACCCTAAGGACTATAGGCTTAATTTCAAACCCTTATTCACAACGCCAGAACGTGTTTTACAACCATAAATCTCTATAAGTGATGTCTGATTCTAAATATCTTTGTACAATTAATGTTCATACAGAACAATAAGAAAGGGACAAAAACTAGAAAAAGAAGTGACTTCAATACACATATGAGCATATGTGTAAAACTATTCATGTTTTTTTTTTTATTCTTCTGACAATTAACAGCATCAAAATAAATATTAAGAAGCATTGTGTTGTTCCCTGTGTGCTGAATGTAAACTACACTATATACGTGCTGTATATAGGCCACGTTATTGGTCCATGGATGTAAGACTTATGAGAAGGTTATGAAACCAAAGTAAGTTATAATAAAAAAACATCAGCTTACATATTAAGGAGTAGCCTAATGCAAACCGTCCTTTATTAGAGAAGGACAAGCAACAAGAAGTTGAAATGATGAATGTATTGGTCTCTGACCAGTCTACCATTAATATCATATCTGGGAATACAGCCCCATTGTCCCACTTAATCTCCGGAGCGCGTCCTTTATAAACCTGACGCTGCACTGCTCATCTTTACTTTTACAGAGAGAGTGGACACTGGGCAGCGGCCACCGGGCAGCGGCCACCGTAGCGGCCAACGGGCAGCGGCCACCGGGTAGCGGGCAGCGGCCACTGGGCAGCGGCCACCGTAGCGGCCACCGGGCAGCGGACGCTCGCGCACGCCAGGCAGCCTCGACACACTACCGTCCCGCCGGGAAAGTCCCGACTCTCCTGATTTCCACTCCGCATCTGGGTTCCAGTGCACCCATTTCTAACCATCTAAACAATAGTAGGGTTTAAATCAAACTCGTGACAACAATAGTGACAAATAATGCATGTTAATAAAAATAAAGCAGAACACACGCAGAAGACAACGGAATAACTGTTAAACACGTTTATTTTGGTTCACAGCGGCAGCTGATAGAACACGAGACTCCAGGATTAATCTTAGCCTGGCTGTTAGCATGCTCTGGACCAGGCTAGCCGCAAAGAATAAATCTTCATGGTTACTTGGCTGGGTTTAATTCAATCTGGTTTCGTGCAACCGAGTCAAAGCTAAATTCATCCAGGATAACTTGAATATCCCGGCTTAATCCCTTATCCTGGTTTCGTGCAACAGACCCCTGGTCCCTGTGTGATACAGGATGGTATATATAGTATAAAGTGGACCAGCTGCTGCGTCCTCCTGCATCCCTGTGTGATACAGGACGGTATATATAATATAAAGTGGACCAGCAACTGGGTGTCCTCCTGTGTCCCTCTATGATACAAGATGGTATATACAGTGGGGGAAATAAGTATTTGACCCCTTGCTGATTTTGCAGGTTTGCCCACTTACAAAGAATGCAACGATCTATAATTTTAATCATATGTATATTCTAACAGTGAAAGACAGAATATCACATCATATGAATTTATAAAAATTGATAACCATCTGATGAGGAAAAACAAGTATATGACCCCCTACCAAACAGCAAGTATTCTGGCTCCTACAAGCCAGTTAGTCTTTCTTTAAGACACAGCCCCAATCCCAACCAATTATCTACATCAAATACACCTGCCTCACCTCGTTACCTGTATAAAAGACACCTGTCAACACCCAAACAACCAGCATCCAACATCACCACCATGGGCAAGACCAAAGAGCTTTCTACGGACATCAGGGACAAGATTGTAGATCTGCACAAGGCTGGGATGGGCTACAAGAGAATCGGAAAGCAACTTGGAGAGAAAAGATCAACTGTCGGTGCAGTTATCAGGAAATGGAAGAAGCACCACACCACCGCCAACCTCCCTCGGTCTGGGCCTCCACACAAGATCTCGCCTCGTGGGGTGTCCCTGATCATGCGAACGGTGAGGAATCATCCCAAAACCACAAGGGGGGAACTGATGAATCAACTGAAGGCAGCTGGGACCACAGTTACAAAAACGGTTGGTAACACCGTCATGGATTGAAATCCTGCAGCGCACGCAAGGTCCCCCTGCTCAAGAAGAAACATGTACAGGCCCGCATGAAGTTCGCCATTCAGCACCTGGACGACTCAGAAGAGGCCTGGAAGAAGGCGATGTGGTCAGATGAGACCAAAATAGAACTTTTTGGCCTCAACTCAACTCGTCGTGTTTGGAGGGCAAAGAACACCGAGTACAACCCAAAGAACACCATCCCCACCGTCAAGCATGGTGGTGGCAACATCATGCTTTGGGGGTGCTTTTCAGCCAAGGGGACGGGACAACTCCATCGTATTGAGGGGAGGATGGACGGGGCCATGTATCGTGGAATTCTGGACCAACATCTCCTTCCCTCAGTGAGAGAGCTGAAGATGGGTCGAGGATGGGTGTTTCAGCACGACAACGACCCTAAGCACACCGCCAAAGCAACAAAAGAGTGGCTGAAGAAGAAGCACATCAAGGTTCTGGAGTGGCCTAGCCAGTCTCCAGACCTGAATCCAATTGAAAATCTTTGGAGGGAGCTTAAAATTCGAGTTGCCAGGCGACAACCTCGGAACCTGAATGATTTGGAGGCTGTCTGCAGGGAGGAGTGGGCCAACATCACTGCCGAAATGTGTACAAACCTTGTCACCAACTATAAAAACCGTGACATCTGTGCTGGCCAATAATGGCTTTTCTACAAAATATTAACATGCTGTTTGTCCAGGGGGTCAAATACTTGTTTTTCCTCATCAGATGGTTATCAATTTTAATAAATTCATATGATGTGATTTTCTGGAATTTTCTTTGGGATTCTGTCTTTCACTGTTAGAATGTACATATGATTAAAATTATAGATCGTTGCATTCTTTGTAAGTGGGCAAACCTGCAAAATCAGCAAGGGGTCAAATACTTATTTCCCCCACTGTATGTAACTTTTGTTTGTGTTGATTCTAGTGGCCGTTTTGGACAAAAGCAGTAGTGTTTTTTACCTGCTGTGGTAAAGGGATTTTCTTTACAGTGCTGTATTGCCCATTGTATTACTTAGATAGCATTACATATATTTGCAATGGTTTTTGCCCATTATCTGTCACTTTCCCTTTTAGCTTTTAGTTTTTCATTTCATTTCCTTTTTTTCTGTGATGGACCTGCCCCAGAATCAGCCCACAACAGATCATTTCTAAAATACAATGTGTGACTGTAGAGCAAGTCTACCTTCAGTAATTCATTTTGTGACTTTGTGACTCTTGTTTGCTGTTACAGGTCATTTATGATCATCACGAACAAATTACAGTTTAAGAAGCATTTAAAAGTTATATATTGTTACTTTAACAAACGAAACTGTTTACATTCACTAAGTAATTTCAGATGGTGTTCCACTTAGCTCTTTTTTCCAATTGATGTTAAGCTATGGCTAATGATAATCCTCCAGCTTCTGCTTTTTTGATAGGTTTTTAATTGACTAACTGATGGTAGCTTGGATTTGAGGGGTGTAACCACAAACTGCAAAAAGGATGTAACTGCATGCACTTTGACCATAATTCTGTTATAGTTTGGTGTTTTTGTCTTATTTTATTGTGGTAGTCTGTTTTCCTGTGTTTAGTTCTTAGCCTGGTTCTGTCATTTCTAAGGTTTATTGTATGTTTTTTTTTGGTCTTGTCTTGTTCTCCCATTGAGTGTCTGTCTGTTCTGTTTCCTGTTTTATTTTGAAGTCTGGTCTCGGTCTCATCTCGCCTTTAGTTTTACTTACTGTGTTGTACCGCCCTTGTGATCACCTGATGTTATCCACCTGTTTCCCAGCCCTCCTGTCACCTGCCTCTCATTGTCTCATTACCCAGTGTATTTAGTGTCTGTGCTCCCCTCATCTCTTGTCAGATTGTTTTGTCTGTCCTGGTGTTTTGTTCGCTGTTGGTCCTCTCCTGGGGCCTGTTGTACGAAACCAGGATAAGGGATTAAGCTGGGATATTCAAGTTATCCTGGATGAATTTAGCTTTGACTCGGTTGCACAAAACCAGGTTGAATTAAACCCAGCCAAGTAACCATGGAGATTTATTCTTTGCGGCTAGCCTGGTCCAGAGCAGGCTAACAGCCAGGTTAAGATTAATCCTGGAGTCTCATGTGTTAAATCAGCTGCCGTTCTGATCCAACATAAACGTGTTTAACAGTTATTCCGTTGTCTTCTGCATGTGTTCGGCTTTATTTTTATTAACATGCATTATTTGTCACTATTGTTGTCATGACTTTGATTTAAACCCTACTATAGCAGTTGTTTAGATGGTTAGAAATGGTTGCACTGGCACCCAGATGTAGAGTGCCAATCGGGAGAGTCGGGACTTTTCCGGCGGGACGGTAGTGTGTCGAGAATGCCTAGCGTGGGGCCGCTGCCCGGTGGCCGCTGCCTGCCGGCCGCTGCCAGCCGGCCGCTGCCAGCCGGCCGCTGCCAGCCAGCCACTGCCAGCCAGCAGACCTGTGCTGATCACGTTTGTATCCACTCTCTCTGTAAAAATTAGAGATGAGCAGTGCAGCGTCCGTGGTCTGTGCAGCTTCAGGTTTATACAGGACGCGCTCCAGAGATTAAGTGGGACAATGCAGCAATATTCCCAAATATATTAATTGCAGTCTGGTCAGAGACCAATACATTCATGATTTAATTTTCTTGTTGCTTGTCCTTCTCTAATAAAGGACAGTTTGTGTTACTCCGTAATATGTAAGCTGATTTTTTTTATTACAACTTACTTTGGTTTCATAACCTTCTCAATTAGTCTTACATCCCTGGACCAATAACGTGGCCTATATACGTATATAGTGTAGTTTACATTCAGCACACAGGGAACACCCCAATGCTTCTTAATATATTTATTTTTATGCTGTTACTTGTCAGAAGAATTAAAAAAAAAAAACACGAATATTGTTTTCCATATATGCTCACAGTGTGCATTAAAGTCACTTACTACTTTTTCTATTTTTTATCTCTGTCTGATTGTTCTGTATGAACATTAATTGTACAAAAGATATTTAGAATTAGACATAGTTTATAGAGATTTATGCATGTGGTTGTAAAACATGTTCTCGCGTTGTGAATAAGGGTTTGAAGTTAAGCCTATAGTCCTTAGGGTACATCTTCCGGGGAACATTAATTCCCTCTGCTCACTTTTAAGACAAAGTAAGCTAAATAATACATTTTATTTATATTGTGCTTTACATGGTAGGCTACTCAAAGACGCTTTACGGTAAAACCAGCACATTTATCACCTAAAAACAAAACATGAAACTAGCATATTTAAAGCAATTAAAACACAGTGTAGCCTACAACTTTGTAAAATAAAAAAAGTGGAGTGATAGGCTAAGTAGATATTTTTACATCCTTACGCATTCAGTCTGTCCGCTATAGTCTGTTGGGCTTTTTCTCTCCGTTTGATAAGAGCCATATTTTCCTTTCTGCATATTACATTCTTCACCTCCTCATTACTTTCCACTAGAAGCTGCTGCTCATTTGGTGAAACATATGCCGCATGCGTCGTCTCCATTTCTGCATCAGTAAATCTGTGATGGATACCGTGGTCTATTTAAGAAAGCCGTGAACTTATCACTGCACTTATCCCAGCTATCTACACCTGGCTTGACATAGCTTCACCTGTTCATCCTGGTTATCTCCACCTGGCTGGGCATAGCTCCACCTGTTCATCCTGGTTATCTACACCTGGCTGGACATAGCTCCACCTGTTCATCCTGGTTATCTACACCTGGCTGGACATAGCTCCACCTGTTCATCCTGGTTATCTACACCTGGCTGGCCATAGCTCCACCTGTTCATCCTGGTTATCTACACCTGGCTGGACATAGCTCCACCTGTTCATCCTGGTTATCTACACCTGGCTGGACATAGCTTCACCTGTTCATCCTGGCTCGGCAAACGTGCAACCGATTAAGCAGATGAGCAGATCACACTAAGTCAAGCGGCGCTTTTTCACTCATTTTGGATATCTTTATTCTACTTTCGTGCAACAAGCCCCTGGCTTCGTTTCCTGCATTTGGACTCTTCCCTGTTATTTTTTTCCTTGCCTTTTTCTGTGACCTGTTGGATTTTTTTTATATTTGGATTTTGTACAGTGAACCCTCGCTATATCACGGTTCACCTTTCACGGTCTCGCTGCTTCACGGATTTGCATCGTGCATTGTGTTCTGCATTCTGCAAACATAATCAATGGTGGCATGTCGGTTTATAAGAATCTTTTTGCCCAGAAGAAAAAAGAGCGACAACAACTACCGATAACTATGTTCTTCTCTCGAAAAAACACACCTGCACCGCGAGCTTTAGAAGAAGAAAACGCTACAGAGCGGAGTCGGGATGCAGCGGCTCCGTCAGAAGAGCAGGGAAATACACAAGTCACTATTTTTCCTACTGTACTTTGTATTTTTTTCATAATCATTTTTCATTTTCTCCCATTCCAATGACTCTGGTCTGGGGGCGGTGCTGATCTCCGCAATTTGAAGCCTTCAGTTCGTATTGATGATTACAATTATTATTTTACAGTACAGTAGATATTTGTAAAAAAAAAAACGTTTATGCAGTACTTTTATTTGTTAAACAAATGCTTGGGCCTGTAAAAAGGTTTTGTTCTTTGGTTTCAATGTATTATGGAGTATTTCATCGTATAATAATTGTAAAAAATATTAAGGTTACTACTTCACGGATTTCGCCTATCATGGGTTCTTTTTGGAACGTAACCCCCGTGATAAATGAGGGTTCACTGTACTTTGTTTTTTGGTTCTCCATTGGATCCCAGTGTTGGTGTGGACATTCTATTTTTGTTTAAAATAAACTTGTATTTACTCTCTCCTGCCTTTCTCATCTCTGCATTTGGGTCCTCCCTTCCCTCCACTGTAACAAATTTGGTATTTTCTTTGAAAGAGAATAGTCAAATATCCACAGCAAACAAACAATACACCTGACATTTTCCCTACCAAAATGGTTGGTGAATAACAGTGGCAATAGCTAACTCCCACAAGACAAACAAAAAGAACAACCCAATCTACACTCCTACAAGATACACCAAACCAGTAGCCACTATGTCTAGGTCATTAATTAGCTTGCTACTGTGATTTCACCGCCATATTGTCATGCTATACTTACTTGTTCCAGAAAAATAAGATGAACAAACTTATTAGTCATCTAGCAATAGCAAATGTGTGTGAATGAAAATTTGACTAATTTACCTACTGGTTGGTAAGCTAGCTTGCTTGCTAGGGGTCTATGTCTTTAGCACCTACCATGGTGCAGAGGGTGAGGAAGTGGGGTTAGGGTCTTTAAAGTGAGTTTTATGGTACAGGAGATTATCAGTTTATTTTGTAATTTGTAGACATGTAGGACCTTTAATGCATGTTTATTCTGAAATAAATGTACCTACACAAGGATTTATGTATCTGTGAGTGACACACTGCAAAAACTAGGGTGACGGACACTCACTGTCGGCCCAACTTGGACCGATGGCCGACATGTGTCACAACCTTAAGAGGGGCAGGCAGAGTGAGAGAATTTATCAAGACAGGTACACAAATGGAGGAAGTGTTGTGTGTACATTAACAAGGGAAAAGAGGATAATATGAATAAAAGCATGTCTTAAGCTTGTTCCAAATGTAGGCCTGAGAGTATGCCTTGGAATTAAGTGCTGTGGACATAAACATTATGCTGAATTTATGCCATTACAATACCTCCTCAATGGTTTTACCCAACCTATATCAGTGACTGGCCAATGGCTATTATTTGAGGCTTTGTTTCAATACCAGCTTTTATATGAGCATTTATAATAGGCCTACTCAGATTTTTCAAACTACCGGGCTCAGCATAAATAAATCAGTAGCACAATTGACAAGCAGATATTTGCAGACTGTGCTGTGTTGACAATGGAATGGCTGATTTGACTGAACAATGACATAAGGACAAGACACACAAATATACAGCAAAACATGAAATAGCAACAGTATCTAAAACACAACAGTGAATAAAATACATTTAAAACAGGTCTGGCAAATGATTTAAAATGGGAAAGGAAATCTGGATAAAAGAGTTTCTGAGTCTGTTGGGAGGCTTGGTGACCCCCTGTTCAATTATTTCCCCACAATGCTCCTGAGCTCAAGACACCTTGATTGTGATTAAACAGGCTTAACATTTTTTGGGAGGCATAAGACTAACATGCCAAATTGACCAGGCCAATGCCAAGGCAGAAATCCTCTGATGAAACATTAAGCAGTCGTTTAGCCTTACAGTTATGTTGATTTGAACCTGCAATGATTTCCTACACAGTCAATTCAGAGATGACCGGCAGTCATAATAATACAGATCTGCTGGCTGAGCCTTTGATTCAGTTGATTAATCTACAGGAAACCAGGTTACAGATGGGTTTGCCAGAAAGGAAAACAGTGGAAATAGCCGTGTTTGACCATACCTCTGTGCCACACAATAGTTCTCTGTGACACACAATAGTTCTCTGTGACACACTGTGCTCAGGAGAGTTGCAGATCTGCAGAGGCCAGAAAGGGAGTGGTTGATTGATGATTGGTTTAATTTAGCATCCTCAACACCAATCCAATGGAAAGCATTGCTTGTTGCTAAGTGATTTTTGTCTCCATTCGCTCTGTCACCTTCTGGCTGTCTGTGTCACTTTTCCATCTCTTCACCTCGCTACACTTGCTCCTCCACCTTGTTGTGGTCCACGTCGGCAGTAGGGACCACCTGCATAGGCTTGCAGCAGCCGGCACAGACGTACTTCAAGAAGCAGAGGTAGGCACTGCCAGACACAATGACCGTGATGATGATGATGATGGTGGCGCCGAAGGCTGGCGACACGGCGTCTTCAAGGACAGATTTGAGTCCTCCCATGCTGATCCCACCAGACCCCCTGCTTAGTAGGCTCTCGTCAGGTCCGCTGGTATCTTGACCTGAAACAGAGAGGAGGTCAGAAGGTCAGAGTTCAATTATTATGGTTAGTATTGTTGGTATCAGGGCCGTTTTTATCCACATAAAGTATAGTGCGACCATCTGGATCCATTGTACACATTACATTTATTTATGAAAACTAGTCTGTATCGAAGAGGATTCATTCACGGGGATTGCTCTGGTGCCGCCGCAAGATCCGCCAGCTGTCCCTCATTTTCAGCCAGATGTCCGTCACCTTTCACTTTCTGTGTGTTGGCGTTCTAAACTCCGTTGGATTTATGAGTATTACGGCTCCTCAGATCTCTCCAGGGTGAAATGAGACAGCTAGCTAGACTACCTGTCCAATCTGAATTTTCTCGTGCATGACTAAAACATGATTTGAACAAGCACGTTCCACCAAAACAAGTTCCTTCCCGAGGCTATTTTGCAGAGGCACAGTTATTGCATTCGGCGCTTAGCCCCGCCCAAGACGATTGTGATTGGTTTAAAGAAATACCAATAAACCGGAGCACGTTTTTCTGCCATCCAGAAATGCAGTGTGGACTCGGCAGACCTTTCTACACAGTGAACTATAAACAAACCAACAGCTCACACTGCATTACCAGCGATTAAAGTCATCCAGACCAACGCCAAATATCAGGGTTTTCCCTACTCACTCTTAGCAGCGCACTGCTGTGAGTCTATGCACAAGGCAACTGTCTGTGGTTAGTTCAAATGCTGTAGATCCACTGTTTTCAGCTGAGCTAGATAATAGTTAATAGTGAAAAAATAGACCAAAATGAATGTGGCCCTGGTGTGTTTTATGTGGATTGATGGCGGCCAACTAAAAATAGCCTTTTAAATGCTTGCCAGCAACCGCCTTTAATTTGGGATGCAGTTAACACACCAGTCCCCAGGGTTTCCCCACATGCCAATCCCAGTTTGACCCATGTGCACTACACACCTAGCGTGGACGTGAGTCTTCAGAATGAATAAATTATTAGGGGGAACTATACTGAAATGTGACACTAACTAATGTTGGTGCATATCCAAAAAACCTGTCAATAGTCTTTCATGATGTTTAAAAGTAGCTGTGTTTGGGCGCCTGGGTAGCTCACCTGGTAGAGCGTGCATCCATATATAGAGGTTTACTCCTCAATGCAGTGACTGCAGGTTTGACTCCGACCTGTGGCCCTTTACTGCATGTCATTCCCCATCCATCTAAAAGGACTGAAATGCGTGTTTTGTGGGTTGCATGGTTTTTGTATTACTGTTTTGGTATTTTGTTTAACCATTTTTGACTTTTTTTGGATTTGATTTGTTTTGGATTTAACAGACAATATAATCCAAAGGATAACATGTTAAAGTGTCAACGCTTATTTCCAATATGGTCCTTGGTGTTAAGAACATTTTACACTTAACAAAGATCTCTTGCAGGACAAAGACAATAACATTTAACACAAATCATCCAAGGTTCAAGAGCATTCTAAAGTCAGAAAATCACAGATCACATAAAATAATCAGTCTACTCTAATTAGAAAGATGGGTTACTCTATTCCATAAAAATGCCTTAATCTGATGTCTAAAAGCCCCCCTGTGTTTACATTTTTGAGGGACAGCGGCCAATTATTCCACAATGTTATACCTATGTTATAAAAGCACATCTAGCTGCATTGTTACGCTGGGCACTTTAGACTTTTGTCAATAATAGATATACAGGTCAATGACTGATCTAATGTTAACCCCCAAGTCAACAAGATGAGCTCAGACACCCTGGGCATAAGTTCTCCTCTGTGTAACTGGATACTGGATTTCCTCAGAGACAGGCCTCAGTTTGGGCAGGTAGGGAACAACACATCCACCACCATCTCACTGAGCACTGGCTCCCCGCAGGGATGTGTTCTCAGCCCTCTTCTCTTTACACTGATGACTCATGACTGTTGTGCAAAGTCCAACACCAATCACATCATAAAGTACGCGGACGACAGTTGTGGGTCTTATTCAGGACGGAGATGAGAGGGCAGATAGGGAGGAGGTGAGACTTTTTGCAGACTGGTGCAGGATAAACAACTTGAACGTCGAGAAAACCAAGGAGATGGTGGTTGACTTCAGGAGAAATACAGTACATATATATATATATATATATATATCTATATAGATATAGATATAGATATATAGATATATAGATATATATATAGATATATAGATGTAAGGACTATAGGCTTAATTTTAAACCCTTATTCACAACGCGTGAACATGTTTTACAACCATATGCACAAATCTCTATAAACTATGTCTAATTCTAAATAACTTTGTACAATTAATGTTCATACAGAACAATCAGAAAGGTACAAAAATTAGAAAAAGAAGTAAGTGACTAAAATACACGCTGTGAGCATATATGTAAAACAATATTCATGTTTTTTATTCTTCTGACAAGTAACAGCATCAAAATAAATATATTAAGAAGCATTGTGGTGTTCCCTGTGTGCTGAATGTAAACTACACTATATACGTATATAGGCCACGTTATTGGTCCAGGGATGTAAGACTTATGAGAAGGTTATGAAACCAAAGTAAGTTAAAATAAAAAACATCAGCTTACATATTAAGGAGTAGCCTAATACAAACTGTCCTTTATTAGAGAAGGACAAGCAACAAGAAGTGAAATCCTGAATGTATTGGTCTCTGACCGGTCTGCCATTAATATCATATCTGGGAATATAGCCCCATCGTCCCACTTAATCTCCGGAGCGCGTCCTGTATAAACCTGAAGCTGCACAGAACACGGACGCCGCGCTGCTCATCTTTACTTTTACAGAGAGAGTGGACACTGACGTGATGCACAGGTCTGCCGGCTGGCAGCGGCCACCGGGCAGCGGCCACCGGGCAATGGCCGCACTCCAGGCAGCCTCGACACACTACGGTCCCACCGGGAAAAGTCCCGACTCTCCCGATTGCCACTCTGCATCTGGGTGCCAGTGCAACCATTTCTAACCATCTGGCATTTAAACAACTGCTATAGTAGGGTTTAAATCAGACTCATGACAACAATAGTGACAAATAATGCATGTTAATAAAAATAAAGCAGAACACATGCAGAAGAAAATGGAATAACTGTTAAACACGTTTATTTTGGTTCAAAGCGGCAGCTGATTTAACACATGAGACTCCAGGATTAATCTTAGCCTGGCTGTTAGCATGCTCTGGACCAGGCTAGCGCAAAGAATAAATCTCCATGGTTACTTGGCTGGGTTTAATTCAACCTGGTTTCGTGCAACCGAGTCAAAGCTAAATTCATCCAAGATAATTTGAATATCCCATCTTAATCCCTTATCCTGGTTTTGTGCAACAGGCCCCAGGGAGGAACGGAGATACAAACACAAAAAATGAAAAAAATAACCCCACACCAAACCCCAAGCCACAACAGTAAACTGTCACAAACTGTGGTTAAAAACCCTGATTGAGATGCATTCTGAATGCACTGCATACATGTCCAAAGAATGCCTCTAAAATCTCAATAATCCCGGCATATCCCACACGTCTTAATCAGAAAATGCTAGTCTCCCGAAATCATAAATTGCCTTATTTAGCTGTGAAAGGGGTAATTTTTGGAGAAATTAAAGTCAAATCTAATACATTGATGCCATCAACACAAAGTTTAGGAGGGGATTAAGAGAGTATGCATTCAGTCTACTTTTTATAGATTTATCAGAGATATACTTAACAAAATTTTACTTAAGAATACTTAAGTCTTATACTTGAGAAGGTTTTAATTTGGCCTATACTTGTACTTAAATCTTTTGATCAAGTATACTAAAAAGTACACTGTTAGACTTTGCTGTAATTTCTACAGTTACTTACCACAAAATGCCCAGTAAAATACCATAATTTTCTTTTGTGGTTAATTACTGTAATAAACATTGCATTATGAGTATTAAAATTTCATTTACAGTGATTTACTGTATATTTTGAATTTACGGTACACTGTTAGACTTTACTGTATTTCTACAGTTACTTACCACAAAATGCCCAGTAAAATACTATAATTTTCTTTTCCAGTTCATTACTGTAATATGCATTGCATTATGGGTAGTCACATTTAATTTACAGTGATTTACTGTATTTTTTTTAAATACTTATTTTTTTAATTTGCGGTAGTCTGCTGTAAAACAACCGCAGTAGTGCTACTGTAGTTGAATAAGAGACTTAAATAAAATATTTAGTTCATGTTATAGAAGCATAGAAATGAAATTGAAAAATAAAATATCTCTATAAATTAAATTATTTTATTTTATAGAGATATTTTACATTGTATTTATTATGCTTTTAGCAGTGAAGGTAATTTAAAAATGTGACATACTTTTCAGCAGTGTAAATAACTTATTGAGAGTTGTAGAGACAAACAAGAAACGGATTACGGATATAAATGCTTGACCACCATATTTGACCTCTGACTTCAAAAGAATAGCGGGTAGATACTTCAAAGGTGTTGAAAGAAGTAGCGGCTCGAGACATCAAAGGAGTACCGCTTTGGTCCGTGCGCACCAGAGTCCGCTCACACACACCAGAGTCCGCTCACACACACTACTCAGAGAGAGCTGGAGAAGCGTTAAAGTAAACTCAATCCTTGCTAATTCTGTGACATTAAAATCTCTGATATGCCTTCCCGAAGGAAAAAACGTAGTCTCGCTCCAACCTAACATTTTCCCCGTGGTGAGGATGAGCTAGCTTTAATTACGACGTTCGGTAAGCTAACACAACTCGTTCTACATGCGCTGTTCGGCACATCTTTTTTACTTGTCAGACCATTGCCTGAAATACAATGTAACCCAAATTCTGGAAGTTTAAGGTCGGTTGCTGCTAGCTTATGAGCTTGCTGTTGCCGCATTTTGGCTAACATTACCTCCGGTTAATGCTAACGTTATATTCCTGATTCTGTTGATTGGTTTGTTTGTTAGTGTTTTAGAATGATTAAGCACAACTTATTACAGCTATATTATAGGCCTAGTATAGGCTACGCGGTTATATTAGTGGAGGTAAAGTTAACATTAACATTAAACCGTTACCTTTACATTTGCCCATCTAGTTAACATTTAGGCTATGTCTTTTAAAAAAAACACTAAAAAAAACCATTCTAGCTTATATGTCGGGTGACAGGAAAAGCGTCTTTAAGTAATGTTAATGTGGTGGATGGGAAGGAAAAAAAAGAATCGTTGTAGTTTTTTTAGCTAAAAAAGACGTGTGGTAAATTTAATTCAATGTTAACCACATTAAGCTCTAGTTTTGGTGGAAAATTCATTGTCTCTAGCATTTATGGAGAGCAGTTTTTTGCCTTGGCTTCAGGGTTTGGCCACTTAAAACCATCGTGATGTCCAGCAAAGATTTGCTTCAGTGCCTTACTTTTCAGTAGTATTATTGCTTTCTGTAATGTGATATTTTATTGAATTAATCCTTTTTTGTGTGTGAGACCTAAGCTAAAGAGTGTGTAACTCAAAGAATATGGTGTTAGGAGTTGAGTCTATAGCTACCATGGTTTATGGGGTAAAAGAAAAAGAAAATTTAAAATGGATTTTCCTAGCCCCTTGAACTTAAATTTGACGGCTTGTTAAACAAATTATTTAAGGACTCTTTATAATGGCATAGTGATTAACTTTAATACATCACATAACATTCTGTGTTATTCTAACAATATAAGAGTTACCTACATTATACTGGTTACCTGCATACTAATGCATGCATTTTTTTTATCTTGTTGTAATTGTGTTTATAACCCCGTGCATGCACTTTAAAATATAAATTTTCATCATTTCAAATGTAGAACAACTGAGAGAGATGGGAGGAAGAAGAAAGCTGGAAGAAGGTCTGACCCCATGACCCACAGGAGCACATGATCCCTTTCAACAATCTATCATCATACAACAAAAAGTATGTCCAGGACATTTTGCAGCCTGTGTACTCCAGAGTTAGGATTATGTGTGTGTGAATAAAGGGCTGTATTTAAAGATGACTGCTCTTGATTATGAAAATTTTAAACCTGTTTTTCTTTTAAGATTCTTAAGGATCAACCCAGATGAGGGCACCAAGTGCACTGCTACAGTGGGTACAAGCCACAAGACGGGAAGAGTTGTCCAAAGAAAGGTGATGAGCATCAGCTCCAGAGTCACTACCTTCCTCCAACTGTTCACCGTATTGGAGTGAAAGACATCAAACTAGGTAAGCATTTTCTTGTGTGATGTAAAATAGTTAACACTAGAAAAATGATTACTCAGTACGATGAAGCAGTGCAGCTACGTACCCTGCCTGCTACAACACTGACACAACTAAATCATCTTGTATTTACCACTTGTGTAAGCAGAGGTCACAGTTATTCAGCAAAAGCTACAAAGTGTTGTTTTAATTTTAGTTAAAGGTCAAGAACAACAATCTTTGAAGTTGGTCCAGTACTGAGCGAGAACACTGTGACCTGCAGCTTTCAAACCGGGCTCTGATGTAATCATATAGGGAAAATGTGTGTTGTCAATTTCGTCCACTAAAAGTTCTGTTTTTGCCACTGATGGTGTCAAATTATTATTTTAAGAGATTGGCCTTTTACTTAAAGAGGAAGATCCTTAGTTAGATCAATTTTGTGAAACGGCTCCAAAATCATCATCACCAAACCCATCGACAGACAGCAAAAGAAAGTAGAAAGAACCTTTGAATTATCTGTGGACTTCACTACCGGTGACTTATTTTGTATACTGTCATATTCTGTTTTTGCAAAAGTTGTAAGTCTGTTAACAGTTTAGATGAGATAAACTCATGACCATTTCTCTGCTTCTCATACCTGCCTCTCTGTCCACCTTCCAGAAGATGTGGATCAGCAAGCAAGAGTACCATGGGTCTGGCCTTCACAAATCCTTCTAAGCAGACTGTTCCTCCTTCCCCTCCCCAACCAAAGCCCAACAACTTCAGCTTTGTGGTAACAACCACACCACATTTTGTATACATTTGAAAATACAGGTTTTTTAGTTTTCTGGGGGATTTAAAATGTTCAATTCGTTTTGAGAGTCAATTCAAATGGTAACTACATTGTTCAGACATGTATTCGCCTCTGAATGCTGCCCAGTGTTTGGCGCATATTTAGACATTGTTTTAGCATCGCTTGAATGTCAATTTTCTGTTGTTTTGCACTTTCAGAGTTAAAAAAATATCTTGTTCCTGATATTTGTACCTGAAAATAAAAATTTATTACTTTTGTACATGGGCTGAAGTCAATTATTTGGAATTTATTCAATTCAATTGAATTTATGTAAAATATTTAAAATTGTTTGTACAGCCAATGCCAAATAGTGTAATATATTGTGAAACACAATTACAAAAAACTATAGTACAGCAAGACAATTACAGTATCATTTAGCAAATTGTAATTACAATATGATTACTGTAAGGGTATTATACAGTAAAACTAAGGTACAGTAAGGGTATTTTTACTACTGTAAAACTAAGTTACAGTAAGGGTATTATACTACTGTTAAACTAAGTTACAGTAAGGGTATTATACTACTGTAAAACTAAGTTACAGTAAGGGTATTATACTGTAAAAACCATGTACAGTTAGGATACTGTAATCGGGTAGTTACAGTAAGTTACTGTAATCGCGTAGTTACAGTAACTTACTGGCAACACGTTGCCAGTAAGTTACCGCAAAAATACAATAAAAAGTCTAACAGTGTATTCTTTCCTTATACAGAACATTTAAGTATACTTGGCTTGTAGTTAACTCTTAACCCTCATGTTGTCCTTGGGTCAAATTGACCCGTTTTCAGTAAAAGAAATTTAAAAAAAAAAGTAACTTTGGAAAAAACATTAAAATAAAGCACCCACAACATTGAAAGTGACAAATGTGTGGTAAAAGCGATAATAATGTTGAAAAAAAGTGACGAAACCTTTTTTTTTTTCATGGTTGACGGGAAGACAACACAAGGGTTAAAGTAGAGTAGCCTAATATATATTTTCACACATATTTGCTACATATTTATGGAAACAAGTCAGCTTTGGTGGTGGAATAAATAGTGGATAGGTTGAACTGAATCTGATCTTTTATGTACAGTGTTATTAACCCACCCATAAACAGATACATATTTGGCTGATTTTAATGACCGTTCTTTCAGGCTGCTACAATAAGCCATTACCAGATCATTATATATATTGTAATGGGAAAATTACATTTAACCAATGATTTTCATATTATTCATCTATAAGCTCTTCAATGCCACTCAGAGTAAATTACTTCTGTATCTTTTCCTTGTAGGAGACAACTGAATTTGTTATGTCTTTGCATTTGTCCTCCAAGGGCAAATGGCATAAGGTCTTACAGAAACAGTTGTCTAAAGCCATGTTTATCATAGCAGGTCCCAGGTCGAGACCATAGCCTATCCAGAGAGACAAGATGTACTTTTAGAGCTAAGAAAGAATGAAAACTTGACGCACGGAGGACAGATTCAGAAATACGTAAGAGATCCAACCGTCTGCTTGAGCTAACTAATTGTTATGTTTAAGATTAAACTGTTTTCCAAACATGGCCTGGTTTCTGCTGGCTTCACGGGGATATAAGGAACTGTCATATACTGTTTGGGGCACAGAATTGTTGTCACTCTGTAACTGTACATTGTGAAAGCTGTTCTTGTCATTTTGATTGATCTCTGCAGAAATCAATTAAACCCTTTTCACCGAATACCTTATCCCTTTAAACCAGTTTGCAGCATGTCTTTATTTTGTCTCAACAAGGTCTCATCTCACACTGAAATTCCTCTCTCGCTGTACAGAAACTTCCACAACAAACTTGGCGTTGTCGGCAGGATCTCAAGGAGGGATCAGGACGGGACTCTCCGGGTAACTGATGACAGTACATCCAGGGATCTGATGATCACCTGCCTCTAAACCTCGCCAAAACATCTTTGAGAGACAGAGGGTCAGAAACCGCGGAGGGCTCGCTGATTCCACTCTGAGATCCAAACGAAAAGGAAGCAATTTCAAACAGCGGGGTAAGTTAAACGTTTCAATCCTGTTGGATAAATGATTTGAATTAGACATTGAGACAGTTTTTGTGAGACAAATATTGACTGCGTTTTTAACTGAGGGTTTCCGGTGAAGGTATTTTTTTTTGTTTTGTAAAACTTTGGGTTGTGTACAAAACAGGAGAAATCTTAGTTGCATCCAGTCTGTTATATCTAACAGACTGGAAGCACAAGTTGACACCATTCCATCCAATACGGGCAAGACGGGGTGACAGATAGATTTTAAAATCAGAACAGATGAACAGTCGTCATAGACGTTCATCTGGATTTTCAGCGAGGGAAAAATCTATCACAGATAAGCAGTCATTGTAACTTACATTAAGTTACAGCTGTTTGCAGGTTTTATCGCAAAGTTTACCGAGGACTAAACTGGGCCGTATAGTGACGATTATATGAAGAAAAAAGAGTACTACCGCTGGTTGTTATCCGTTTATTGTTGGTAGATGGGTAACAGGGGCACAAAGTCGCACGTTCCTTCGGGGCCGTAGTGGATGAAATGGTGAGGAAATTTGTGCCTACATCTATAGAATGTCTGCCATATTGGGCAACAAAACATGGTTTTCCTGAAAATGGTTCTTTAAGTACAGGGAAACTTAGAATGCTAAAACAGGATTTAAAAGACAAAGAAAAACTATTGAAAGGGGGAAAAATGATTAGCACCCTGCATCTAAATTAAATGAAAAAAAAAAAAAAGAATGTTTTTTATCAGTGGATGATAGAGGCCACTAATAGGGAAAGAGAACAGATAATACTGCTGAAACACGGAAACAAGAGAAAAAACAGAAATGGCCACTGTCACTAATGCATTTTCTCTCTATCTGAGTCTCAAAGATGGCGATCAGCTGCTCAACCCACCACCACCCTACCCTCCTCCGCCATCCAGGCCAATGGGAGAAACACCGTCCGTGTCTCCCCGAGAAGCAAGCTCCAGGAGCGGACAAGATTCCACACAGCCCCCACCTCGCTGCAAGCTCTCTCTCTCTACAAGCAGCCACGGCCTCTCCCCCACCTACATCTGACAGTAACAGCAGCATCAGGTACCATCATCCAATGCTACAAGTCAGCTGAACAAGCTGAAACGAAGAGAAACAGAAGAAAAATAACTTTGACAGTCTCAACGTTGGCTGGAGAGGGGGGGGACAGAGGCAAAGGCAAAGCGAGAGGAAAAGGCAGAGGACGAGGTGGAGGGCAGAGGCCAGCAGTGGACCGAGACACATGTTTCAACTGCGGAGGAAAAGGACACTGGGCAGACAAATGCCCATCCCAAAACGCGAATGACCACAGAGGGTCCACTAGCTGGGGATCACGTCTACAGCCAGCAACAGGCGGATGGACGGACGGAGGGGAAGGAGGGCGGTGGAGAGTCTGAGCCAGCTGGATCCGCACCGGATAAGGGAAGTAAAAATGCAAAACACACTAACTAATTAATCTGCTTGCAATGAAGTAAATGCTTTCACACGCTACAGACCATAAACATCACACTCTTCCTCGCACAATAGGGAGAATTCTAGACGCAATTTGTCACCTAGAATGAAACAACATGTAGAAAGTATTGTTACTTATGCAATGTTTTAATCTGAGGTTTATAAATTGGCTGCTACGATTTTGAATGTGCAGGAAAGGATGTAGGGTTTTTGGTTGATTTTATTTGCAAATTAGAAGCTTTCCAGCAGAGTTGTTCTTTTGCCGAAGTGCAAGCTGAGCAATTCTTCCAGAAAGATTTTCCAGACTTTCATGATGTGTGAACATTGGAATCTAGCCTACATGATTCGGAACAGGACAGAAGGGCAAAATGTTCTGTTTTGCTCTCTCCCCTGTGTCCGGTGAATGTTTAGGTAGATCCAATGTTACGTTTTGGCTTAGGAGTTATCTCAACTCTCACAGAGCCTCAAGGTTGTGAGATTAGACATCACTGCCCAGCCTGACTCATTAGGTTCAAACAACACACACACATCTCAGCTCATTTTTCAGTGGGGCATTTTTCAGGGTCATGCTGCAGGCTTGCTGCATGAGGCCAGAGATGTGATTTAACCCCTTGCTGACTAGGTCAGACCACAACTTTTATATCACTTGTTATATCTCATCAGAAACAAATGACATGTTTGTTGAAGATCTTTTTCAAAGAAGACACAGATGGGCTTGAGTGTGCTTACATGTACTGACTTAAGAAGTGTGCAGTAGCCGTAAACTTGACTGATAAGCAGAGAATGTTTTTCAGAGTTCAGCACTCATATGCTCATATTTCTTTGTCTAAATCTCCCACAGATCAGTGGAGAAACTTGGGACGGTTTGTCCTGGACTGTGACCAGCTGACTGACTGGACTGAAACCGTGGACGGGGACACGACCGTCTCCCCCACGGGCTGTTATCAAAACTTCTGTCACACCATGTGACCGCCGCGCGCAGTGTGTTCCAGCGGAAAGAGACTGAACACACACACACAAACACTTTTGAATAATGCTGTTAATGCTTTCCCCACAGAGATGCTCTGTCCCACGGGTCGACTCACCACTGGGCAGCGCATAAATATGACGTGGGTCTCATCAAAAATTGCCAGCCTGTCGTCATCACACCGCGCTCAGACTTCAGGCCTAAAAAGCATCAGTACCCACTGAAACAGGGAGCAATTGATGGAATCAGACCAGTCTTTAACTCTTTTTAAAACAGGAGTTTTTGGTTTGCGGGTCCTGATTCACCTGTTTGCACGCCAATTTTCCCTGTCAAGAAAATTCGTGATAAGGGAAAACCGGTCGAATGGCGTTTTGTTCAAGACCTCAAAGCAGTAAATGCAGCGGTCCACACACGTGCACCAAATGTCCCTAAACCCTACACTATTCTTCAAGGAATTCCTGGGAGGGGCACAATATTTGTCTGTTGTTGATTTGTCTAACGCTTTTTCCAGTGTTCCAGTGGACAAAGACAGCATTCCTGTTTGATGGTAAGGCATACACATTCACACGCTCAGGGCAATTATTTGTCGAGAGCCCAACCATCTACAACCAATCACTGAGAGAGAGCCTTGAAAGCTTAACCCTTTCCCCAGGTTCTGCTCTCCTTCAGTATGTTGATGACTGCCTAGTGGCGAGTCCAACAAAAGAACTAATGCATTACTGTGTCATCTGGCAGCAGAGGGGCACACAGCTAGTTTAGCTAAACTGCAATTTGTGAAAAAGAAGTGCATTTTTGGGTCATGACATTTCAGCGTCAGGAAAACATTGTCTCTATCTCAGATTGAGGAAATAGTTTCCCTCCCAAAACCTGCAACAACAAAAAAACAAATGAGGAATGTGTTCCTATTGTTGTGTTTTTTATTCTAAATTATGCTCAGTTAGTTCAACCTTTAGCTAACTTAATACATGGTAAAAATATGTTTGCGCATGCCCTCCGACTTTAGGCCAAACCCTAAACTCCCATTCACTCAGACAGTGGATAAACTTTTGAGCTGCATGACGTCTTTTCTTCTGCAGCATGATATCTGAGGTATCACACATGTCTGCTTGATATGCCTAATGTTACTGTTAAACATTTTGTACAGTACTTAACCTTGCTTCTCTTATGCCCACACCAGGATAGGGAGAACTGCATGATTGTTTTGGCAGAGTTGCAACACACCTGTGCTCCACGTCCAGATCTGACTGACACACCGGTGCCAAATTCAGATCTGGTTTTGTATGTGGATGGGTCAGCCTCACGCTGCCCTGACACCGGCCAGGGACAGGTAGGGTTTGCTGTAGTATCTGACGCAGAAACCTTAATTGCTAAATCTCTTCCCACACACTTCTCTGCGCAGGTGGCTGAAGTAATTGCTCTCACTGAAGCATGTAACCTGGCAGAAGGTTCGTCTGTAACAAGCTACACGGACTCCAGGTACGCTTTTGGGGTTGTACATGATTTTGGGGCATTGTGGAAACACGAAAGCTTCCTTAAGTCTTATGATAAGCCCATTTTGCATCACCAATTGATCAATGACCTTCTGACGGCCATCTTGCTCCCATCTAAGCTAGGCTAAGAAATGTTCATGTGCAAATGTTCTGCACACAGCTGACTGATTTTTCACTTCCAGATTCAGTAGCTGCAGTACACAGTGGGAAAAATGCAGGGTGCACCTTTAAAGAGGGTGTCTGGCTGGGGCCGGATTCACATCCTTGCCTTCAACACCATTGTTTCACACATTTTGCAAAGTTAATAATCTATACTTTATTATTAATTACAATTCACTCTGTTGTTATTACACACATGCCTGAATTGCACACACATGCTCAGGTCCTATACATGCACTTATGGAGAGATGTCAGAGTGAGGTTGACACATGGGTGTTACCATGTGTCAAAAGAGTGGAATGCTATCATTGTTAACGAAAACATGGTTCACTAAGAGCTTCACAACATTTGCAGAAAATAATTTTTTTTGTAAAGCATGACATCATAGGCAATATAGGCAAACCAGTGACTGTAACACAGTAGGTAGCACATCCACCACTGATAAGGGCATTTGATGGATTTTGTTGAGCTCACACCGTCGGAGGGGAAAATGTGTTGTTTGGTGATGGTTGAGATGTTTTCAAAATGGGTGGAAGTGTTTCCCGCTTCAAAAACAAACAACTTCAGTGTTAGCAAAAGCTCTAATGACAGAAATTATTCCCAGATGGGGAATATCAAGTCAGTTGTCAAGCAATAACGGCACGTTAAGAACAAAACTATGTTCATGCGAATGAGGGTAAGAACGCGCAGTAACCTCAGTCCTTTTAGGATCTTTTTTTTGGCAGACCACCCAGTGTGGGGGTTAGAGGCTCTTAGAGCACCCCATGATATGTTAGAGTAGGGTGTACAACTGTCTTCTGCTCTCTCTGCCATAAGAATCCAGGTTTCTGCTGCCCTGTCCCACCCAGCTGAAAGATCGCTCCACACGCTGGAGCCAGGAGATTTTGTGGTCGTGAAAAACTTCAGGAGGAGAAACTGGCAGCCCAACGCTGGCAAGGTCCCTTCCAGGTTCTTCTGATCACCCACACAGCAGTGAAGGTTGCTGAGCGGGCTCTGTGGATCCACGCATCGCACTGCAAGAGGTTCCAGCACCAGACTGTGGCCTGACAGATGGCGTTCTGTGTCACCAACGTCACACACACACACACAAGAGACAGGGCAGGGAAAAAAACCTGACCCCGACGGTGTTGTCATGTGCTAGTGGACGAACCTCTGACACCAGAAGAAACATCTGCAGCACGGCACTGCATCGCTGATCACCCACACACACACAGCACATTCCTGAAGGACACAGCAGGCTCGCTGTGAAGATGGACGCACACAGGAAGAGACAGACATGGTGTATGATATAAATGTATTCTGGTTCTCTATTTTCTGTGTTTGTGGGGGGGTTGCATTTTGCTTGTTAGACAGATATGATAGAGCTAAATCTGAATACACCATTTATTCTAACACCACTTCTTCTCACATTAATGTTAATTAATTAATTAATGTTACTACTGACGCACAGCACACTCAGACACACAGTTTTTCACTCGTCAAATAAAGGGGTAAAATGAGTAGAACGCTCTTCACCTTTCTAGTCTAGACAGTATTGGGGTACAAGCAATATAAGAAAAATAATAACCTTAGGTCAACAAACTTTAAGTTATTAGCTAACACATCAACTTCTTTCCTGTTACAACCATGCGATTACTTTCAGTCCGAAAATGACAAATCTCTCTGGGGTGAGGTAGAAATTTTACATATGCTATATGGCTGTAATGGACATGATGCAGGACCCGAAAGGGGAAGCATTGTGCCCATCATGGGGTTTAGCAATTTGGCACACGAGTGGGTCAAATTGGGGGAATCAGATTCCCTCTGACCACACCAACCTGAAAAATAGACTAACGAATCAGAAAGTAAACACCTCTTCACCCGCAGTATTGCTAATCCTGAACAGAGTTAATCCACAAGATGAAGGTTATTTCATAGTATGCACGTGGTTATCAGGAAAAGATCCATGCGGATCATTCTATATTAATGTACTGGCGACCAACTCAATAGTCTATACTGGGAAAAAGAAAAAACGATAAGAATGCACTTAGTACAGGTAAAAGGCAAAAATCAACTCAAATGATTAACATTGTGCAAAATAAATGGGTTCTTTCTCCTAACAAACAAACAAAAATGCATTTTTCATCTAACGTATGACTGGGGTCAATCAGCAAACTCACATGTGACGTAGGTATCAATGACTCATGAGTTCATTGTTTCCCCACTCACAGAAACAGGCTACACCCGTTAAACCACACGCGTTAAATCTAAATGACTATTTGTGCACTGACTGCATTTTTACCTTAAGAGCTAAATGTAAAATGACGAGTTACAGTAGCAAATTTGTCTCAGTAATTCTTCCATGGTGGGGTGTAGTTAATAACGCACATTCTGATAGGTGATCACATGCTGCACATTTATCACAGACATTGAAGGAAACATCACTAACACTGTCCATCAGTTACAACAACTCACCACTAGTCTCAAGGCTCAAGATGTCCATCACACTGATTCTGGGTGGGATTGGGGTGCTTGGGTTACTTGGGGAGGGTTGGAAGGCTTGGATGTGGAAAATTGTGGTTCCAGTAATCTCTGTGATCTGTTTCTGTTTGATAGGTATTTGTTGCATTATATCATTAATACGAAAAATGATTTCCACTTTGTTTACTCTTGAAAGTTCAGTATCCAGCCTTACAACTGAAAGATGATGGTCCTGAATTGTTTCATTTGTCCTCTTACAATGAGTATGGTTACAATGAGGACTCAGCTTCCGAATTTGAATAGTTCCATATTCATAAAATCCATTTTAATTCTCATTTTCTTTCTTTCAGACTAGATGTAGTGGTAGCTTAAACTAAGAGGTTTAAATTACTCACAAAAACATTTTTTTTTGGGGACGTGCAGAAATGCATGTCTTCTTTTCAGTAATTTTCAATTGTGTTGTGATTAGTATGTAATCAAAAGGGAGGAATGTAATGGGAAAATTACATTTAACCAATGATTTTCATATTATTCATCTATAAGCTCTTCAATGCCACTCAGAGTAAATTACTTCTGTATCTTTTCCTTGTAGGAGACAACTGAATTTGTTATGTCTTTGCATTTGTCCTCCAAGGGCAAATGGCATAAGGTCTTACAGAAACAGTTGTCTAAAGCCATGTTTATCATAGCAGGTCCCAGGTCGAGACCATAGCCTATCCAGAGAGACAAGATGTACTTTTAGAGCTAAGAAAGAATGAAAACTTGACGCACGGAGGACAGATTCAGAAATACGTAAGAGATCCAACCGTCTGCTTGAGCTAACTAATTGTTATGTTTAAGATTAAACTGTTTTCCAAACATGGCCTGGTTTCTGCTGGCTTCACGGGGATATAAGGAACTGTCATATACTGTTTGGGGCACAGAATTGTTGTCACTCTGTAACTGTACATTGTGAAAGCTGTTCTTGTCATTTTGATTGATCTCTGCAGAAATCAATTAAACCCTTTTCACCGAATACCTTATCCCTTTAAACCAGTTTGCAGCATGTCTTTATTTTGTCTCAACAAGGTCTCATCTCACACTGAAATTCCTCTCTCGCTGTACAGAAACTTCCACAACAATATACACACAGTACATATATGTAGTGTATTAAAAATCTCATCACCAAACATCAAGTAGCAAGTCTCTTTATGCAATATGTAAGTAATTGGCTACAACACGTGATATGACTCATTGAGTCCCGTTCATATGGATTTGGCAAAGTTGTCATGTACAATTTGTCAACTGTGTTGACAGCAACACATTTCATATCAGGCCAGATGGCACTGAAGTTTCCAGTCTTCCTACCCTCATGTATTCTGTACATTTATTTGTGAATCTTTACATAAAGGCCGACTAGCTTGATCAAGTACCTCAACTAAAACACAGCAATGTTTGGTACATGCACAATATGCAGGGCTTTGAAGTGCACACTTTTGTTTAAAAATTACTAAGTCGTTTAATAACACACAATGTTCCATCTTTCAAGCATACAGCACTGTTGGATCTTTTCTTTAGTCTGTCATATTTCTGACTGTGATACAAAATCCCATCAATCAAGCTGTACGACCAGAACCAGTTAGATTTCCACAATGGCAACACTATATGAAGTTATTATATTTTCTTGTAAAGGAGGATGCCCAAAACCCATGACACTTTCATTTAGAATTTCTCACAACAGTACATCAGTGATATCCTGCCTTATGTCCTTTATAGAGAAAAATATACCTTGTTTGGAAGACAGTCTAATCTTGGTATAACAATTATTCTTCCCAGGCAGACAAGGTGGAGCTGTTATGTCTTTTGAATCTGCCCTTTATGTGTCAAAGTGTTCTACTGGTTGTTCTGTCTTAGCTGGAAAAGAACAACTTGTGTCTTTGGATGGCTATGGTGACCTGCTATGATAACCATAGCTCTGGACAGCTATTTCTGTCAGACTTCTGTTAGACTTTGTGGCATTTGTCCTTGGAGGAAAAATGCAAAGACTAACAGTTGTCTTCTCCTTCAGGGAGGACACACAAAGAGAGATTCAAAAGTCATACACCCTGAAAAGCATTGTGAACAATTATATGAATAATCAATACATGCATATGTTAGGACATATGAAATCATGCTTAAATGTAATTTTCCCATTACAGTGTAAAGATACAACCCTTACCAAACCACACTGAAACTATGTGGACTGATGAATTGCAGTGCAAAAAAAGGGAAACAATCTGAACGTCAGAGCATAAGAATGACTGTTCTGTCTATTCAAAACTTAACTTTAAGAGATCATATCTTGAAATATAATTTAAAGATAACCAGTAAATACAGAAAATACCTTCATGCTGCCCAGAGGGTAACCCTGACAATATACCCCCAAAATTCACCAAGCCAGCAGGGCAGCAGTGACAAAGGTTTACTTTGCGTGAACTAGTCCTTTAAGGACTTGTAGGTTTCATTAAAAAAATCCAGCTGTTCCCACAGACCTTACCTTTTGAATGTTTCTCTATTGAGATTTGATTTCCAGGTCAGACTTTGAGTTTTAAAAATGTAATCATGTAAACTTGAAGATTTCCTTGGGTCATTGAATAGTATTAGTGAGAGCCTTGGAAAAAGGCACAATTGGCACTAAATTGTAAAATATTAGTCGTAAATTTTTAAAATTAAAATAATTACAGTTACAGTATGAAGCTGCAAGACAAGCCGATGACCAGAAGAGGCATTTTATGAGTCGTGAATTCCATCTACGATGCCCTTGGCTTCCTTGGCCGTCTTGCCCGCTAAACTCTTGCTGAACGGTCTTTGTAAAGAACAATACGGATAGGACGAGAACATTGGTTGAACACGCTGAAGATTGGAGAAGATGGATCATGTGTTTGAAGACAACAGATTTTGGATGCACTGTAGCAGCACATTTTTCAGATGCTTCAGAGTCCGCATACGGCACTGTGTCTTATCGGCTGCTAGAGAATAGCCAAGGTGAGAAGCGTTGTGCATTCCTCACGGGGAAGTCAAGAGTGGCCCCACTCAAACTGGTCACCATCCCCAGACTTGAGTTGACCGCAGCAGTTGTCGCTGTTGTAATGGAAGTACGTCAGAACAACAGAAAATCCAGCAGATCAAGCCAGCAGGAGCCTGAAAGCTAAGAGTTTTGTGCAAGGAGGAACCTGGATCAATGGGCCGGACTTCTTGCTGAACAATGAATGTGACTGGTCGGAACAGCCTTTGCAAAGGAAGGAAAGCCTTCAAAATGATCCGGAAGTCAAGAATGGAGCTACAGGCAACATGATGTTGAAGGAAACTTGGAACCAATTAAAAACTGATCAACTATTACTCGGACTGGCATTAACTAAAAAGATCAGTGAAGGAACATCTGTAGACACTGAAAGAGGAAAGAAAGGAAATAGCAAAAACAATCAGGCAAACTGAACAGGACCCTGAAAAGGAAAGCTCAAAGTTAGAACAACAAATGAAGAAATTCAAAGCAATAAAAATGAAATCACTTACTTGAAATCACTTGGATGATGTGGCTGCTGCAGAATTGGAAATAATCCAATTCAGTTAAAGACAATAGTTTGGAGAAAGATAAACAGCTCAGCTGTCAACTGTCAAATTGGATCCAATTCTTCAAGATAGCACGTTAAGAGTTGGCGGAAGACTCAACAAGTCCGCCATGCCAGAAAATGCTAAACATTCAGCAATTCTTTTAAAGCACAGCAGAGTTGCTACACTGATTTTGAGAGACATCCACCAAAGAACAGGATACTGTGGACGCAGTGGACACAGTTATGTCTTGGCACAACTGAGATGCAGGTACTGGATCCCGCAAGCCAATTCTTCAAATCAAAAGATATTCAACAAATGTACAGTGTGCTGCAGGATTAATGGAAAGGTTGGTGAGCAAAAGATGGCAAACCTGCCTGCCTCTTGCCAGATATGCCTCCTTTCACAAAAAACGGCATTGATTTCTTTGGGCCGCTTCATGTCAATGAATGAATGAATGAATGAATGAATGAATGAATGAATGAATGAATGAATGGGGCAGGGTAGAGTCAAAAGGTATGGCGTTATGTTCACTTGCCTCACTCTCAGAGCGGTGCACATCAAAGTTGCAGATAGCCTTGACACAGACTTCTGCATTAATGGAATGTGTAGCTTTATGTGTAGCAGAGGCCAAGTCACCATCATGCATTCTGACGACACAAATTTTGTGGCTGCTGAAAAACGGTTGAGACAAGCCATTTAACAGCTGGATAATAACAAGATTAAAAGATCTTTGCAGTCAAAGGGAATAAAGTGGATATTCAACAGCCCAGCCACTTCACCAAAGCAGGAAAGACAAATTTTTGTGAAGAATCCTTAACTCCCTTTTGAAAGAGCAAGCAGTGAACGATAAGTCTTCTGAAAATGTGCGCGGTTTAAAGCATCATCAACGACAGTCTGCTTACAGCTGTTTCAGATGATGTGAACAACATAAAACCTCTAACACCCAATCACTTATTAACATGCCTACAAGGATTTTCAGCAAAAATGACATGTAAACAAGAAAGAGATGGAAGCAAATACAATATTGTGTGGATTTATTTTGTTCTCTTTGGAAGAGGTGACGTCAGAAAAGTGAAGCGAGAAGAAACTACTTGATAGCTTTTGGACATTTAGAAATTGTTCGGCTCTCAGTGTTTAAACCTGTGGACCCAAGAGACTCGCCCACGATCAAAAATAGCACCTCTGATTCATAGTTTAATCATTTAACAAACATAAAAGATAGAAACGTATTGATTGTTGCAGCTAAAAGCTAACGAGTTAAAGGTTACGGAGGGGTCTTCAGGGTCTTTCCTCTACAGGTGATTTTCTATCCAGCCTGGAACTTGTGCCCTTTTTCAGGGTCGTTGAGCATTAAATCCAAACTGTTACATCTAAGATTTATCCACTTGATCTCCATAATTAATCGCGTTTTCGCTGATTTCTGCCACTAGCTCCCTGCTCCGTGTCTCCTCTGTGTGTGTCGGAAGTGAAGGCAAGCAGAATGCCCATATATGGGAGACAACGTAACCCAAAGAGTATGGAGTGGGAAAAGAGACCAATCCTCCCAGTCAAACTAGTCTAGTATGCAATCAAAGATGTTATAGCAGACAAGATAGATATCTACCGTTTTACAGAGGAGAATGGCGTCACTGGTTTGAGATTTGGCATATATTTGGGCCTTTTTTGAAGAAATGTAAATAGTATGTGCTTTATATGAGTTATGTTTGTTTATTTTTGCATATAGGAGAACTGTTTTAGACAACACAAATGCTTGTGTAGCATTCCTGTGGGTGTAATATCAATAAATATGACATTATTATGTTGATTATTTGCATAAGTAAATGTCATGAGGGCAAAAGCGTCTGGACTTTCTTTGAAACTGTATGTTATAATGATTATTTCTTCACAGTGTGACTCCCAAGACATGAGAAGTGTTTTAGAGAGTAAAATGGCTTAGGTTTTACTGCTCTGTGTGTGATATCAATACATATCTGTGAGATTCATGTTCCGTTTTATTTGTCTTTCAGGTCCTACAACCATTTTTAACATTCAAGTGCCCTCACTGCAACCCAAATATTCTAATAACCCAGTTTGTCCTGAAAAAAAATGATGTTCATATCTTGACTGTAGACAACAGGGTTGATGTATTACAAGCTTTTTTATAAAATAAATCCAGACGGACAATGAACTGTAAAAATGGCCTTAGTCCACCTGCCTAACTAATTAGGGGCCGGGTAATGTATGAGCCCAATAGGGACTAGTTCATCTGAAATAATATAGTTTTAAAACAGTTAAAAGGTGTAAAATTAAGAAATGTATTGGTTTAAAATGCACTACACCAGACAGATAGCACTACGTCATAGCATAATTGATTGGCTCTACAGGAGAATATACAGATGAACGCAAGACAGAATGCCTGAGAGCAATATATTCCATTATGTTTTTATATTTGGTGTGTAATCTATGTTTCCTTTTTACATAAAGTATATTTTCAGCATGAATTGATTCAGGAAAAGGTATAGATAGGTGCATACATAGTCACCAGAATGCAGGATCATAAGTCACCAAAAAAATCTGTAAACAAAACCTTTGGGTTCCCCGGCCACTTAGGCCAAATAGTGGTGCCATCTACAAACTGGGGCTAAAACGATCATTCACTGGTTATTAACAAGCTGGGCAAGCCAATCACTGTTTTGCATTGCATTCAGTTTATTTAAATGGGTCCGGTCTAAGCCCTGACACACTCAAGTCTTAGAAATGCCTCTGCCTGTGTGTAATCTGAAATAAATTGAAATTTCTCTTGTGGAATATTAACTGTATGTGAAAAGAAAATGGCAGCAGGAGCTATATGATGGGAAAAAAAGATGACAAGGCAGTGCTCAGCGTTGGAAACAATTATGCTGTCGGAATAGTAATTATTAGTAATCGTAAATTCAATATGGCTGGCTCAATAATGGATGCAGTACAAACAGTGTAGTTCAGACTGCAGCTGAACCCAGCCACAGGCCGAGCTCATTACTGGGGACTGTCCTGCCTGCTAACAGCGCTGGGTTGGAAAGTGATATAGCAATCGTTGTCAACCTTTTAGGACACTGACTCATCAGTTAATCTCCCAGTATTGTTTTAAGACTAAGGGCATTCACACCAATAGTTTGCTCTGGTCTGAATCAGTTGAGTTGTAAACTCAGATCAATTTCTGGCTCGGTTTCGTTTCACACCTGGAAAAATCCAAGCATACCAAAATGATTACAAATCACGCAAGAACTGCTACTCCTCAACAGAACTAACTCAGACTTCTGCAGATCTGCTGCCCTCTACTTTACCGAATCCTGGCTCACTCTGAGCATCCCGGACAGCGCACTTCTCCTCCCGGGATTCAATCTTTACCGGGCGGATTGCGTACTGGAGCTCACGGGGAAAGCAAAGGGAGGTGGACTCTGTCTCTACATAAACAAAGGTAAAAAAAATCATGCAGCCCCCACTTAGACTCACTATTCATAAACTGCAAACCCTTTTATTGACCGCGGGAGTTTTCCTCGTTCATTCTGGGCGCCGTCTACCTCAGTCCTGTGTTAGTGAGGCGTTACTACACCTGGCCGACCAGATAAGTAACGTGGAGAAAAAACATCCTGACTCCCTGCTCATTGTTCTTGGGGACTTCAACAGAGCAAACCTCAGCCATGAACTTCCAAAGTATAGACAGCATATTAAGTGTCCCACCAGGGACACTAACATACTGGACCACTGCTATACTACATTAAAGGACGCCTATCGCTCTGTCCCACGTGCAGCCTTGGGACTCTCTGATCACTGTCTGGTTCATCTTGTCCCGACATACAGGCAGAAACTTAAATCTGTTAAACCTGTTGTTAAGAGGGTGAAAAGATGGGCCATCGAGTCAAAGCTGGACTGTACTGATTGGAGTGTTTTTGAGGCTGCAACCACGGATCTGGACAAACTAACCGACACTGTGACATCTTACATCAGCTTTTGTGAGGACGTGTGTGCCGACTAAAACCTTCTGCACATACAACAACCAAAAACCCTGGTTCACAGCAAGACTCAGGCAGCTCCGTCAGTCAAAAGAGGAGGCCTTCAGAAGTGGGGACAGAGTCCTGTATAACCAGGCCAGGAACACACTGACCAAAGAGATCAAAGCAGCTAAGAGGAGCTATGCTAACAAGCTAGAAAACAACTTTACTAACAGCGATCCTCGGTCAGTGTGGAGAGGCCTGCAGACTCTCACTAACTACAGGAGACCATCCCCCAACACTGCTGGTCCTCAACGACTGGCTGACAAGCTGAACAGCTTTTACTGTAGGTTTACAAAGCCCACAGTCACACCCCTCCCCCACACAAACTCATCAACTCACACTTCAGTCAGTCACCTCCTCCCCTCTGACCCCTCACCTGCACTTACAATCTGTGAAGTGGATGTGCGCCAGCTATTCCAGAGGAAAAAGATCAGAAAAGCTCCTGGCCCAGACGGTGTGTCACCATCCTGCCTGAAAATCTGTGCAGACCAGCTGGCCCCCGTTGTTGGAATAAAATATATTCATATCATGTGTGCTTATAAACATATTCATGTAGTGCATTATATTAATCATATGTGTTAAATTCATTAGATTTTCAGGTAAAAGAGCTAAAGCATTACACATAGTCTGCTTGGTTTCAGTGTGATTATTGGGTACATTTCTGAATAAGAAGCATGTAGTTTATAGTTCACTGAGACCTTATCATAGGTTGTTTTGGTACAATGTGTCCAACCATAGCTCTGCCGAGTGTGTTGAGTCTGAAAAGCAGGGCCAGGGGTGGTTATAGGGACACGTCTTATGTTTGGGTAAAGGGCCTCTCCAGTAGCAGTCTGAGACCTGTTATCTATTGTGCAGGCCAATCGCTGCTAGACACGAATCTTACGAACATGTCACGTGGTAGCAACTGAAGGTAGTAACTTCTTATATATATTCACTATATCCCAGGACCTGAAGTTGGAGCCCAACACAGACACCATCATCAAAAAGGCCCAGCAGAGGATGTACTTCCTGCACCAGCTCAGGAAGCTCAACCTGCCTAAGGAGCTGCTGGTCCACTTCCACACAGCCATTGTCTAGTCTGTCCTCTGCACGTCCATCACTGTCTCGTTTGGATCTGCCACCAAAAAGGACAGGAGCAGACTACAACGGACAGTTAGGACAGCAGAAAAGATCATCGGTGCCAACCTGCCCTCCGTCCATGACTTATACACTTCCAGAGTCAGGAAACGGGCAGGAACCATCACTGCAGACCCATCTCACCCTGGACACAACCTGTTCCAGCTTCTCCCCTCTGGTAGGCGCTACAGAGCACTGTACGCCAAAACCAACAGACTCAGGAACAGTTTCTACCCACAAGCCATCTCTCTGATGAACAGCTGACTACTGACCCACAGTGTCAGGTTCAATTCTGGTCAATAACCCAGTAACACTGCCTCCAAATAGCACCTGTTTACTGGTTCCACTTATTATTCCACTTATTTAGTATTATTCATCATTCCCATATCTCACTTATTATTTATTATTTACTCATCATTCCCATTCTCATCTCACTTATTTGTTATTCATTCATCATTCTCATTTCCTATTTCAGAACTGTTCATAATGTTCATGCTGTTCATATTGTAATATAATAACATAATACTATTTATCCCAGAACCCTTTGCACTACGTTCCACATTTAAATAATTTTTATTGGACTCTTCATTGCACTCATGCCTCTATATTGTTCTGTTTCTGTTTAGAGTATGTATATATTAGTGTGTATGTATTAGTGTGTATATATTGTTTGTTTGTTTTGAATGTGTAAGCACATTGTGAGCAACTATGCTCCAAATGAAAATTCCTCGTATGTGTCTTCATACCTGGTCAATAAAGCTGATTCTGATTCTGATTTCACCCATCTTCTGAGGAGATCGAGAATGCCACAGCAGACAGATACAGTCCACATCCTTGAGCAATAAGACAATAACTGGCAATTAATAATTCAAATCACAAACCAGAAGCCACCGTATCCTGCGCCCCTGGCGAATCATAATTGTGTTTGATTGATTCTTGACAGCTGTCATTCAACTTTACGCTCTTGGCCGCTACTCGCGCAGGCAATATCGTCACTCTGCCAAAACCTTGCAAGCTGACAATCACACAGATCATTTTCATAGAGATAATGGCAGCAGTTAAACAGGAGGAGGAGGCCCGGACCAACCCGATTTACAGATTAACCCAAAGTGTCTGCACTGAGGATAATAGCATGAAGCTAATGATTTCTGGCAGTTAGCTTTGCTGAACAACTAGACGAAGGCTATAGGATTGGCATTAGAAGGCACAACGACGAGGTGACAAAACATCGTGGCCATGATGAGAGTGAGAGCTCAGATAACCCGTGGGTTGGTGGATGTTGTTGCCTCTCCTGATGAAAGAGCACCTTGACAGCGCTACTGTATTTAAGGGAATGTCAAACACTATAGAGAACAAGCTTCTGGACTGTATGTTGTCAACAAAGTCCAGACAAGTGAAGTGAAGACAGACCTCAGTCTCATCTACAGCCTGCCGTGGTGCTGTGGAGCTATTCCAGCTCCTTATGGAAAATAAGTCTTTTCCAAAACTGTCACTCTCATGAAAGTTGTTATAACCACACCCGTGACCACGGCTAAAACTGAGAAGTGGAATAAAAACTTTTCTCAGAAACACGGTGACCCAGGAGAGGCTGAATGCACTGGCCATGCTGTGCATGGAAAAGAGACTATTACTGAATCAGAGAGTCACTGAGAAATCTGCTGGCCAGAAGGATAGGAGAGCAAAATGTATCTTTTATTAAGTAGTTAACATGCTTTTTGGTAGTGGGTGGGAGGATATAGTTAAAAAAAAACTATCTTCACTATCTTCTTATGTTTGTAACTTGAATATTGTATGGTATTATCTTGCTCTTCTTAAATACATAGTTGTTAAATGAAATAGTGCTGGTTGTTTTGCCCAGTTTCAAAATACAAATATTACAAAAAATTATTTCCAAACCCAAAAAATAATTTTTGGCAATCCCTTTTTGATTGCCTTAAAAACACCTATAAACTTATTTCTTTTAATCATCAAATTGACTTGAATTGTAATGAAGCTCAAGGTAAGTTTTTTCAGGAAAACTTCTATGCATCACATTTCTCCTTCCCTCCCAACCTAATCAGCTGCATTGTCCTCAGTGTTTACTCTTTCAGTTGAACCAATCAGATTTTTGTCATTTCAGGCAAAATCACCTCCAGTTCTTTTCACTCCCAGCACCCAGCGTTCCTCCATCATAAGCCCAGCTTTACATCACATCCCTCCAGATCTTCTCTTCCTTTATCCCTTCATGTATGCCAGTAAAGTATGTCTCTTCTGATTGAAATCACTTAATTTCAAGCAGTACAGTTAAAATAGACCAGCAGAGTGAATCCACACTGAGACAATGTTCTCTTCATTATTTTCAATGTCGGCAGCGACGACAACCAGGGGCGTAGCACAAAATTCTGGGCCCTGTAGAAAGGCATTTTCTATGGGCCCCTCCCCACATCCACAGCAATTCATTCTAGCATCTTTTTGGGCCCTCCTCACATGAGGACCCTGGGTACTCAGTCCCCTTTTTCTCCCCAGTCCGAGGCCTATTTTAGGGGGGCTGAAGCTACCCCAAAATGTTCCTAAGCACCCCTAAATTATACTAAGAACAATAATTAAAATTGATTTATCAATAACTGTATCCTTTTTCATATAGACCCAACAAATAATTGACTTGACTATTGCAACTCACTACTCCTCGGCATCAGCTCAACCTCCATTAAAAGGCTCCAACTGGTTCAGAACTCAGCCGCACAACTCATCACCCGCGCCACATCCTGGCACCACATCACTCCGGTCCTAAAACAGCTACACTGGCTTCCCATTTCTCACCGGATCACATACAAAATCCTGGTCCTTACCTACAAAGCCATACATCACCTTGCCCCGTCATACCTCACTGTCCTCCTCTCCCCCTACCAACCTTCACGGCCCCTCAGATCCACCTCAGCCGGTCTCCTCTATGTCCCCAAGTCAAAGCTCCGCAGTTTTGGGGACAGAGCCTTTTCCAGGGCAGCTCCCAGGCTCTGGAACTCCCTCCCCCATGAGATCCGCATCTCTGAGTCCCTCACCATTTTTCAGTCCCGTCTCAAGACCCATCTCTTCTGTTCTGCCTATCCTTAGTTTTTTTTATTTTTTTATTTACTGTTTCTACTCTGTAAAGTGACTTTGAGCTTGGGAAAAGCGCTATACAAATTCAATTTATTATTATTATTATTAAATGATATATATCCAGCTACAAAAAAATAGCCGAAAAGTCCAAATTTAGAAGTACAAAGAGCAGTTGTGCTATCAAGATGATGCACCACACCGTCTCATTGCATTGTAGACCGGAGCGTTGCAAGTAACTGGAGGAGGTCTGTAGTGGTCTATAGGTGTGCTGGAAGTCTGTAGTGGTCTATAGGTCTGAGGATTGGTTTGTTTCTTCTAACAAGCATTTATTGGCAGGTCTAGACACTATGCATAGCCTAAACTAAATTATTTAATTATATTTATTATATATGCTGGCATTATTCTAACCAATTTAACTTTCTGCATTCACTGGCTAAATAATTAATTATTTAATGAATTAAATAAATATGTAGATGTTTTCTAAATATAAGCTAAAGATGAGCACATGCCAACAGATACACATGTGAAAATGAAATGAAAGCAATCTTACATACAGTACATATATTTACACTAATCATTACTCCAAATCTTTTATTCCTTCCGCCATCAGGTCATTGTATTTACACAGTAGCCACTTTAAATAAGATCCATATCAATAGCTTGCATGATAAATTATGCAGTGATGCCTATTTTTTATTTTTTATTTAGTATGCTTTATCATACATTGACATGAGCATACAAATAAGATTTATTAAGTCATTGCTTACAGAAGAACTCATCAGGAGCAAAGTCTCCCCCCCATGCAGCGTTGATGTGTCTAAAAGCAAACATTACAGTAACGTTTGTTGAACACAGGAGAAATGGAAGAAGAGGATATTTCTGTCACTTAGGGTGTGCAGTGATGTTTTCTGCCCATTTCCTGACTCTGGAGGAGTATAAGTCATGGACGGAGGGCAGGTTGGCACCGATGATCTTTTCTGCTGTCCTAACTGTCCGTTGTAGTCTGCTCCTGTCCTTTTTGGTGGCAGATCCAAACCAGACAGTGATGGACGTGCAGAGGACAGACTGGACAATGGTCTGAGACAGTGATGGACATGCAGAGGACAGACTGGACGATGGTCTGAGACAGTGATGGACGTGTAGAGGACAGACTGGACGATGGTTGTGTAGAAGTGGACCAGCAGCTCCTTAGGCAGGTTGAGCTTCCTGAGCTGGAGTAGGAAATACATCCTCTGGCTCCACTGGCTTCCCACTGGCTTCCTATGCCCCAAAGAATTGATTTCAAAGTTCTTTTGCTAGTTTATAAATCACTAAACGGTTTAGGGCCAAAATACATTTCTGATCTGCTAGTACACTATGACCCCCCCAGACCTCTCAGGTCATCAGGGACAGGTCTACTTTCTGTTCCTAGAGTCAGAACTAAACAGTTGGAAGCAGCGTTCAGTTTCTATGCTCCTCATATCTGGAACAAACTCCCAGAAACCTGCAGGTCTGCTGCTACTCTCAGTTCTTTTAAATCAAGGCTGAAGACCATTCTTTTTGATGTTGCCTTTCTTTAAATGATGTTCATTTCTTTAATGTTTAATCTCTTATACTGCACTGTAACTTTTATTCTTGTGTTTTATCGGTTTTATTTTCTTTTAACTGTTTTTTTTTAACAGATTTTGTGTAAAGCACTTTGAATTGCCCTGTTGCTGAAATGTGCTATACAAATAAAGCTGCCTTGCCTTGCCTCTGCTGGGCCTTTTTGATGATGTTGTCTGTGTTGGGCTCCCACTTCAGGTCTTGGGATATAGTGGATCTCAGAAACCTAAAGGATTCCACAGCAGAAGTCCACAATCATCTCCACAGTTTTGAGCGTGTTAAGATCAAGGTTGTTCTGACTGCACCAGAGAGCCAGCTGATCCACCTCTCGTCTGTAGGCTGACTCATCATTGTCCCGGATGAGGCCGATGACTGTTGTATCGTCAGCGAACTTCAGGAGTTTAACAGATGGGTCTCCTGAGGTGCAGTCATTGGTGTAGAGGGAGAAGAGCAGAGGGGAGAGCACACACCCTGGGGGGCGCCAGTGCTGATAGTCCCTGTGCTGGATGTGATGTTCCCCAGCCTACCTGTTTGTGATCCACAAGTGGAGGCTGGCACAGTGAAGTGGGAGAGTTTTGGTGCTGAGGAATCCACGAACAGGATCCAAGCATATGCCCCTGGGGAGTCGAGGTGTTGCAGGATGTAATGCAGTCCCAAGTTGACTGCAGCAACCACCGACCTTTTAGCCCTGTAGGCAAACTGCAGGGGGTCCAGCAAGGGGACTGTAATGTCCTCCAGGTGGGCCAACACCAGTCTTTCAAAGGACTTCATGACTACAGATGTCAGGGCGACAGGCTTGTAGTCATTTAGTTCAGAGATGGAGGGTTTTTTGGTGACTGGGATGATTGTTGAGCGTTTGAAGCAGGAGGAAGAATCTGAGTGAAAATGGGGGCCAGCTGGTCGGCACAGAGTTTCAGGCAGGATGGTGAAAAATCGTGTGGGCCGGAAGCCTTTCTGGTCTTCTGCCTCTGGAAGAGCTGGCGCACATCCACTTCACAGATCGTGAGTGCAGGTGAGGGGTCAGAGGGGGGGAGGTGACTGACTGAAGTGTGAGTTGGTGAGTTGGTGTGGGGGAGGGGTGTGACTGTGGTCTTTTCAAACCTACAGTAAAAGCTGTTCAGCTCATCAGCCAGTCGTTGGGGACCAGCAGTGTTGGGGGATTGTCTCCTGTAGTTAGTGAGTGTCTGCAGGCCTCTCCACACTGACCGAGGATCGCTGTTAGTAAAGTTGTTTTCTAGCTTGTTAGCATAGCTCCTCTTAGCTGCTTTGATCTCTTTGGTCAGTGTGTTCCTGGCCTGGTTATACAGGACTCTGTCCCCACTTCTGAAGGCCTCCTCTTTTGACTGACGGAGCTGCCTGAGTCTTGCTGTGAACCAGGGTTTTTGGTTGTTGTATGTGCAGAAGGTTTTAGTCGACACACACGTCCTCACAAAAGCTGATGTAAGATGTCAGTTAGTTGGTCCAGATCCGTGGCTAAAGCCGCAAAAACACTCCAATCAGTACAGTCAAAGCAGGCCTGTAAATCCAGCTTTGACTTGTTGGTCCATCTTTTCACCCTCTTAACAACAGGTTTAACAGATTTTAGTATGTATGTCGGGACAAGATGAACCAGACAGTGATCAGAGAGTCCCAAGGCTGCACGTGGGACAGAGCGATAGGCGTCCTTTAATGTAGTCTTCTGTGTGTATGTGTTGAGGATCTAGCAGCTTCAGTACTTGAAGTGTTGGGCTGCTACGATTGCAAAACAAAGTTAGTGGCACAGTGTTATGACAGAGCCGCTGTAATGGCATCGGGACTTAATGGCGTACAGGCGAGCGTAAAAGAAGAAATCCCTCAGGCTCTGTCTGTGCACTGTTATGCACATACATTATTTGCTTTCTGAGACATCACAGGGTTTAAAGGACAGGGTTTAACATTTTTTTGTGGATCTGGGAGGATTGTCGGCATTCTTTACACGTTCTCCCAAGCAAACAAAACTGCTGGATGAGTTTCGCGAGAGGCGGCTGCCACGGATCTCTCAATTGAGATGGAACTTCAACTCCAGGTTAGTGGGCACCGTCCACGACAAAAGAGCTGAACTGGTTGAGCTTTTCCAGCACATCCTCAATCATGCAGAGGATTTTGACCGTAAAGTTAAAAAGCTTTGAGTTCATTTTTTTTCTCTTTGCTTTCATCAGCATTTTTGACTTTGCTGATATGCTCTTCGGAATACTGCAAAATAAGAGCTTGGACGTGCAGTTCAGTCTGGCCAGAATTGAGGATTTTTGCCAGAGTCTTGAAGGTGAGCATGGAAAATTTGATGCCATCTATGAGAGGACCGAGGAGGCCGCGGGTCAGACCCGCACAAACACTACAGACAGCTACACACAGCGCTAATCGACAGCATCATCACGCAAATCAGGAATCGATTTGAGGATCACAAGCGACAGTTTGTTGCATTGTTAGACACACAGCTGGGTCATTCTTAGCAATATACAGTGAACCCTCGTTTATCACAGGGGTTACGTTCCAAAAAGAACCCGTGATAGGTGAAATCCGTGTAGTAGTAACCTTTTTTTCTTACCATTATTATACAATGAAATACTCCATTATACACTGAAACCAAAGAACAAAACCTTTTTACAGGCCCAAGCATTTGTTTAACAAATAAAATTACTGTATGAACGTTTTTTTACAAATAACTACTGTACTGTAAAATAATAATTTTAATCATCAATACGAACTGAAGGCTTCAAATTGCGGAGATCAGCACCACCCCCCCTCCCCCGCCCCACCGCAACCAGAGTCATTGGAACGGGAGAAAATGAAAAATGATTATGAAAATAAATACAAAGTAAAGTACAGTAGGAAAAATCGTGACTCAGGTGTATTTCACTGCTCTTCTGACGGAGCCGCTGCATCCCGACTCCGCTCTGTAGCGGGTTCTTCTTCTAAAGCTCGCGGTGCAGGTGTGTTTTTTTGAGAGAAGAACATAGTTATCGATAGTTGTTGTCGCTCTTTTTTCTTCTGGGCAAAAAGATTCTTATAAACAGACATGCCACCATTAATTATGTTTGCAGAATGCAGAACACAATGCACGATGCAAATCCGTGAAGCAGCGAGACCGTGAAAGGTGAACCGTGATATAGCGAGGGTTCACTGTATAATCAAAAATAAGTTGTGAAAAATGGGATGAATATTTTTTCAAGCTTTCTTACTAAATAAAACCCTTCTCCATTACATAAAACAAGGTTTATGCCTCAGGGTTTATTAACTATAAAATAATTACTCTGACTGTAGTGCAAGCAGTCAAAAATGCCATGTCCCCAGTCAGTTTTATTTTAACTTCAGTTGCAAATATAAGTAATAAAAATCAAATAATTTTTATGTATTTAACTATAATTGCAAATAACTATTGATAATACATCTCACCACATGCTAATTGTTAAATTAAAAATATATTTTAATATTAAAAATCTTAAAATATGGTCTGTCCCTGAGTTCACTGTCCCCCGCGTTACTCTGATGAAAATCCTTCTGGACATGCCCCCTGATTGTTCATTTAGTCACCTGACACTCAGGAAGTAGGATACATTTTTGGAGGGAAAGTGACAACAAGGAGCAGAGTAAGTATCTCTCTTTAATCTTTTTGTGTGAGTGGCTTACTAATGTGGTCAAGCATAATATGTCCCCCGTGTTACTCTGATTTATATTGGAGACTGATATTATGAAGATTTGAAGAAAGCTAATTAATATGCAGAAGAATGTTCACTGTTCATGGGTAGAAATGGCCAACTTTAGCATAATTTGTCCCCCCGCGTTACTGTCCCCTCCCGTTACTCCTGGCTGAACATAAGTTAGGGTGATTTCTTAGAAGGTTAGGTTGTTGATCAGTGTCTGGCATGTATTTTTATGTTTTTTTTTTAACATTAATTATATTATTAATAACAAAAAAAGTAGTTTAAACAGAATGCATGTGTTTGTCAGGAAATGGCCCCATTTTCGGCAAAAGAAAAGCAGAGACTTATAGGGCACGTCGGGATGCTGAGCCAGAAAAGAGACAGGAACACCTCAGGAAAGAGAGGGAGAGGTGGAGAAGGGACAGAGAGAAAGGAAGGCAAAAGAAAGTGTCAGACCTCAGTGAAAGAGAAAGAAAAGCACAGCGAGAAAAATGGCAAGAAAAGAAGAGATTGCAGAGACAAAAGGCCAGAGCCAGCACGACATTGCAATCCATGTTCACTCCTCCAGGAAGTCCAGACAGTCCTCCAGAGCCAGAACCAGGGCCTTCAAGGTTAGATGAAAGTTGAGGATTCAACTCTATGTGGATTAGTTAGAATCTGGATTTGAATAAACATAGGCTAGATGATTTACTTACTGTGTGTGTGTGTGTGTGTGTGTGTGTGTGTGTGTGTGTGTGTGTGTGTGTGTGTGTGTGTGTGTCATAGTGAGAGAGCAAGAGAGAGGGGGAAAGTGAGTGAGAAATAAAGGGAGTAAAGTGAGAAACTATGATAGTGTGCTTAATACAAATATGCTGTAAATAGTCTATACAGAATCTCACTTTGATTAGCTAATTTATTCCAAATTGTTACTTACAGCAGAATGTGACTTTATACTTCTTGTGTTATAGACAATTTGTTGCTGGACGGAGGGCTGTCAAGCAAAGGAGGAGGAGGGAAAAGAGAAAAAAAGAAAAATACAAAAAGAGATGGCAACGCTTAGCAGTAGGGACAAAATCACCACGCTCTACGGTGCATGTACTGTTGCGCAATCAGACAGTAAACAACAACATTAGAAGGAGATTGTTGTTATTACATGAGTCAATAATTCAGGAAATCAGAAATAAATACAAAAAATCCAAGAAGGACCAGGAGAGGCAGTTTATTGCAAAAATAGTCACTGGAAAAATCACCAAGAAATACCGGCTGCAGAGGGCAACACAGGCATCTCTGGGCTTTTCAAAGAAGCAAAGAGCAGATGGAGGGCCACTGACCTTTGAGAGAAATAAGACCAATAGATTGTCAATTGAATGCAAACAGAAAGTAAAGGCTTTCTATTTAAGAGATGACGTCAGTCGAATGACAACAGGAAGAAAGCAAACCGTAACTAAAAACAAGAAGAAAGAACAAAAACGCCTGCTAACCGACACAATGAAAAATTTACACCAGAAGTTCCTTTCAGAAAACCCACATCAGATCTCTTACGCTAGTTTCTGCACCTTAAGACCATTTTGGGTTGTGGTGCCAAGAGAAGCTGATCGTGAAACCTGTCAATGCAAAACTCACAAGAACTTACAGTTCAGAGCTTGTACAGCTGCAGTCTGTTGGCAGGAAAAGATCTTGAGGAGATGGTAGATTCAACAATGTGCACCCCAAAATCCCAACTCACAGAGAGAGCCCTTACTCAGTGGTCTCTGGAAGACAATGCCAAAGTGATCAGTGGAGAAGGGACTGGAAAAAGATCGATGATCACTGTAAAGAAAAATGTGCAGATAACCAAAGAGGCTCTTGTAAGTGAATTCCATAACAGGCTATACAGATTTAGGCGGCATGTATTTAATATCCGGTGGCAGTATGGAGCGTACAGACAGGTCAGAGAAAGTTTGGGCAACAATGAATGTCTACTGCATGTAGATTTCAGTGAGAACTACTCTTGCAAGTACTCTGAAGAAATACAGTCAGTCTGTTTTGGGGGGTTGCACCAACAAGCAACCCTTCATACTGGAGTGCTGTACACTGCAGCTGAAAAATCTCCAGTGACTTTCTGCTCAATCTCCCTTTCCAGACGGCATGATCCCCCTGGCACCCGGGCCCATCTCAGTCCTGTGCTAGACATGGTGAGGAACAAAACCCTCTCATCAATCACCTCCATGTATTCAGCGATGATCCAGCTACACAGTATAGACAAAAGGGAAACTTTTATTTACTGTCAAAAGAGCCCTTTATGAACAGCTTCAAATATATCAGCTGGGACTTCTTTGAGGCCAACCATGGGAAGGGAGCTCCCGATGGAGTGGGGGCCCTGAAAAGATCAGCTGATCAGATTGTTTGCCAGGGAGCAGATATCCCAAATGCAGAAGCCATGTTCCACCAGCTGATGAACATGGGCACATCAGTAGAACTTTTTTTGGTGGGAGAACAAGAGGTTGAGGGAAAAGTAAAGGAAAAGAATGGCCCTTGTCAAGGGAACAATGAAAATGCATCAAGTCCTTAGTACCTCTCCAGGCACAATTAAACACCGGGACATCACATGCCTTTGGCAGGCAGAGGTATACTGGATTGTGCATGTTATGGGCTGAAAGAGGTGAGCATGGTAGGAGAGCCAACGCCACATTGCCATGAAGAACCATCTCGACCTGAGGTCATAACCAGAGAACACATTGGGCAGTGGTGCATTGTAAATTATGATGGCGATGCCTATCCTGGAGTTATTATTGAGGTTGAGGAAGATGTAAAAGTAAAATGCATGCACAAGAACGGCACAAATAAGTTTTGCTGGCCGACTCTACGGGACGACATTAGCTGGTATGGAGAGGATCAGATTGTGTGCTTCATGACAGAGCCACAACCTTTAAATAAGGGGTCTATGCAATTGGAGAAGACTGTGTGGAATTTTGTTGTAAAACACCTGGGTTGCTGGTCTGCTTAGCTTTGCTATGAAATAAAAAAAATGTTAATGCTATTTCTTTAAAGTGTAATACATCTCATGATTGAGGGTGAGGGAAATGAGTTGCTTTTCAAATATATTGTCCAGGGGTTTCATGACCACCCATTTGTTCTTTTAAATATTGTCCACCCCGTTACCAACATTGGTACCGGTGTTTTTTTCTATATTCATGAAATAAAATCAATAAATATTTTGCGTATCTTTGTTTTTACTTGCAGATCATGAACTGGCAAAATCAAATATCTTAAATATTTAACCAAATTCCATAGTTTCCTATTTTCTTCTAAAACAATTGTATGGACATTCCCATCTTGTCTTAAATCAGAGCATGTATTTTATATACAGTGTTTGTTTATTAAAACCTTCTTAAAATATATTTGCAGGGGCAAGGTGAGGGACACTTGAGCTCTTAGGAAATGTAAATATTATAATAACTGTCCATTAAAAACATTCATTAAGAGAGATGAAAATGTCCAGTAACGCGGGGAGGACATGTGTGTGTAAACACGTGCAACAAATTTCGCATAATTGAACATGTCCTTCATCAGATGAAATTATAAAATCAATGAAAATATTATTTTTTTTAGGCAAGGTTACCACCCTCAAATGGCACCATTTGCTAAGAATGACCCAGCTGTTTACCATGTTCAAGCAGACATTTCCAGAAACAGAGCTGATGAGCCTGGATGAGAGCTACGGCGCACAGTTTGACCTGGGCAGACTCAAAGCAGAGGTCAAAGTGATGTACAACACGACCAACTTTCAGGGAAAGAGTCCAAGTGACCTACTGACATTTGAGGAGCACAGGGCTTGCAGTCAGCATGTCACAGCTTTATGCCTTCACATGCTTGACCGTGACAATACCAGTGTCCAGTGTGCATCAGTTAAGCGCTCTTTCTCAGCTCTCAAGCGCATCAAAACGTATTCACGGAATGCAACCGGACAAACACGACTCTCTGCACTGGCATCTATTGCCATAGTGAAGGAGCTGCAGCGCTGGAAGACTGAGGCAGAAGACAGGGGTGTGTTAGCTAGGTAAACTAGCATTAGAATAGTCGTCTATCTATACAGTTAATGTTACTGATGAATTTGTGGGATAGCCCAGAGTTGTTAACCGTGGTCAAAACAATCATATTAAAAGATAACTGAGCGTGTTGACTGATGTCGTAATCTTACGTTATCCACCAAGAATTAGCTAACGTTATAGATCTAACATTAGCATTAGCTACTTTCTTGTAAAACAGCACATTTACAGTAGGCACCAAAGCACTTTTCCTCTCTGTTCCCCCTACAGGTTGGGAACAGTATTGTCCATTACTGTTACCATCACCATTATTCTTATGTCTCATTCCAACGAGTTAATGAACCAATTAAACAATTTTGGAACATTGTTTTAAGGTACAAAATAATTTTTGGTGTTACATCAATGGACACTGAAATCAATCAATATCAATCAATAAGGTCTCTGTTGTATTACTGTGTTGTACAGTTGGATGTAATGACAAAACGATGCCATGTGGCAGAAAAAAAGTTGTATTACATTTACTGAGTATAACTCTCTTCCTCTACTCCACCGCTCCCCCACCCCCTTGTCAAATGATTTTGCTTTTATTGCTGGATAGTGTTCATTGTGTGAGAGATTATTTGTTCCAAAATGTGAATGTTAGTTAATTGAACACTACAGTAGGCTATATGACAATGTTGTTTTCAATTTAAAAAAAAACATTTGCACAAAGCAAGCCAATCCACTTTTCCATGTTGATAAGAGCATTAACATGAGAAAAAATAATGGGATAAAAAGAAATCAAGGGACATTTATTATAGATAAAAATGTCAGATTAATTCCGAGTTAACTGTGGTTTTCAGTCTGTGGTTTTTCCTGTTTTATTTTGACATTTATTCCCTGTGTGTTACTGTTTTCCTGTTATGTTTTACCCATGTTTGTTCTGTGTTTTGTTTTCCTAGTTCCATCCTTGTGTGTTCATGCTTCAGTTTCCTGTTTTACTTTGTAGTGTCAGTTTCTTCTGTGTCATGTCTTCAATTACTTCCTGACCTGTATTTTCCCACTTTTGTGATTGTGTGCCCCGCCCTGATATGTGTCTCACCTGTTCCTCGGCCCTCATGTCACCTGTCCTTCGGTACTGCCCTCATTACCTTCTGTATTTAGTTTCTGTGCTTCCTTCATCTGTTGTCAGATCCTTGCGTTTTCACCTATAAATTTGTGTGCCAACCACCAATAAACCATAAAGAAGAAGAAAAAGATCATTGCATTTGTCACCCCCTACAGCTCTCTGGGCCTTGTGGTTTCTGACTCCTTACTCTTTAGTTCTCTCAGTGTTTTTGGAACTCCTTGTGCCTCTTTTTTATGATATTATCACAAGGCTCCTCAAATTGGCTGTAGCCTTGTGCTACAGGCCGGAACTCTATCAGTATTTTGTACAGTATCACAAAGCAGTAAGGGATATCTGTTTTCCATTCTCACCAACAATCTTCTGCTCTAGCCATAACCAACTACCGCCATCGCCTGTTCTTGATAGGCCCAGAGCATTGGGTACCTCCCATTAAAGGCCAAATAATATGTATATATTTCCGGTATCCCATTATGAAGAGCCTTGTGATAATATCATAAGATAATCTGGGAAAAACATTCATCTTGATTAGCTCTGCTCTGCCCCACAAAGTGCTCCCCATCTGGTAAGACTGTCTTTAGTTTTAATCATTGACCATTTATCTGGAATATCTTCTCAATCAGGGAAAATTACCATAGATATTTCAGCCCATCCTTCTTCCAGACTAAGTAGTGTGAAGATGTGCTGCAAAGGTCATGCAGTTGAGGGGTGTCGCTTCACTCTTATTCCAATTTCCTTTGTATCCTAAATTCATGTATAGTTTTAAATAAGTGTGGCATTGAGGTTTCTGGATTTGAGAGAGTTAAAGCTTTAGTGCTTACATAACTCACTCTGTATTTCTCAGTATGGCTATGTTCAGAAACTAGTGTCGTCTGGTGACTTTCATGCGCAGAAACTCGAGTGAAGATAATGACCTCTTCTGAAGAATCCATGTTTTTTTAATCCTCAGTTTAGATCAGCAGAAGAGATCTCATTAGAAAACAACACATCAATCAACCAGCACACACAGTCAGACCACCCGGGTATCATTACTTCCACCTGGAACTTCCAATTACACATGGTCGACTCAGCCGCAGACAGACACAGTGCCATTCCATTAATCTATCAGCCTGACCTTCTGTCACATACTGACACACACACATTTGAGATTGAACATTGGTCTGGTGGAGTCTGCTCTGTATTTTCTCTGTGAGAGGCGTGACCAACTGGCATAGTTCAGATGACTCTGTACGCAATTGGAAAGTCCTTCAACCAATCAGACTAACAATCTGGATGACGTACTTTGCAGAGCGAGCTTTTACCAAAGCCGGTCGGTAGTAAGGCAAACACATCCTTCTTTTTGTAGGAATTGTTCTAGGGAAAGTTTCTGTTCCGTTTTAAGAGAAAACTTGCTTTTGAAATCTTTTAAAACAGCATCGACAGCAGCATTGACGGGTTACTGTTGCTGCGCTTCGGTTGTCAACATGTTGAAAAACAGAAAGCTGCTTGTCACTTCTCTATCGTCATCGTGTTAAACCCACCAATAACACGCAAGGTGGATAAGCCAGTTTGTGATTGGTTGCCGCAAAATTGTGAAATAAAGCGGGAGAATTAAACGTGCAGGTTTCCAGACCGAGCTGCAGGGTGAAATCTTTTGTACCTTAAAATAATGTTCATTTCAGTGGTTCACCAGCTAGCAACCATCCATCATTACAGCCCCGGCCCGGGGACACATCCACAGTCAATCCCCAGCCAGCTAACAGCCATAGCCGTCTTTACGGTTAGCTAAATTTACCAGACAAAACAGGGATAAGGCACCAAAAGGTTAATACTAATAGTAATTTAAAGATGTGGTAGCATTGGATCTGGACGGGAAGGATAACTCTGGGAGTTGGAAGGGGTGTGTCGCGATTCTGCCTTCTTTTTCTTATTTTGCATATCGTTACAGCCCTAGTTAAAATGCTCTACATGCGATCTGTTGCTGGTTAATAAACAACAGACTGTATATGATCTGTAATCTGAACGGATTTCGTCACTCTGACTTCTAAACGTCACCATCAGCCACACATGTTCTGTACACAAAAAGCCTTTAAATCAGACAAATAGCAATTAAAAAATAATAAGTTTATATAAAACATCATCATGTTGAGTCCATTGTGAACCAGAATCAGCTGTTAGATCAGCCAGGGGTTTCCCATCATGCCCTAGGTCTTGCAGTTGGTGGAAAGCAACTGCGCTTGCCTCTCAAACCTTGCGGACACAAATCTAACTGGCATGCATTGGGCGCCGATCACCGGTAAGGCGCAGGCCTAGCTCATCTCCCAAATGCCTTCACTGGGGGCGTGGCTGGTCAGAGGGGGTTCAACAACAGTAGAGAAGCAATGGTAAAATAAAAAGCTCAACATTTTGTTTAGTTTCAGTACAAAAAAAACAGCAAAAAGTAATTTTACTGATTGAATCACTATTGGACTGGACGTGCTGAAGTTTATGATAAGCGTGTTGTCTCCTTTACAGTGTTCCAATCTCATGGACGATATTTTTCTGCTCCAGCAAAAAACTTTTTGTGCCTGGAATTGGAGAGTGTTGTGCATTAAACTACACTTGCTTTGCTTAGAGCCCACATCAATGGGGCATAGGCATAAGCATTTGTTTAATTCACGCTACTTTTCTGATCCAGCAAAAACTTAGTCAACACTGCATTATTGCTTAGATCTGGTGGTTGAGTGCCTTATAGTTTCATTATCCTACAGCAACTCCTTTTGCTTATCTCAATTGTTAGAACACTGTTAGCTACTTCAGCTTAGCAATGGCTAATTCCTGTCTCTCTCCTGCTCTCTCTTACTCTGTGTGTCAGATGTTTAGCTATTCCTCTGTCTCCTTTAGTGATGACGGTACATGTAATAAATGTATATTCATTGCCCGGGAGGCGAGGCTTAATGAGATTGAGGCACGGCTCTGGAATCAAAATCATATGCTTCCGTAGCTAGCCAGCGCCCCGTAGTTGGTGCGCGCCAACCTACTACAGCTTCTGTTAGCAGCCCCCCCCGGCGGACCCCGAGTGGCCGGGCGAGTGGGTGACTGTCCGAAAGAAGGCGGCGGCCGCTCCAAATCGGAACATATGGCTGGCCGATAATACCTTCGCCTTTCTAACAGTTTCTCCTCAGCCAGCTCTGGTTATTGGGAGCTCTATACTGCGGAACGTGAAGTTGGCTCCTTGGGACCAGAGTGGGCGATATAGAATCCCATCTAAAGCTGCTGGCTAAAGATAACCGGAAATACAATAAGATCATACTTCACGTAGGTGGTAATGATACCCGATTACGCAAACCGGAGATCACTAAATCATCAAATGTCATCCTTCCACCGCTGGTAGTCAGGGTAGTTTTGCCCAGCTAATGATGTGGGCTATGTAGAAAACTGGAGGACGTTCTGGGGAAAGCCTGGTCTGATTAGGAGAGACGGCATTCATCACACTTTGGACGGAGCCGCTCTCATATCAAAAGATCTGACCAAGTCTATTATCGGCTATAAACCATGACAACCCAAGTCTGATATTAGTAATCAGAGGTGCAGTGCAATACGCTCCTGTGTGCTTCCATTGGATCAGTCGCCCACTCATAGTCTAATAACCACAGTGTCTGTCCCCCGACTCAGATTGGTTAAATCAAAGGTAAACAAAAGAGGGGCTATACTAACAACCTAATTGGAATCAAAACTACCACTGCAATGATAAAACAGATTAGGAAAATTAGATGTGGACTATTAAATATTAGGTCTCTGTCTTCTAAAGCAGTACTAGTAAATGATCTGACGTCAGATAATCAAATTGATCTATTGTGTCTTACTGAAACATGGCTTGGCCATGAAGAATATGTTAGTCTAAATGAAGCCACTTCTCCCAGTAATAATAATACTCAAATTCTTAGAGGCTCAGGCCGAGGGGGGAGTTTGATCTTGAGCCTGTTAATTAATCCTAACCCTAAACTAAATTATAACTCGATTGAAAGCCTTGTTCTTCAACTTCAACATCCAACATGGAAAACATTACAGCCAATTATATTTGTTGTTATTTAGCGAGCTCCAGGATCATATTCTGAATTTTTATCTGAATTCTCAGTTTTTAATCAGGTGTAGTCCTTAAATCAGACAAAGTACGATCGCCTTAGTATTGCTTACTAGATTTAATTGGTTTGAGTCAGTGTGTACAAGGCCACGCATCGTTATTTATTTTGAAGTCTGGTTTTTGTCTCGTCCTGTCTTTAGTTTTACTTCCTGTGTCTTCCCGCTCTTGTGACTACCTGATGTTTTCCACCTGCTTCCCTGCCCTCTTGTCACCTGCCTCTCGTTACCTCATTACCTTGTGTATTTAATGTCTGTGCTTCCCTCGTCTCTTGTCAGATTGTTTTAGTTTGTCTGCCTGTATGTTTTCCTAGTCGCTGGATCTCCTGCTTCCAGTTTTTGCTTTTCTCTTTTGGTTTTGTTTGATTTTTAGATTGTGGGATTTGGGGTCTCTTGTTTTTGCCACCTGATCCTTGTGTTTTTTGGAACTCTCTCTTTTTGTTAAATAAACTCTTGTTTACCTTCTCCTGCCTGCCGTCCTCATCTGTGTTTTGGTCCTAATCTTCATTCAACAGTAACAGTGCTATAGTTAAATTTAGCATTTAATTTAATTCTGTTCCTTAATATACTAGAGGACCTTTATGTTAACTTTAGTCCCTCCCAAATTGATAATTTTGTAGATGGTGCTACAACCTGCCTACAGATGACTTTAGACTCTGTTACTCCTCAAAAAGATGATGATGAAGCAAAAGGAAACTAGTACCTTGGTAAAACTCCCACACTCACAAATTAAAACAAACCTTGTGAAATCTTTAAAGTAAATGATGTTCCAACAAACTGGAAGAATCTTGTTTAAAGTGGCAAGACAGTCTGATAATGTATAGGAAGTCCCTCATAAATACCAGATCAGACTTTACTCCTCACTAATAGAAGAAAATAAGAACAACACAAGGTTTCTTTTTTAGCACTGTAGCCAGGCTGACAGATAGTCACAGCTCTATTGAGCCTTCTATTCCTATAGCTCTCATGCTTTTTTAATTCTGTAATTCTTTATTATTAGGATGCTCAAATAGGTCCCTTAAGACTCTCCAGCCAATCCAGAATGCTGCAGCGCGTTTTGACAAGAACTAAGAAAAGAAAAAAACATTTTTCCTATTAATTTCTCTGCATTGGCTTCCTGTAAAATCTAGGATTGAATTTTTAAAATCCTTCTCCTGACCTACAAAGCTCTAAATGGACTAGCACCATCTTATCTTGAAGAGCTTATAGTACCTTATTGTCCCACTAGAGCCCTACGCTCCCAGAATGCCGAGTTACTTGTGGTTCCTAGAGTCTCTAAAAGTAGAACGGGAGCCAGAGCCTTCAGCTATCAGGTTCCTCTCCTGTGCAATCAGCTTCCGGTCTGGGTTGGAGGGGGGGGGGTAGACTTACAGCTTATAGAGCGTATAAAGTCAAATCACAAGATAATTACATCTTCTGAAGACTTCATGTATTTTTAATCCTCCGTGTTAGCAACAGCATGGAGAGGGGTGGGGGTGGTGCGCGATCACCAAAGCCTTGTCATGTGGGTGCTCCCTACAGTGTTGTTGTCATGACTTAAAATGCCTCATGGGGACTACAGAAACTATACACTATAGCTTTAAGCTGTTTAGTAGCTGTTCTGGAGCCTTTTGATCAACACATCATAGTCACCAAATTTGAGATTTTGGTTAGGGGCATGATTTTATGCATCCAACCATTCCCTCCAACCTCCAGCCATAGATTTTTTTTATTCAGATTTGTTTTGCAACAGTATATACATGTCTGCTCTTGCTACTGGCAGAATGAAAGTGTTGGCTCCGCTCCACAGCAGATCGCTGTACTGCGGGGGCTGGATCTCATGAAACTGTACTGTACCAGGCCTATAGGCTATACAACATCCCTGATATATACTGTATTAATAAATAAAATGTAATTCAAAGTAGAAAATATTATTTTATAACGCTTTCTTTCACAACACGATTGTATTGTAGTGAGCTAAGTGTAACAAGTAAGAGAGCCAGAGGTAATTTAACGTTTATTCATGTTCTACACACACTGGATACACAGAGGTCATCAACCTACCCCTGTGGTAACCCAAAAAATGTAAATAAACATGAACACTAAATCAAGACTAAAACCCAGATAACATATATGCATAATGAAAACACTAACAGACCATCATTTACACACTTGGACAGAAACCGTCAATAACATAGTCCCATCATCCTTTACCCTGCAGTGCAGAACAGTCAACACAACAGCATCCTGCCGGCAGTTACCGTATTACTGTAAAAAAAAAATGAGCTGCAACAGTAAATTAGTTCCCTTATGTAAGTCACTCCTACATCACAATTTAGGGGGAGAACGTGCTCCTTGGGAAAATAGTTACCTGTTCATACTGAGCCAATGAATTGGACTTTGTGGTCAAGTGTAGTAGGATGCAAAAGCCCCAAAACTGCATTATATTCCATTATATTTTATATTGTTGGGAGGAACCCCTGCTTTATATCCCCCAAAGGCCCATTCTGAGCCAGAAAAACCCTGTAGTGAATAATCATTCAATCCTGTTTGAACATGGATTACACACGTTTTTGGGGGGCTTTTTCGCATTAATTTGATAGGACAGCTAGGTGAGAAAGGGGGAAGACATGCAGGAAATGTTGGATTCAAACCCTGGACCTCTGCATTGAGGCATAAACCTCTCAGTACATGTGTGCCTGCTCTACCACTGAACCAACCCGGCCACTATGTTTGACAATTTAAAAGATAATTTTGCATGTAAAGAAAGTCACCGTTTGTTGTATTGTTGTAGTACCACTCAGTTTTGTGTGAGCGGTTGCTCAGTGAACTACATCACCTGCCGTGTGTGTTGCTCAGTTTGCTGGCTAGCAAGCTTAGTCCGGTCCACAACACATGTAACATTATCTTACCTGATGTGTTTTACCCAGCATCTTTTTATCAGCGGGGAAGCAAAGATGAGCAAGACCAGCAGCGAGTGAGAATAACGTTACATCCTAAGTTACATCCAGCGAAACACACAGACATCGTAGCTACAGAGAGACGTGACTCAGAGGCCCTCATGTACGTATATTTGCAAATGTAGCGTTATCAGCGCCATGGACAACCCGCAGAAAGCGCACGCTGTGATACTTCAGCTTTCATCATATTACATCATTACATCATACATCATATACCAAACCAGCAGTTCATCGGGTAATTAGCGCTTTTCTTTGCCCACTAGACCGTAAATTGCGCTGTAGCAAAGCGTGAAGTATTGTGCTATCATACAGCTGAGTGTAGACTGAGATATTCCCACTTCTGATGCTATGACTGTTTGACATGATTCTGATGCCAAGACACACACACTTAGACACACTTTCTCTTTATGGAAAACTCCCACTTTCCCCTTGACCCTCCCATGAATGCATATGCATGACACGGAAAAGCGCAATTTGCCATTTTCAGTTCCCGTGACTTTTACCTCAGTGCAGCATTTTTGTACATACCTCGCCATGCTTTTACGTGTATGTTGCGAAACAAATACGCCTGAAGTGGGCGCAAAAGCATCCCACTATTTTTGATCTGATTGAACATACAGTGTATCTTCAAAGTTTTGTCTATTTTGCTCTGCCTGGTGCAAAGGTGGTGGTAACCGCATGTGGGTTTTTTTTTTAACATACTGTCTGTCATGACAACCAGCCACCTGCTGAGCATGAAGGTTGGGAGAGTCGGAGTGGAGCTGCATGCCGCTTCAGGGGCACCGTTCAACCAAGACTTCTTTGCCCATGTGAATAATGTGAAGTAAAATGTGCCAGATTACTTCCTACTGCTTGAATCCAAGTTGCCCTGACTTCCCATTACACAAACACATTGCCAGATACATTTATTTTCTTATTATCGTTGGAGCCAAAATTATGATTTTGATATTAACTGTTATTTTGATAAATTGGGCATAAATGCAGTGATATTTACAGTAAACTAGACTAATTTTAAACTGACAATTTGTGTTAATTGATCTTGATGCGTGGCATACCATCACAGCCTTTTTGACAATCAGCTGATTAAAGCAGTAATTGCATCAGTGGTGTATAATAGCCTAGCTGTCATTCAGTTTGGGGCCTTTGGTTTGTAGCCATATGGTTTTTTTTGATCGCTGCTTCAAGTACCGCTCAGTCACATGATTGGGAGTTGAAGTTGTTTTTTGTTGTCTAAGGATAGTTCATTATTTTGTGGAAAAGACAAAAACGTATCAAATTGAAGTTTGAGTGATAAAGGAAAATAAATGTAAAAACAAAAGGAAAACAGTGGATTGATTCTGAGTCTTCTTTAAGCGCGTCGACCAAGGTGCATTCTAAAGGATCAAAAACACTGTCATAAAGTTGCTATTATTGCTATTATTATTATTATTTTTATTATTATTATTATTATTACTATTATTATTATTACTATTAGTATTATCTTTCACAAATTAGTTTTAAGAAAGCTTTATCTCTGAAGAGAGAGTAAAATGTGCAGCATCTGCTGCAGCACAAAAGGTTTAACAAATCTTTAGTTAAACATTGCATACCCAACTCAGCTCCTATGAAGGGTTCTTCTCATCACTACCAAAGAAAGAAATGTAAATCAGTGATACAAGCTGTGTGTGTGTGTGTGTGTGTTTGTTTTATTTTTGTAAATGGATGTGAAATCCAATTATTCTCAGCACGCAGAAAGACTAAAAGAAGAAGGAAGATTCAATAAATTCAGCACTGGCAAAGCGTCTCATACAGTCAGAAACTGTGATATATCCAATATGCAAATACTTCTATCAATACTGGCAACACACAAGATTAATGGAGGTATTCACTGCGCCAATATTGTCTCACTGTGATTCTTTCTTTACTGAAACCTGAGCACAACACAGAGGAGGCAAGCCAGGAAGGTTCAGGTGAACTCTGACAAACCTGTCTCTATATATTATGTACTGTAAGTATGCTTTTGTGTACTGTAAGTATGCTTTTGTATTCTTCCTACTTTCGTGTCAAAGTGTTTGATCATGGTCACCCAGCGCTTTAGTTTACTTGCCTACTTAACTAAGGTACTAACCATGGTTAAAAACAGATTTTTTTATAATGTACATTCTGTCTGATATGAAATGTGTTCTCTTTTGTGACGTGAGACTTACGACTATTGTTTAACAACTATCCTGACTTATCTGTGCCAAGTTTGTCACTAGAGGTGTTTTCACATTCCTCTCCTGAAGAGGGAGATGTCTGTGCACTTCCCTGAAATCTGAGACTCAAACCAAGGCAAACCAATTGCTATCTTATCGAACACTGAAATGCTCGAAAAAGTATTATTTTATTTTTTTTAATTTTCTCGCAGCACAGTCTCAGAGCACAGCCTCAGAGCACATCCTGCACATAATGATGATGTAATTCTTTGACTCCCCCAACAGCAGCACCTTGATAGAAAAAAAAGTCACTTTGAGTGTAAACTTCAGTCAGACGTGCTTGAGGATGCGAGCAAAAAATTTATATATAAAATGGAAAATAAAAAGCGCAAAGGCAGCGCTGAAAGCTCTTGAAACTAACACGGCCGAAACGAGCAGCTTTTACCTTAGAACCACCGAGAGCACACCAAATGACGTTAAGCTAAGATGCTAGAGGCCGTGCAAAACAACGTTGTCTGCAAAACACCGTTCATCTTAATGTTCAAAAACATTTCTTGTAGCTCTCTAGCAGCAGCCACTTGTCCAGTTTGCTGCTAACAGTAAAGAGCCATTACCAAGCAGCAGCCATGAGCCCAACACATCAGAGTGGGTAGGTAGGTTCACTCATTGAGTGAATAATATAAGAATTCATTTTAATTAAGAGTTTGGCGCAGACCTGCTTTAAGTGAAAAATGCCCGGAGATTATTAATGATGCCATGTGTTTCGGCACTACATTAATGAAACTAACTTGGCTTGATTAGAAAGCTTGTAAAAAATTTGTGCTGAGAATTATGAGAATTTTAAAATTTTGATTTAGTGTCAGAAACAGAGCCAGCACCCTGTTCTATGCAAGAGATGAATGCTGGGACTGGGGAAGACACAGGTAAACTGTTATCAGATTAGTTACAGTATAACAACTTTCTATTCCTAAATGTTAAGTAGTGACCCATTATGTTTTTTATCTTTAAGATATTAACTATATAAAGGCCACGATTAAAAGGTAATAGAATAACAGTAATCTAAATTGTTTACAGTACCAATTGTTTACATATACTTCTGCAATACCGTACTTTAACTGTAATATGCAATTACTTTCCACTGCACTTTAATTTGGATATCTTCTGCCCAAACTTTATTTGTACTACCTTTAAATCCATTGTTATACCGCTCATTTTAGCCTAACTTATTATATATTTCTATCTGTAAAAATTCTGTTTGTAGTAATAGCCATCTGTGTGTGTGTGTGTGTGTGTATGTATATATGTATATATATATATATATATGTATATATATATATATATATATATATATATGTATATATATATATATATATATATATATGTATATATATATAGTACCTATTCACCTGTAAATCTTGTTCACAATACTTGTTATATATTCTATTCATAGGATAATCTAGCTGTAAAATTCTGTTTATAATAGTATTAATTTCTATATTTATTCAGTACATATCCATGTCCTGCATTTATGAAACCATTGTATATCCTGCACTTACTGCTATTGCACTTCTGGTTAGACCTAAACTGCATTTCGTTGCCTTGTACATGTGTAATGACAATAAAGTTGAATTTAATCTAAAATCTAATCTAAATTAAGCCTGCATATTTTCCCAAGTGACATTTTATTTTTTCAATCAAAATGTGCTTTCCATATCAAATATGTTAAAGCTTACAGAATGCTTTTTATTGTGATTACACACAGGTGCACTTGAGTCTAGCGATACAGAAGGAAGTGTGAAAGGTACAGCAGAGTCTAATCAGGAACCAAGTACAGAGGCACCAATTCAGCAGCAGAAACAATGAAAGTGATTATGTTGAGAGTTTTGATTACTTTGCTCAATCTCAGTCACAGGGATAAAACTTTTTTTTTTATCATCCTCAACGAACCCCAAATGTTCCTATACCAAAGGTTTTCAATAGCAAAGATAGAACAAACCGCAAGTGACTTATTGTGAAAAATAACCATCTCTGTACTGTTCGTTTGGCATTTGCACCTTTGGTCAGTGATGGTCCTTTTACAAAGGGAGTCATGAAAGACAATCATGAACCACATTCACCAAAGGATAGTGGAACACAAAAAAGGAAGACACATAGTGATAGTGCAGATGCTTACTTTTTGAGCAAGTGAAAATAGAAACGTCAGGTGATGGAGCACATATTGGATGTTGTTAAAATCCTCGGCAAATGTGGCCTCAGCTTAGGACTGCACGATTGATTATTTGTTGATTTTAACCAAAACAAATTTTATTTTCACATCCATATTATGCTACATTCCTTTAAAGTTGAAGTTGTATGTTGTACATACACACAGCTGCAACACATGTAAATGAAAATTAGCTATCTGAAATAAAGAGCGTAAGATTTTATTTAAATGTATCTCTGAGAAAGCTCCTTCACTTGTTTTCAACAATAACTGATTAAAAGAGCTAGGGAAAGAGGGGCAGTGTGATGGTCGTACTCACAGAGAGACGGCTGACTCATTATGAATGGGTCCAGCGCGGGTCAGCGGAGTTACACATCTTGTGTGTATGAAATGTCTGTATAGTTACTGTGCTGCATTTTTATGATATTCTGGCCATGGGTCACATCTCTGGCCCAGGTCCAGCAGGCTCCGTCTCACACGCTATTACTCTACCAACTGAACTTAGTTGCATTTAATAACTTCTTCTGTGTTTTGCACCGTGGCGGCCACGATAGCAGAGTTCCCAGCGGAAACACTGGTACAAATACAGGTTTGCCTCTAATGCTTAACAATATACAGCTGTGTTGAAAACAGTTAAAACTGTGGACAAATGTCACAAGTGTGGACTGGCGCTGTCGCCGCTATGTCTCTCTCTGTTGCTGGGGAGCCTGTTTGAGTGAATGGGGGCGCCGCTGCTCTGAGAGTAAGAGGAAAGAGCCAAACACAGGCATGGCTTTATAGAAGAAATGGCTCATGTAACGCAAAATTAAACCACATAGATATAAACAACATTGCTTCGTTTGTTGAGAGGCAGCAGATGCAAGGACATTAGGTGTACTTTTTGCAAAACGTGTATACTAAGCTATTTTATATATGTATATAGATGCTCTATTTTTTTCTGCCCTACCTATGCTTATATTTTTATATTTCATGTCAACACTGTAAAGGGGTTGATTTAATCTCGTACTCAGTACTGCACCATTATATTCTATTGCCAGTATTTTCTCCTTTTGAAATTTTAATTCCGTGATGGAATTTCTGTTTGTGTTTTGGGCTGTGTGTTGGTATCAACTGGCCAGTTTGACAGTCAGGCCGGGTTGCCAGATCTACCTGTAAAAACTTAAACCCAGCACGCTACAGCCATGAAAGCAGCAAACAAACAGGCTCAACAGAGATGGATTCTACCCGACCAAAAAAACCCTGACATCTTTCTAACAGTGGCGTGACCAGAGACATTACAAACCTGAGGTAAATATTGGAGATGTATTTTAAAGATGACAACAGCTTGGAGCCCAAAAGGACACCAAGTTGGCTAATTTCCTCCTGAACAGGTAAGCATTAGCTTCAGGCTAATTTATTTTGGCTACAAGGGACGGGCATTTTATGTCGCACTCACATTAAATTAAATAGCTAGTGTAATGTTACCCAACTTGGCTAGTCTCAAAAACTATTGAGACGCAGCCAGTAAAGTTATTCCAACTGGTCCTGGCTAACCATGGCTAACGCCGCCATGCTAACTGCTAGCTAACACATTGAGAAACTGCCAGTAAAGTGATTCCAACTGGTCCTGGCTAATGCCGCCATGCCTTCTAACTGCTAACGTTACCAGAGGACCAGGCAAGCGGGCCACGGTTGTTTACAATGTGTAGCCAACAATGGTGACCCAAGAGAGGGTGGCTGTAACTCAGGAAGAGAGGATCGTGAGTTTGCAGTGAACATGCCGTTTTTTAGGTTGGGTAGATTACTTCGTTGACTCTCGTTCATAGTTTTTTGAAAGATTTGTACCATAAGTAGAAGGGCGTGACCACTTGTATGTGTATATATATATATATATGTGTATATATATATATATATGTGTATATATATATATATGTGTATATATATATATGTGTATATATATATATATATGTGTATATATATATATATGTGTATATATATATATATGTGTGTGTATATATATATATATGTGTATATATATATATATGTGTGTATATATATATATGTGTATATATATATATGTGTGTGTATATATATATATATATATGTATATATATATATATATATGTGTATATATATATATATATATGTGTGTATATATATATATATATATGTGTGTATATATATATATATGTGTATATATATATATATATGTGTGTATATGTGTGTGTATATATATATATATATATATATATATATATATATATATATATATACTGTCTGTGTGTATATATTCAGTATATATGTGTATAAATACTGTACATACATATACACATACATACACTTTATTTAAGAGTAGACTTAGGCTGAATCCCATTTCTTCCCCTTACCCCTTCCCCTTGGCCCTTACCCCTACCCCTTGGCCCTCAAAACCAAGGGGTAAGGGCTAGGGGTGAAAACACACCCCTATGAAACGGGACACCACTTGGTGACATCACCATACAGTATTGATCACAAACTTCCAAGATGGCGTCTCTCTTGATTGTGTGGGTTTTGACAACAGTGTCATATGCATTTATATATGTTTTAGTTATGTTATGTTCCCTTTGGTGGTGCAGAGGCAGATGTTATCTGTGTAATACTTAGGTCTGTTTGCAATACATATGTGTACACACACACACACACACACACACACACACACACACACACACACACACACACACACACACACACACGGTGTGTTGTATATCTGTTTCAATTATCACCATTTTGAATGTCATTAATGTTCAGAAAAACATTTTAACAAAGTTCTGTCTTTATTGCCTGATAAATTAAACATAACAGGCAAAAACATTACATTAAATATATTATATTACAGAACCATTATTAACTATTAGAACCATAACTTACATGTCACACACATAAAAAGGCTTCAAATGTATAAAACTAAAAAAAGACACAAGACCACAAACAAACAAATTAACTACAGCTGTTCTGATATTCCAGACCAGTCTGATGTCTGTTGGCCAGTAACCCCCTCACAAATCATCAGTGTCCCTATCATAACCAACAACAATATACAAGTGCATGAACAGGAATTAATTACAAATGATTACAATAATACAGTACCAATGCAATAATGAATGGGTACAACATGAACACATGATTTAAGAAACTTCTGCTTGTTTTCAGCCCCAAAGTGGACCAGCTGCTGCGTCCTCCTGGTCCCTGTGTGATACAGGACAGTATATGTAAAGCACGTAGCGATGTATCATAGACCGTTAATATTAATATATACAGTCTATGCAATGTATACAGTTCATTCAAGGCAGAGAAATGCGGGACTGTTGTTCAAATCAGCGTTAGCGTTAGCGATTAGCGTTAGCGCAAGCTAGCGATTTTTAAAAAGTTTTAATTAAGAACGTTGTTGCAAGTATACATGTACAGGAATGCATAGACCACAAAACAAGACTGTCGTTACTTTTAAATCAATTATTTAAGCCAAAAATACTTACATTTATGTGTCTCTCTTGTAGATGCGGCAGCCATTGTTGCTTCTGTGTTTACAAGTGAGCTCCAGATCTGACTTGCTTTCTAGGGCCATACACCCCTTGATCCTTCCCCTAGCACTTGGTCACTTCAAGGATTGGGACACCACTAGGTCCCGCGTGAACGCGCAAAAACGAGGGGAAGGGGGAAGGGTAAGGGGAAGAAATGAGATTCAGCCTTAAGACTTTCCTCTTTGATGAAGCTTATAGTTAGGGCTGGCTCAGGAGAGTCCTGAACCATCCATTAGTTACGCTGCTAGTTACTCCCCCCATCTCCTTTAGACAAAGGGATGGATATCTCTCTCTCTCTCTCTCTCTCTCTCTCTCTCTCTCTCTCTCTCTCTCTCTCTCTCATCCACCTCCTCTAGACAGAGGGATGGATCTCTCTCTCCCCATCTCCTTTAGACAAAGGGATGGATCTCTCTCTCTCTCTCTCTCTCTCTCTCTCATCCACCTCCTCTAGACAGAGGGATGGATCTCTCTCTCTCTCTCTCTCTCTCTCTCTCTCATCCACCTCCTCTAGACAGAGGGATGGATCTCTCTCTCTCTCTTCCCATCTCCTCTAGACAGAGGGATGGGATCCGGTTGGCTCCTCTCTTTACCCTGTCTCTCTTAGTTATGCTGTAATAGTTTTAGACTGCTGGGGGACTTCCTTTGACACACTGAGCTCCTCTCTCCTCTATCTTTCTATCTTTCCATTTGTGTGCATCCATGTCCCAGAAATGCTTGTTACTAACCTAGCTCTGGGGAGTCATTCCCCGGAGTCCTTATGTTCTTTTCCCCCCCAGCATGTTTCCTTGGATCAGGGAGGCTCCAAAATCATGGTAGCAGCTGTCGCCATGGTCCCGCTACACGTCCTGCAATGCCATGTTACATCCTGCTACGCTCTGCTGTGCCCTGCTACGTCCTGCTGTGCCTTGTAATGCCGCACAGTGCCCTGCTATGCCATGAACTACTACAAAGAACTACTACAAACTACTATTTTTTGTGACTGTTATTGCCACTCTTCATTCTAACCCCAACCGGTCGTCAGACACCGCCTACCAAGAGCCTGGGTCTGTCCCAGGTTTCTACCTAAAAGGAAGTTTTTCCTCACCACTGTCGCACTGTTGCTTGCTCTGGAGGAAACTACTAGAACTGTTGGGTCCTTGTAAATTCTGGAGTGTAGTCTAGACCTACTCTATCTGGAAAGTGTCTCGAGATAACTCTAGTTATGAATTGATACTATAAATAAAATTGAAAATTGAATTGAATACACACACATATATATATTTCTATATATATATATATATATATATATATATATATATATATATATATATATATATATATATTTCTATATATATATATATATATACACATATATATATATATATACACACATATATTGTATATTATACTTTATTAATTGCACAAGGGGAAATTACAATTATACAAATATACACACACGTGTGTGTGTGTGTGTGTGTGTGTGTGTGTGTGTGTGTGTGTGTGTGTGTGTGTGTGTGTGTGTGTGTGTGTGTGTGTGTAGGACTGGAGAACTTCCGTTGTGTAATCTGGATGCATCATTTTTTGTTGTATTTGTTTATGGGGTTGTCTACTTTTCATTTTGCATTACTTCATTTTTCGGGGTTTATGTGCATTTATTCTTGCATTGCTTCTATATTTCCAGCGTGTTTATGTATTTGGTTGTGTATTTGCAGCATGTTTGCTGAATGCAAGGGTGAGAAACATGATAAAGTTGATGAAGCCAGAGAGAAGGGAGGGTTAATACTCACAGCACACAGCTGGTAATGCCACATAGACGAAGAGAAGAGTCACCGAGCACAAACACTCTGGCAACATTTTAAATCTGGTCCTGTCAAAAAGACACACATTCAAGAGCATGAAATATCTGTGGAATATCCTGACTGTTAAACACATGAATGATTCCGTTTTGAAATGAGAGAATGAAAGCGAGACAATAGCCTATATAACCACATGATTGATCAGAACTGAATAACAGGATTCACCGTACCGAGCATCATAACTCACTGTCTGCAGCCACATTATCCCTGTAGATAGGAATATGATGCGCGGAAATATTGCAATAAATTAACTGTAGACATGAACAGACCAATATTCATAATTAAGTCCTACAGTAGGCTATTATTATATATATATATATATATATATATATATATATATATATATATATATATATATATATATATATATATATATATATAGCCCTACTATTATTTTACAAAACTCCATTTGGAATACAACAATCTGTAATAAATTAGCACGCAAAGTAGGCTAAACTTAATTTAGCCTACCTCAGTTTTCGATGTCCTCACGAACCCATTACGTTATTTCCGTCTGGTAAAATTAAAATATGACAAAGAAAACTTAAACGGACAAGTGTTGCATGTGATCTCCAGATGAAAGCACGATCCCAAACCGGAGCTGCTGCGTGTCGTTGCGCGTCCGCGTTTCCATTTAAATCCGAGAGGACAGAACAGCGAGTGGACGACTCGGATATGGAAGACCATAGGGGCTTAATTACATTGATCATGTAAACTTAAAAATTTAAAATGTAATTCCTCAATAGCATTTTAATTTGAGTAAAAATGGAAATGCAATAACACAATTTGCATTTTCAACATTACTTTACTGTAGTGGATTAGGTGAAGACCCAGGACTCCTCGGGGAAGACCCAGGACTAGGTGGAGGGATTATATCTCCAACCTGGCCTGGGAACGCCTCGGGATCCCCCAGTCGGAGCTGGTTGATGTGGCTCGGGAAAGGAAGGTTTGGGGTTCCCTGCTGGAGCTGCTGCCCCCGAGACCCAAAACCGGATAAGCGGATGAAGATGGATGGACGGATGGATGGATGGATGGATGGATTAGGGCCACATGTAAAAAAAATGTAGAATTCAGACTCTAATCTCAGAATTCTGTTTAAACCTTGTGTTGTCCTCGGGTCAAATTTGACCCATTTTAAAAAAGAAAAGAAAAGTGGGTTTCTTTCAACCAAATTTTTCAGAAAAATTAAGTGGATTGTTCCGAAATGATCAGCCCACTACTTTCTTAATTTTGATGTTTTATACATTTTTATAGCATTCAAAATTATTGAAAGATGTTGAAAAAAGTGACAAAAATGTCCACAAAAGCTTCAAAAACGTGGGGGGGAAAGCCCACAAAAACGTCAAAGGCACAGAAAAAAATAGACAGAAACATTGGAAAAAGTGAAAAAAAAACCTTTTCAGTTTTGAAAAAGACAACCGAAACGTTGAAAAAAAAGTTAAAATTTTGACCCAGAACAACAATAAGTTGCACGGTCAATGTGAAGACAACACAAGGGTTAATATCAACGATTCCATCGGCAGTGTTATAAATAACGGCGTTACATTTTTCAGTAATGAGTAATCTAATTGATTACTCTTACCACCTTAACGCCGTTACCGTTACTGCCGAAAAATGTGGCGCGTTACTATAATTGAAGCTGTTTTTTTTCATCAGACCAACTTGATCTCTGAGCCTAGAGGCAAAGATTTTTTTCTTTCTTTTTTTTTCTTAGTGGGCCGTGCACGAGACAAGCGCATAAATGCTGACGATTGGCTGAAATTGAGTAAAATTTCATGATAAGCCAATCAGGGGTAGAGTTGGGTGGGTGTTCATAAGCACGCATAGTCGGACACACAACGAACAACACAAGCTGTCAGTCAACAAGAGACAGGTATGGGGTTATGAAATCAAGAGGGGGAGGGGGGGGGGTACTTTTCCACGATTTTCCACCGTGGTCAGAAAACATGACTATGACTCTAGAATGGCTACTCGCTCCGAAGTTAATACCTGTCACTCTCTCACTTCTCCCTCCCTCACACACACACACACACACGCCGGCTTGACTCACACAACTGCGCACAAGTATAAACATCAGGGCACGTGTTATTTGCACTACGAGTGTATATATTTTGTATGTTTGTATTAAGTGTCCATTTTATTACAATATTCAGATTTATCATAAATAATTGAACATGCATGTATTTTTAAGTTCACATGTGGGATCATATTTGAGCATTTACAAATTTACTTGAAAGTAACGCAGTAGTTACTTACTGAAGTAACTAGTTACTTTTATAATTTGTATTTGGCATACGCATTGGCACTGCGTACGCCCCAAGTAGTGTAGTACATATTTATACTGAAGCTGAATTAAGGCATTACATATTTGAACATAATTTGGAATTTAAAAAATAACAAAGTACAGTACTCTGGAAACCACTACCCACATTGTCTGATGCATGGAATCCTATGCAATACAAAGGCGTCTGTAATGGTCCACACAACCTTATTGTTAATTACCAGGATGGTGTGTTCTGTATCATACCTTCCTTTTGTAGACAGAAATACATTAGGAGATGAAAGGCATGGGAGTTTGGGAGAGAGTCAGCCTCTATCCATTTGAACCGCATATTGAGAAATGTCTCAGTGACCGTGAGATTAAAGTCTGGAAATAATGGAGACTATTCTAGTGGGGACTAGAGAGCACATTACCTCTGTGTCCTGACCCAGCTGTCATAGATTACAGCCTTTTCATTTCTCCACTCGTGCCCTGATGGAGAGCAGGCTAATCACATACAGTATGTGGCAAATCCACTGGAGGTCTGAAGGGCTGCAATAGAGCCATGTCATTTAGTAATAGCATCTCTACTGATTGCCACTTCTGTCAGACTGGTGTCTGCTGATAACACATTTCAAATCTCCGGGAATTTTAAAAAGAAACAAGCTCTGACTAGTAAACCTCCAAACCGCAATGGGAAATCGGAAACAAGGCTGCAGTGTTTCCCAGAGTGCCTAAATTGGACAAAAGGTGCCAGTACCCTAATTCAGCAGTTGCATGTGTCTTGGACATACTGTATATGAAGCACATCTTGGTAATTCACTGTATATCCCACTTTTTTTTTATTGTTGTATGTATTTCATTACAAACAATATAGTTTTCCACCAATGCTGAACCAAACCTAGCAACTTGGGACTAAATCAATTCATTTCAATGGAATTGCCATTGAGTTGAAGTACACAGTAAGTGTGTTTGTGGTGAGTAGTGTTGGGCAAGGTACTTCCAAAATGTAATACTATTACTAGTTACCCTACTGTCATTTGAGAGTAATAAGTTATATTACAATACTGTCTCTGAATTGTAATACTTTACACTACTTTTGCGTTACTTTTGAGTTCACCAATATAACAGCGGAAGTAAGCTATGGCTTGGCAGGTAGCTTATGAATTTCACCACGGGACCAATAAAGTCTCATCTTCATCCATCGTAGTTTACTCATAATGTCTTGTATATATAATTAACTAAAGCTATGAAATAGAGTAGTAAAACATACAATAGACAGTAAGATAAAATACTCAAAAGTACCTTACAATTGTATTGATGTAGCCTACAGTATAGTTACTTTCCACCGCTGATAAAATGTAGGCCTAATTCTAATATTTATAAAAGCCTAAACATTAATTCCCGACATGTTTATATCTGTAAGTTGCTCGGACACACGGCTGTCCACATTGACATAGGCCTACCTGTTGGGTTGTCTGTACCGTTACCTGTCGGGACACAGATGTTGTCTGTACCGTTACCTGTCGGGACACAGATGTTGTCTGTACCGTTACCTGTCGGGACACAGATGTTGTCTGTACCGTTACCTGTCGGGACACAGATGTTTTCTGTACCGTTACCTGTCGGGACACAGATGTTTTCTGTACCATTACCTGTTGGGACACAGATGTTGTCTGTACTGTTACCTGTTGGGAAACAATGTCTGTTGCTTAGATTGACAGTTAATCTGTGACCTTAGAGACGCTGAGTGATGAAACCAGGGAGCAAGATCTGGGCCGCTGGAAGAAGAAGTTAACGAAAAACGAGACATCATATTTAGTGTTTTTATTATTTTTTGTTATCAATTTATTTGTCAGGGACAATGCAGCGCACATTATTACATACATAATTATTGCAGTCAAGGCCATAACAATATGTGTAGATGTGTTACATGAAAGCCAATAGGCTAATTTGCAACACCAGTCCCTGGTCAGGCCTTTCTAAACAAATATAATCAAAATCTAATTTTTAAAAGAACTACATAGTGTGAGTTACACAGTCAGGCAGCAAATACATTGTATACTAATATATCAACATTTCACTAAGACCACATTACACAAACCAAGACATCACGAACAGAACCCACCTGCTTGCACCTGCTCACCTATACCCCCCATCCCCCATAGTGAGGGGCCCTGGCCGCCAAAGGTTCATCTCCCACGCCCAGCCCCCAAGATGAACCTTGGCAGCCATGTGTAAACAGCCAGGCATCTAGCACAGACAATACATTAAAACAACACAACTGACTCAGTGGTTACATGTTTGGTTTTCTTTCAGCCAGTATTTCACCTTTCTGTTAAATGTTTTCAGTTCAGTTTGTGTTTTTATTTCAGTTGTTAAATGGGTCCTGTCACTGAAAAAACATGACTGGCCCAAAGCTGTTTTACGCCCCTCTGGTATGCAGTTGCCACCCACTGCTCCCATAGTGGCCACTCTCAGAGTACGGCTGGAGATAGATTATTCACTCATTTAAAAACAAGTTTAAAAAAAAAAACTTAATAAAGCTATCAAAATTGAGAAGTTTATATTTCTCTACAATCAAACAGGTGGTGCCACATTGTTGGTTTCTGATCCATTGTTTGTATAATGTGCTTGTTTGTATAATGCTATGATGGGTTTGACTGTTGTCCGGGATGCTTGGCCCCATACAGTAACACAGTAAGATAAGTGAGAGAGTATCATAGCATGAAAAAACAGTAAAGCTGCCTTGACAGGTATATGATGCCTTATATTGTGCCTTAGGTTTGTCTGGACAGTATTACAAAGTTTGTTGATATGTTTATTACATTTAAGTTGGGAATCCAAAATAACACCTAAAAATTTAAATTCCTTGATTTCCTCTATGGCCTCTTGGTCTATTTTGATAGTACACTTGGTTTTCCCTCTTATAGAGAAGCACATAGATAGGGTCTTTTTGACGTTGAGCATCAAATGGTTATCTTTAAGCCACCGAGATATAGGGCGTTTCTCAATCTGTGTTCTTCTATGGACTTGTGTTCTTGTGTTCTTGTGAAACGTCATGTTCGGTCGCCAAAGTACTGACCCAATACACAAGTTAGCATTTCACCAAGAACAGTTAAAATTCCCGGATGTGTTCTCGACACGCCCATTTTACCGAGGATACATCGGATGGTAACTTGTGTGAACTTGGCAGGGCCAGTATCGTTGCTCTTGATGCTCCAGATATGATGCAAACCAGCTGATTACATGTTCAAAGAAGTTGAAAGTGGTGAGTTTATTCAAGATTATATTGTGGTTTACGGTGTCAAAGGCCTTTTTTAGGTCTATAAACATGGCTCCCACAACATTACCCTTGTTGAAGTTACTCTTGGTGTTCTCGGTAAGGTAGCAGTTAACCATTTCTGTACCCTGGTCTAAATCCAAACTGTTTGGAGTTAATAAGTTTGTTGTTTTCGAGATGCTGTACTAACTGTTCTGTGATCATCTTTTCTAGAATTTTGGAAAGAGCAGGCAATACTGAGATTGGCCTATAACAGTGATCATCAACTGGCGGCCCGCGGGCCGAATGCGGCCTGCCAAGCCGTTCGATCCGGCCCGCGACTGGATTCCAAAATTGTGAGGATCAAAGAGAAAATATGTAGGCCTATTCTACACTATTAAAGCAACTAAAAGCAGCAACAACTGAGTCTCTTCTCAGTAATCACCACCATTTATGACTCTATTTAGGCTACACCCCAAAATGAGGACAGACTCGTTACACTGTTTTGTATTTATTGTTTCACACAGTTTTTTTTAAAACATAACTTTTCCTCATGCCCTTACTTAACATTTGTTTTTTATTTCAAAGTCTCAACAACATGCTTGGAACTAGCAAACTCCTCAGGACTAAAAAAGGAGGAAAAAAACGATCTGGCACAATTTAAAATAGCATGGTAAATAAATAGCCTGGAACTAGAACAAAACAGGTCACAAATATTGTTCGCACAGCAAATAAAACGTTAAGTGGGCTATAGCAAAATCAAATCACAAGGCTGAAATGGACTACTATAACACTAATTAATCAATGGCTGAAGTTACATTTCCCCTCTGACACTAACTTTTTCACATCAGGCTTGGCCGCTGTCAGACTTATGCGCAAACAGTCCTCCAAAGACTGGGTTGACAGACGGTTCTTCTCTTGGAGAACACAGCCTCACAGGTGTAGGTTGAACCGAACATGCTGAGCACATACATAGCCAGCGTCTTCAATGTGCCATAGACCTCGGGACAAGATATCCAAAACGCGCTCAGGCTTTCAGCACCACTGAGAGCAGCCTTCATGTCGCCTGCGGCCTGAATTTCAGCCAGCTTGCTCTGAATGGCTGCCTCGTCCAACTGCAGCATTTTCACCGCGTTTGTGGAGAATTCTCCACTTGGGGTGATGGTGAATGGGTCACGCACAAATCCAATGACATCCCTGGAAATAATAAAGTCATCAAATCTAGCAGAGAAGTTGTCTTTTAATTGTGTGATAAATATCTTCATCTTGTCTGTTACGTTGCCTTCTCCCACCGTCTTCAGTTTGTTGAAGTGCAGCAGCCTCCCTGACAACAAATCTGCGTGGAACAGATCAAGTTTGTTCCCAAAGGCTTCAAGTTTTTCCACCTAATCCACCACTGATTTTTCTTTTCCTTGCAGCTGTAGATTAAGTGTATTTAAATTGGAGAAAATGTCTGTTAAAAATGCAACGTTGCACATGTATCCCATGTCTTGCAAGATGCGGAGATGGTCAGCTGCCGCTTTGGACTTACTTTGTTTTAAAAAATCCACTACTTGGGCACGGAGTTCAACGAAGCGCTCCAGTGCTTTGCCCTTACTCAGCCAGCGCACGTCATTGTGGAGTAACAGGTCATCATGAGAAGCCTGGGATTCCAGCATAAATTTGCGGAACAGGCGGTGCTGCGTGCTTGAAGTTCCTCTGATGTGGTTAATAATTTTCATTGTTTTTTCCATCACCTCTTTGAGCTCCCCACTTAGCTTTGCGCACAGCACACTTTGATGGATGATACAATGGAGTGCGTTAGTTTTAGGAGCAACAGTCTTTATTCTGCTCAACAGACCCTTATTTTTTCCAATCATGGCAGGTGCACCATCTGTCACTGTCAGGTTGATTTTATCCAGGGACAATCCATGGCTTTTAAAAAAATCCTCCAGTTTTCCAAAGATGATGTCAGCAGTGGTGTTATCCTCGAGTGGAAGCAATGCCAGCAGCTCTTCTCGGAAATCTTTGCCATCATAGTATCTGACAAAAACGCACAACTGTGAGATATCCGTGTTGTCAGTGGACTCATCAATAGCCAGCAAAATATATTTGGCTTCCTTGACCCCGTCAATGACAGCTCGCTGAACTTGCTCCGCCAAAACGTGTACACAACGTGCATTAGTTGAGGCAGATAGAGGTACTTGTTTGACAGATGCAATAACTCTGTCCATTGATTTGTCGGGGGCAAGTTCCTCCAGAACGGTGATCATGCACTCCTTTAAAACCTCACTTTCAGTGAAAGGCCGGTTATGTCTGCAAAGCACCCAAGCAGCCTGCAGGGATGCACACGTTACTCTCTCTTGATCAGTTAAAGTTCGAGTAATAATGCCACTTGCGTGGGAGTAGGCAGATTTCAGTGTGGCAATTTTTCTCTGACGTGCCTCTGACTGCTCAGGATATGAAATCTTAAAATTTGAATGTTTAGTGTGGTGGTGACGGCGCAGATTGTATTCTTTTGCAACAGCAACAGTTTCGTTGCAAATTAGGCATATTGATGAGGCATTCCGGAAGGTTGGCATGATAAATGCGTACTTTTCAGTCCAGTCATCATTGAAGGACCTGTTTTCAATATCAACTTTGCGTTTCATAGCCTTTGAGTGCCATTTTACCTCTGTTAAGAGACCCTTTCCTGTCACTTCCTCGGTGTTTGTTTTTCAAGTGCTCTATAAGTAAAATTGACTTAATTGAGTTGAGGCAAAATATCTATCACCCCTGGTGGTTGTCTGTGGTATAGGTGATAGGAACCTGACTCATAAAGGCCTTCAGTTTTGTAATGAAATGGAAAAGTATTAACAATAAACATCAATCATAATGTTATACCAAAATTTGATTTTTTTATTTAATTTTTATTTAAGGGTCCGGCCCCAAAGGAGACTGTCTGGTAAAATTCTGGCCCTCTGACAAATATAGTTGATGACCCCTGGCCTATAATTACCTGCTTGGTCCTTTGCGCCAGACTTAAAAATTGGAGTAATGATGAACTAATTTCTAACTTTGTGGGAATTTGCCTCATCTGATGGAAAGGTTTACCAGGTGGGTTCCAGGTTTAACCAGGGCAGAGGAGTGAGTTCTGATAAAGGCAGTGTTCAACCCAAACACGTCCTTTGCCTTAGACTTATTTAGTTTATTAATGATTTTATGTACTCTTTTCCTGAGCGACCTCCTTAATTTGGAAAAGCTTTGATGGTTCAGACTTTATAGTCTGTGTTAGGGTTGCGGGTTCAAAATTCTCAGCAAGCTCCTCCATTGACTGAATAAAGAAGTTACTGAATTAATTTGCAATAGCTGAATTGTTTGTGCTGGTAACTCCATTTACTTCCAATTCTTGTCCAATTATTGTCTTTTGTTGACAAGGCTCGAGTTTGGTGAGACTGCTGAGGTGCTTCCACAGGGATGCGATTTTTCCTTCAGATTCCTCAATCAATTGCATAAAATAGCCTGTCTTTGCTTTACGCAATTCCCTGACTACTGCATTTCTCAATCCTGTAAAGATTAGAAAATCTGTTTTAGAGAGCAGCGATTTTTTTATCTTATTTTTTTTTTTTCTCAATGCATTTTTTCATTAGCTGGCAAGTGTCATTGTTCAGCCATGGTAAGGAGACTTTTCATTGTGTCCCTTTAAATGTCTCAGTATATTTCCCAATCAGGTTGGTGAAGTTTTTCATCAGGGAGTTACAACAAGTTTCTAAATAATTTGATTGTAGAACGTTATTCCAGTCTAACTTATTGACTATCAGATCTATCATAGTTTTACTTGTTCGCGTGATCCTTGTTGGGCCCTTCATCATCTGCTGAAGCCTGTGTTTTGACAGCAGCCTCTTTAAGTTTTTTTTACGGCTTTTCTCTAGCCAGTTAACCCATTTTGGCCGCTTGTATCCTCGATCTCGTTCTTTCGGTCATAACCCAGCCTTCATGACCATAGGTGAGGGTAGAAACCAAAACTGACCGGTAGATTGAGAGCTTTGCCTTCTGGCTTAGCTCGCTTTTTGTCACAACGGTGCGATAAATTAAATGTAATACTGCTCCCGCTGTGCCGATTCTCCGACCAATCTCCCGCTTCAGACCCCACGTAAGGCCAGGGACCCCTTCATAGAAAAAGAGATGGAGCAAGGACCCTTTACTACATATACCTTTTGTATAAAATGTGAGAATAAAATATAAATTGCATATTAAACTAGGCCTACAATAAAGTTTAGGGCGGCCTAAAGCAAAGCTTAAACTTTGGGTTCAACATGGAGGGAGGGGGGTTGAGATCTTCAGCAAGCGTCAAACACTTAATTTTCTGCATTAGTTTATAATGCAAATGTTAGTTTATGATGCAAATGTTTTTATTTTGTAAATTACGCCTATGACTGAAACAAATAAATATGCATTATGTGGTTATAAGTCGATTCAATCATATTTGGACATCAGCAATGTTCATTTTAATCAACTTTGCATCCAAGTGATACGATTAATAATGAAGCAGAACAGACAGGATTTTCCATCACCAATAAAAGACGTATGAATTTATAATCTGTGATCGCCTTTCAATCATTTTGCAGTGTTAAAAATTAACATCATTCACCAAAGTGCCAGTAAAACGTAATGTGGTAAGCAACTGTTAATCACAGTTCTTTTTAGCTATCATGGCTGTGATTGTGTGACCTGGTGGTGTATATAGCACGAGTTCGTAAGCAAATATTTTCAGATTGATAAGTACTTTACTCACCAAATGTACACATGAATTGGAACTTGTGCAGTAATACAGAATTACATTGTGCACCCTCATTTAAATAATTGCCACGTGCAGGGTGGTAGGTCATAGACATGGACTGTGTGGGCGTCTTCATGCTTCTATTTTAGTCAGTGTGTGTGCAACGTACAAAAGGGTGGAGGTGAATACAGATCAGTGGTTGATTAGTGAATACTCTCACCCGTCACGTCACTGCTTAGCTCTGAAAGAGCTGGACCAATCAGTTAAAACGACAGCTGAGCAAACGCAAAGCTGTACCTTAGGCAATGTCTGCTTGGTTCAAAACATCATGACAAAAACAACACCAATCTGCACCCAAAGACAGAGTATGGTAGCTACTATATTAAAGCTAGATGTAAAAAATAAAGACTGATGATTTGTTTGTTTTTTTAGAAGCATGTTGGGTCAAGAACATTCAATTATAAAATAAAACAGTCACACAGCCTATATGAAGGTTCTGCCAACAGTCTAACATGGTGGTGGTGTGATTGTGTAGGGATGCTTTGCATCTTCAGGACCTGGGCGTCGTGCCATAGTTGACGTCAGCATGAATTCTGCTCTCTATTAGAAAATTCAGAGGGAGAATTGCATGTCATCAGTCAAAGCTCAAGCATAACTGTGCTATTTCATATTTTTCTCTTTCGTAAAATTATTAAAAGCACCCAGTCATAGTCCTGCATTCAAATGTTAAAGACAAGAGTAAGAGAGCCATTATTAAGGTGGAGCTTTTAACTTATACTTAATGCTGGAGCATTTTATGAATGCATCATTTTTTAATTGACATTTTGTGAGTAAAATTTAGATCAGGGTTAATTAGTGGAATTTCACACTTTTGTTAAGTACATAATTTCACATGTGTTCATTCATAGTTTTCATGCCTTCAGTGATAATCTACAATGTAATTAGTCATGAAAATAAAGGAAACGCATTGAATGAGGTGTGTCCAAACTTTTGGCCTGTACTGTATGTCTAAACTTTGTAAAATGAAATACACTTTGATTTATTCTTTTTTTGTTCCTTAAGATCTTACCCAAAATATAATTTATTTTGCAAACTCAAATCACACACACATACTGAAAAGTTGATTACATTGGAAAAAGGTGTAACTTTATTAAAACGTCGAGCCACTCAAAGAGGCAAAAAGCAACACTGATAATCCGAAACATATATATATCTCCAAAAGACGAGTTGACAGAGAGCATTACATCTGTATCTACAGTCTGTCAGCGTGGGATGTTAGAAGAAGTCTGCTGCTGTGGGCCGTCCTTTAGGTGTCCTCTTTGGAGTATTGGAGCCGGTTTTCCTGTTGGCCTTGGGGGTCTTTCTGGCAGAGAGTGGTGTGGGCGGAGACTTTAAGACCCCAAACTTGGGTTTCTGCTTTGGGTCAAAGGGCACTCGGGATGGCCCATCTGGACTCAGAAGAAGGCTGCGATCGGTCTTCCTGAACTCTGCACCATGACAAGATAAACAGTAGGGATGAGTGAGTACAGCATTATCTGTACCTGTTTCTGTATCCGTTTACCACATGAATTATCTGTATCTGTACTCGGACTGGGTGGTGCCTAACCCGGAAGTGGGTCAGGTTGTCTTGAAATGGGCGGGGCTTTAACCGGTATCTTATTTTAAGCATGCAATTGATATGGGTTGATCAGAAATTATATTTATTGCTGATTAGAAAACTATTTCCATGACAGCATCAGCATTGAGCTTCAGATCAATGGTGTTGTCATGGTAACAAACAAACTATATACAGAACAGGTTTGCAACAATGAATACAACACATGTGGTTGCAATTATTAAGTAAAATGTAATGAACAAGAGTTTTCATACTCAATATAACTCTTTCAACTGAAGAATGAATTTTTTTTTTTTGGTTCTTTTATTTCCGCACCAGGTATGTGTGAGTGTGTCTGTGAGTAAGTGAGTAATGTGTTTGTGTGTGTATCTTAATTTGTAATATTTATTTATACCGTAACTGCCTTTTTTTTTTTTTTTTTTTTTAAATAGAGCTAGAAAGTTTCAGACACTCAAAAAAACTGGTTAGAGCCAGCAGGCAGTTTAAAAAAACCAACAAAAAACGTTGCAAGTCGCATTCTACCATCACTATGTCTGAACAAACCTCACGTTACCAGAAATCTACTGGTTATTAAGTACTAGTTCGACCGAAGTAAAAAACAAACCTGAAGCTTGAAGAAACCCTAAATGTTAACGGAAAAGACCCACGGACCTGAGTCACTGTGGGAGAGGGAGAGAGCTGTGTTCTGAGTGTGTGTGAGTGAGCAGAGCCGGCCGGACAACAAAAGAAGGAATCTGTATGTGTGTAGGGAGGGGCGCTGGGACTAGCCTATCACAGAAAAGTGTAGGGAGGGGCGCTGGGACTAGCCTATCACAGAATAGTGTAGGGAGGGGCTCTGGGACTAGCCTATCACAGAATAGTGTAGGGGAGGGGCGCTTTAATAGTGCTTTATCCGTACCGGATACTCTTTTCAGCTGAGTATCCGGTACGTCTCTAATAAACAGTACGGGCAACACCGTTCCCAAGACATTCACTTGATTCATAACATTAATATTACAGAACCACAACAAACAGCTAAAATTCTACTAAGCTGAGGGTCTAAAAGTAATTCTTGACTTCGTAAAAGCAGTTGAAAATACCATCTTATTTATAGCACGCATGTGTGTTACTATGGTTACTGAGTCAGCAGAGCCCGACCGATAAAAACTTTGGCTCTAATTTAAAAAAAAATATATATATATATATATATATATATATATATATGATCCAGAAACGCATAACAAAATAAACAGATTTCCTTAATTTGTTATGTTCAATTAAATTATTCGAGAGAGCGAGAGAGAGAGAGAGAGAGAGAGAGAGAGAGAGAGAGAGAGAGAGAGAGAGAGAATGCCCATCACAATTTTCAGAGTCCAAGGTTACGTCTTCAAATGCAAACGTTTTGTCCAGCCAATTGTCTAAAACCAAAAAGTTTTTACGGATAGTTTAAAACAAAATTACCTAAACAATAAATCAGTCATCTACATTGTTGGCAATTAATTTTTGGTTGATTGACTTGAGTTACTCAAGACAACAAAATTAAGGCTATCCAAAGAGCTATTTCCCCTCATTTCCACACCCAGCAACATGAACTGGAGGCGGGCTATACAGTCTGCTCTGAACACTTCTGGAATATTTTGACTCAACAAGTGATCCTATTTTATTTTTTTAAATCTACATTGAATACAGCTTACCAGCGGTCTTGTTATTCTTGAGACCAAAGGTCACCTTCTTGGAGTCTGATTTGGGAGTTTGACTCTTCTGTGGAATAAAAACAGAAAACTTTTAACCATCAGGGAACAACTGAGCTGCACAATGAAGGAAATAGTTTTGATTTATTCTATGCTAGACAGACATTTCAGGTTTTCTGAGAAATTGATATATAGCGAGAGAGAATCTGACATCTTTCCCTCAACCTGACCACAGGGAGGGGCTGGATTCTTTCTTTTGCGGAGAATGCTACCATACAACTTACTGTGCTGTGCCTCAGTTCTTTGTAGCTTCTACACTAAACATTTGGTAAAAACAAAAGTACTCATGTTCTACCTGAAAATCAATGGCCTTACCTTATTTTCTGTGATAAACATGTATTCCTGACTTAATTTAGAAAAAGCAACACTACAAAAGCAACAGTACAGAACTTTTCCCACTTAAGTGCATGGCAAGTAAATACATCAGGTGGGCAACGTTTCACAGCACTGACGTTAGTTTTCCATTCGCAACGTCTGATTCGACAGTTAAAGTTTAGGGAAACATAATTTAAATTTTTTATTTTTTTTGAATTACCCCTTACTGTTCTCTATTCCTGCATCATTAAGCCTGTTATTGCCTTTGTGGTCTGTTGACGCGGCATTAGTCTGAATTACTAACACCTGGCCTAACCCAGTCGCCTTCTCAGCCTGGCTTGGCCAACGTGAAACACACTAAGCCATCATGCGCTGACTACACTATGTCAAGCCTCGCCTTTTATGTCATCTTGGATTCTGCCATTCTGCTCTTGTACATCCCTCCATGACACCTTATTTTATGTTTGTAAACCGCCAAATAATCCAAATGAGCCATTAGCTCAATATAGCCTCAGCAAGAAATGCTTTTTATTATTTACATTTTCACAAAAACAATGAAAAGGTTTGAAAAAAAATCTGAAACAGTCAGAACAGTCATACTTAATACAACTATAGCTATGAGAAATAACAAATAAGCACAGATTTAAATAGGAGGGTCTGAGGTGTTGTGGGAAAGAGTTCCAGAGAGAGGGGCCAGCCCATGTCACGGTGCTTGGACCGGGTGAGGAGTTCATCATCAGGGCACCTGGGGTTATGGGTCAGGGAAGGAGGTCAGTGAGGTAGAAGGGCTTTGCAGGTGATGAGAAGAATTCTATACTGGATTTGGGAGCCAGTGGAGGTTTTAAAGAACTAACGGGGGATGTGATCTCTGATTGGGGGGTGAGTGAACAGAAGGTGGAGTTTTGGTATTGTATTGAGGTTTTTGGTGGATGCGCAGTACCTGTACTATACAGGATGTTGTTGCAGTAATCCAGTCTTGAGGTGATGAAAGTGTGAATAACATTTCAGTGGCTGAGGAGATGGAGGAGCTAAGGTGGGTAATAGGTTTGAGACTGAAGAAGTCGTTTTTTGTAATATGGTTAATGTGGCGTTCAAAGAGGGCTTAGTCAAAGACTACAGGTGTGTGTGGAAGCAGTAACAGTGGAGCCATCGATGCAGAGGGAGGATCCGTTGAGGGATTCGGGGCTTAGGGTTTCAGATGTGTCACTGGTAAGTTTGAGGAAGATGCATCCAGGTTTGAATATTTGCGAGGCAGCTTTTAAGGGTGGAGTGAGTGGCGGCAGTAATGGATTTGTTGGATATGTAGAGCTGGGTGTAGTCGGCATAAAAGTGGAATTGGAGGCAGTGTTGGCATGTGATTTAGGTTAAGCTTTAATGCTTAACCTAAAATGTCACGTTTAAACAGTAAGGGGTGCAAAAAACTCAGTGGGATGATCAGTCACTCAGCATCTCCTAAGTTTAACCTTTAACTGCCGAATCGGGAGAACTAGTCGGAAGCTAACTTAACAGTCAAAGTATCAGCAACATAAGCTACACTGAGAAGGGTTTTTATGTAAAGAAAATGCGTATTCCTTTTAAGCCTGACAAATGTGTTTCTCACAAAACATTTTCAAGGGTCGACTTCTAGCTAACAAGGTGCTACATGTTATCCCCCTTCCTGTCTATCTGTACTATCAAAAACCAATGCATAAAAAGCCCAATAACAATCTTAAAAAAAAAAACATTTTCAAAGTTCCACATTAACAACAAATGAGTGTAATGTGAGAGGGATGTTCACTTCCAGCAGCAGGAGTATTGTACACTACCTGCTCAGCAGCAAACAGCAGACAAAGGTGGCGGCTAGTTGGTGAACATAGTCGGGTCTTAAGTAATCAGATTACACATTTGTTTGAACTCTTTGACGCTTAGTTCTGACTTTTACCTTCTTGCTGGACAGCGGAGTGCTGGGGCTCCCCTTGATTTTGCAAAACAGCGGTGTTGGGACTGTAGTATTGCTCTGAAAGGTGATGAAGTCAGACAATGAGGTAGTCTTCGGCTTCTTCTGTGACTTTTTAGTGCACAGAGGTGTGGATTGTTCTTCAACATCCTGAAAATGGAGACAGATTCAAAGTTTCTGATGTTTCTGTTTTAACAGCTAGTCATATTCAGTCTCATCTCCTTAGAACCATTTAACCTCATTAAACACTCACCCTGCCTGGTTTTAACTTCTTGGCAACAGTTTCTTCTTCTGCAAGGCCTTTGATAGATGTAGCCTCCTGTGCAGCCGCCTCCAGCTCGTCGGCCTCGTACTCAAACACCACAGGGATCTTCCTCTTCTTCTTGACCTCTTTCCCAGAGGAAGAGACCATTTCATCCAATGGGGTCTCTGCATCAACACTGCCAACCACCGGCAACTGGGTGGGATCTTTCTTGTCCACTTGGGCTGCCGCCAACTTCTTCTTCTTCGCTGGCGTTGTCATGCTGACCTCACACTGCAGTTCCTCAGTATCCACTGCTGCAGCTGAAGTCTCAGATTCTTTTTGAGTCTTTTTCCTTTTCTTCTTCGGTTGGGTTACAGCGCTTTCATCTGCAGCAGGTAAAGCTTTAATGCTTGCATCCACCTGCTTGCCTTTTTTCTTTGTCTTCTTTTTAAGCGGCACTGATGTGATTTCAGCATCTGTGTGCTTTCCCTCTACCTCAACATGTGGTGCTACGTCAGCCTTGAGGTTCTTTTTCTTACTCTTCTTATTGGATGTGGCCGTAGAATCAGATGGCTTCTCGAGTCCGGTGCTTGGATCCTCGCAATGTATTAATGGGAAATCTAATTCTGCGCCGACACCACCACCAACTTGTGTTTCAACCTCAACTTCCATGAGATTCTTCTCTGCCTTCGGGTTCTTCTTTTTCTTCTTGGCAGGGGTTGTAGCATCAATGCCTGGCACATTCTTTTCAGCTGACTGCTCATTACTTACTGGTATGATCTCTGCTTCTGCGTTGAGCTGCGTTTTGGCCACAGTCTCATCTGTTTGGGACTTGGCCTTTAGGCCCTTCTTCTTTTTCTTCTTCTTCCCAGAGACAGCAGCATCAGCCTTAGAGGATGTCTCTGGCTCCGGTCCGACACCAGTCTGCTGCTCTTCCGCCGCCACAGGTTTGAGCTCAGAAAGCTCACTCTTTGAGAACTGTTCAGATTGGTCCTTGTTGGCAGGTGTGGAGGGCGCGGGTAGGCTCGTTTCTTCTGCAACTGTAACTGTAGGCTGTTTCTTTACTTCAGAGACGAGCAGAGTTAGCCTCTGGCCCTCGGGAGTAGCTGCCTCGGTCACTTCTACAGATGACATGGAGCTTTGCCTTGTCTGCGCTTCCTTTCCTAAATCTTCTGTTTGTGAAAACTCTGCACCTCCTTCAGTCTCTTTCATTTGAGCTTGAGCCTGTTCAGACCTCTCTGCAATTTCCTCACCACCTGCACTTCCACCCTGCCCTGCCTTCTTTTTCTTCTTCCTCTTCCTCCTCTTCTTTCTGGTTTCATTATTTGCAGTCAGGTCAGCTGGTTCCTTGTCATCTTTCACAGACTCCTCTTTTTGCTTGTTGAGCGTGGATGCCTCCTTTTTCTTCCCTGAAGTAGCAGAGAGACATGAATAAATGGAGTGCAAGGAGACAAAATATAGTTAATTTCTTGAAAATAAATTAAAATAAGAAAAATAAAAAAACAAGGACGATGTAGGACATTTAAGAGTTACAGGTACCACTGTGTTCTGGAGGTCACTATATCAGAGGAGGAAGAATTGTCGTTTCTACTTGTGATAACTCTAGTTGGTCAAAAAGAAAGGAAGCATCCCTCTCTTTAAGTGATGCTAAAATGTCCCAGTAGTGTTTCCTCCAACTCAAGAGCCCTACATAATGCCTGCACGTATGCCGGCCCAGGCAATACTCACTCTGCAACTGTCACACAATCATTCAGCCACGTCTTACTCAACACAGATGCAACTCATCTAATGTCTTATGTAATTTTGCAACTTTGAAGTTCTTGATTTAATATGGCAAAAGCATGGTGACCTCCAAGTCTGAGCTGGAAAAGTTCTTACAGTATCCAATTGCAGGTGTTCCTAAGTTCTGAAAACATCTGAGCCAATCAGAGTCGTGCAAGCGGAATTAAGTCTGGAAAAGTCATCCTCCGGTGCCACGGTTGGAGACCACGGTTAAGGCTTCATGGCTTGTTTTAAGTGTGCTTAATAACTCCAATCAAAAAGAGTGCAGAAGCAGAGAGACAAAAGAAGGCTGCTAGAGTTTAAAACATTTCTCTGCACTCACCCTCAATCAGTTTATCAAGCAGGAGTCTTGGCAACACAACTAGCTTTGAAGCCAACTGTGGTTTAATATGGAACTCACACAACTATGACCTTAATATAAAAGTATACCATATCATTACAGTTTCTACACCAGATTATTAATATTGGTGTTTCTGTGGTGTGTAAGTGTGCAAGCATTAGAGTTAGGTACCAAAATCTGTACTTTCTTGGGTACCGGCCGAATAACGTCGACACTACAGACCGGTTAAGTTAAATCAAACTGTGCCAAATTTCCGTATGCGTAAGTGCAAGCTGCGATCAGTCTTCTATGCATGTTGGCAGAGAGTATGGCTCGCACGCACGCACGCACGCACGCACGCAGTTCTTTTAAAGTCACAGTGAGTCAGTTACGCGGTTGCAGTGTTCTCTGTGCTACAGCAACAAGGCCATTTAAAATGCTTTACATAAAACATTAAAGAGCAGTTCAAAAGAGAGAAAATAAAACCTTTGTGTAAATCTTCTAGATAAATATCAAAATGTTCTAAGTAAATTGGATAAATAGGTTTGGAATCATTTTTAAATCTAAAAATTATGTTTTGTTATTACAGAGGGGGGAAAAAAAAGGTACCGTTGGGTACCGGAAAAACTGTGAATGGTACCCAACCCTAGCAAGCATGTGTGGAATGATTACGTAACCTTATTTGGAGATGCATCACAAACGTAGTTATCCAATGTGCAATGACAATAAAGGCATTTTATTATTACTGCACTGTAATGTAAGAGTTATGTGTGCTTTCTCATATACTGAATGTAGCATGCACCTTTCAACAAATCCCTTCCAATTCCCCATTCATCAGGAACAGGGGCGCCCAAAGGGAGCTTACTTTAAATGTATTAATGCTGATGTTTTATTCTTCAATACACCTCAGCTATGATTGTCAGGAATATATTATTCACTTGCACAGTTGCGGACCAGCGCACAGGTAGAGCAGCTGCCGTCCACAGCCAAGGACTCGTGTTTTTATTGCTTTGTTCATGGTCTGTCGTGTTTGATGGGAATTGCCTGCCGCTAACAAACGTTCACCGTTTTCACTGAAAATGACGTTGGCAGGCAGATTGCATCACTCATGCGGCTTGCGGTCACGGAAGGCTTGTATCATGTGGAACATGTTGTATATTTGGAACTGTCAACAGGTCGCGTAAATGGAGCGCCAGAAAAAACAAACACTTGGTACAGCATTGTTGACTGTTTAAAGGCCATGCTGTAGGCTGGTGCTGCAGCCTCCTTGCTTCTAATTGCACATGTTTGGTCCCTTGTCTTGTTTCTGTCCGTGTGCGTGTGTGTGTGTCTGCTTGTGTGTGTCTGTTTCTGTGTCCGTTGTTTGTAAGCTGCGGACATCGCTTTTGCTGCTGTGTTGTTGTTTCCCCCCTTCCCGTCTTTCCTCTGTGTTTTCTGATTTGAATTTTTATTGGTCCTGACACACGTTCTTATGTCTCTGCATATTGTTAATTTTGAAATAAAAACATTTGGTCACAAAGAAGAAAAAAAAAAAACTGTCCGTGCGTCCACATGATACAAGCCTTAATCTTAATTAGCTTTGTAGCAACTCAATGGCTTGAATCTAACAGATGTTTATTAATATCAAAACGTCACCACTAAAGCTTTAAAAACGTCTCTTTTCAGATTTCCGGGCTCCATAAATTCCACAGCAGATTTAAAAATAATGCTTTGGCAGGAGGTACAGTAAATGTACAAACGTGAGATACCTTTATGTTTCTTGGCCGATGGCACGCCCTCCTCCTCCTCCTCCTCCTCCTCCATGCGACCTCCTCGTCTCTTCATCCTCTTCCTGCTGCCAAACATTTCATCATCCTCATCCGTGGAGACCTCCTCTGGATACTCATCCTGAGGAAAGATCCCTGAGGGTAGTCAAGGAGGAGACAGAGTGAGACAAGTAGAGGTCAAAGCTCAACAACAAAAATTCCGTTCTTCGGCCATTAATATCAAACTAAGTGTGAAGACAGGTGTGATCATCAGCTCCTACCTTCACTGAGGTCCCGCAGTCTGCATTTCAACACAAAGCAAGGTGAGACAAGAAGAAGAAGAAAAATTCATTAGTTTGGAATCAAGCAGAGATCATCATGGTGCAGGATAAATACCACAGGAAGGTAGGATTTAAACCACAAGCAAAGGTTCATTAATGGTTGAACAGCTCAGCGCTAAGAGGGTTACATAGCCTTCAGGTGCCTTCAAGCCAGATCAGGCGTTGCCCGCTGACTTATTCGAATGTGGGCCATTTAAGTGACACTCCCAGACCGAATCACAAACATTCATATCAAATTAATTCTTCACTCTGGTTAAAATATTTCAACTTGCACAAATTTTGGGTACTTGTCTCACCGCGCCCGCAAGTTTGAATCTTTGCTTTTACTTTGTAATTGCGCCACCAAATAATAGTCTAAATGTACCAGAAGTGTTTTTCCTAGAATGTAAAACTATAGCTCTTAGTACTTTTTTGTGTGCCTTTGTTCAAAGAATACAAAGTAAAATACATTAAGATAAACATACATTTCAGATAAACACCTATTTTTTTGAAGATTCTTCCATTCCTGATGCCTGGCTTTATAAAGCCGAATTAAATGGATGGACTGTTCTTATATAGCTGTATTATACTAACGACTACTCAAAGTTCTTTTACATAGTACAGGAACCATTCACACACATTCATCCACTGTGGCCGAGACTGCTGTACGAGGTGCCACCTGTGTATTAGACAAACACACACATAATTTTAAACTCTAATAAACGGCATTGGGGGCAACCTAGGGTTCCGTGTCTTGTCAAAGGACACTTAGACATGGGACTGCAGGGCCACTTTACCACTGAGCCACAGCCACCCCAGTGACACATATTGTATGAATACTTTGAATTTCATCTGCAATCCAACAGTTAATGTTGTTATGTATTGAAAGCTGTATATGTAATGCTTTCTCATTATACAGAGTTCTGTACGCTCTGTGGTGCATTTTGGGAGAATGAGTCTTTCACTGAAAGCACTCCTGTGATTTAGCAGCAAGCCATGGAGTGGGTGCGAGACATTGTCCAAGATGGCATGTAGTTTGGACAACATCCACTGACACCACCGACAGAGTCCAGATCCACCCCCACGTCACTGGCCTTGCGGATCAGTTTGTTGAGTCTGTTGGCGTCCGCTTGTCAACGCATAAATACTGTGGTGACCCTCGTGCGTAATACTGCATGATGGTTACTGCTGGTCCTGCAGGAGGACTTCGCCAATGGAAGAATCAGGAGAGGAAGAGACTTCAGGGACCATGACGATGACTGGCTTATATGCCAATATAAAATCCCTAAAGCGGAGCTCTTGGATCTACGTATTGAATTGGGTCTGATAGAGTGGGCAATGTGCCAGAACAGTGTCATTCCGGTCCAAATACAGGTCCTCGCCACTCAACCGGGACAACCGGCTGTTTCTAGAGAGAAATGGCAGACAGCTAAGTGTTTGATATCAATATTATATATAATCTTCATATTTACCACTAAGGCTTGTGGATAAAATATATAGTTCTGTTAAATCTTATCATATACATTAGGTCTGGTATATTGAATATGTCCCGGAGTGCCGTAATGCCTGCTGTTTTGGACGGTATTATTAATATAGGTAGTCTATACATCAGGTTTCCCTAAGCTATGAAAGAACAGGCTAAAATTATAACTAAATTTTTAGCAATTCTCCAGCGCTTGAGAAGTTTTTTGCTTCCCCCCCACTAGTCGTCATTATTCGGCATAACGAAAGAACAACTGCAAGGTTCAGTAACATACTGATCAGCATTCATGAGGTGCTTTGCATCGACTATTTATGGTTAAAAATTGGCGTGTTCAGGGCGGAATAAGAGGCTGATTGCCGTACGCACACCTGTGATTTATAAATGGAACGTTCCTTACAGAGGTCTGTACGCACAATTTTTATAAATCTGAATTTTTTTGGCATACCTACACCTATAGTTAGGATCTTATGCACAGTTTTATGAACGACAGCCCTGGGCTTTTCTTATAGCAAGTCAAAATGCTGAAATCAGCTGAAGCACAGCAATGACAATCGTATGGTTCCCAATACAAAAATAAGACCAAAGCTGTAATGGTGCTGTGTAGCTTGATACTTGCATTTGTCTTTTTATTAGTTTACAATGGCTATTTAATAGAACACACACACACACACACACACACACACACACACACACACACACACACACACACACACACACACACACACACACACACACACACACACACACACACACACACACACAGTGTTAAAGCATCTACTCACACTCTGATGATTTTGTAGAGTCTCTGTCTGTTCTGGCTGGGTGTGCTGCTCCGACTGGCTAACTCAAACAGCTTGTCTGCCAGGGCGGCGTAGTCAAACTGCAAATTACCCAAACACCTCGTTAGAAACTAATCTGATACAATTCCAAATCTCCACCATCTGGGTCAAACTGATGGGTAAAAATGTAACAATTGTTAGAATGATTTCTTCAAACAGAAACATCTTTGGCTGTGATGAAAGTTGACTGATCCATAAAAGAGAAATTCTGAGCCTGAGAATGAATGACAATAGTCAATCTGTATACGGCTGTCACAATTTCAGCCACTTTCCTTAAAGCTCTTTGAGAACACAGCATTGCAAGCCATTTTCAAAAGCAGCCGTTTCCATATTGATTTTCTTTGGGCATTGATTTTTTTCCAGGCACTTTGTTCAAATGACTTGTTTGCTCAGTACAATCAGCTTGGTGTTTTTATAAAAGGTATGTTATTGCAGTTAGGACATATAACTGAGAGGAGGGCCCGGCTTTAACTTGGATGGAGTCTTTTTAAGCACAAAACCCATACAAAAATTACATTAGCTTCCACACTGTTTTGCATACAGATTTTTTTTCCAACCCGTGAAAGCACCAGCGTCCTAAACTCAAAGTTTTGTTTTCAAAATGCTGCAGCCTCATGTTATTTATCAAAACCAAAAAAGGCAACCAAGTGTTCCTTTCTCAAACGACCTTCAAGTCTTACCAAATTTAGGTTCATACTACCAACAGAGCTCTAGAAGAAGACAATTTAATCTAAAAACTGTGAAAATGTGCAGCATTGTAGTTAAATATACTCTGTAGTTAACAGGCTGTAAACATGCAGCACCAGGAATATGGATCTTTTTCTGAGGGGAAAGTCCATGCACAGAGTTTGACTTCCAACATGCAGAGTATAGAACAGACAGGTCGAATGCATCAAACTAAAACAAAGTCAATTGTTTGACCAGAAAAGAGTAATCCCAAAAGGAATATAAGAAATAGAAAAAAAAAAAAAGAGAAAGCCTTCACCTGTAGGACTGGTCCAACATCCTCATCACATGACTCCTCAGTGTCTGATTCTTCCAGGTGAAGAAGCTCGTCGTCGTCCTCTTCATCATCATCACCACCCGCTTCTTCATTTGATATATTGCCTGAAAAGAAAAACCAGAGATACCTTCTATACACGATGTAAAGCACTTCACATCTCTCACACACTCACACACACACAGTTCTATGAAAAGAAATTAAAAAACGATGCAAAAAACGCAAAAACTAAAAAGTACTACTATGACTTTTTTGTACTAAAATGGATTTTTTTGTCAATGATCAATGCTTTGTTTATTATCGATAAGGTTAAATGTTGTATTGTCAATTGTTGTTACTTTAATACAATGTACAATGTTTTATCATAATAAAGAGGCCTGGTTAACTTTATTTTGTTTGAAAAAGATAAAAATACATAATTTTGACTGGGACAATCATATGTATGCACAAACACCATTCGTTTTTGGCATTTTCTCTGGAGATGTACCATTAATCTGCTTCCATGTCCCTTTCTTCACGACTGGTTTGCTCATTTTCCCTTTTAGTTGGTCTTCTTTGCAGTCCTCTTCAGAAGCCTGTCCCGAATCGGAGTCTGAGGCCTCAGCTTTCACCTCCTCCATTAAATCTTCAATAGCGAAGGGGGCCTGGTCAATAATAGTGCTGAAAATGCTGTTGCAGATGGCACTGAAAAGAGACCGACTGTCGAGACAGACATGAAAGGAGGAACAGATGACAGGTTGAGTGGATGGAAAGGAGTCAGGAAAGTGGTTAGCACCAGACTGGCTACAGTCCATTCTCTGAGAGGACTACTCCATATTTTTCAATGGTTGGTTAGGCTTTTAGATGTCCCATTTACAGATGGTTTTGAATGGAGAACAAACGGCTGTACAATGGTTCAACCAGACTAACAACTGAAAGATCAGAAAGTGCCTCTGAAAACACCTTTGAGCAACACTTAAATTAGAAAAGTAGTTAATGGTAAAATAAACTCAAAGCTCAGAACCAAAATGTGTGGTACTTAAATAGAACAGGTTTGCTTTTCAGTGCACAATAACGCCGCCTACAACAAGCTGGAATTAAGATTTAGCAAAGCTCTTCGTCAAACTTCACAAACACGGGCGTCCCCGATAGCTCAGTTGGTAGAGCCATATACAGAGGAATACTCCTTGACGCAGCGGGCCTGGATTCGACTCCGACCTGCTGACTTGAGAGCGGATTTTTGTCCCCTTCCCCGGGTGCTGCCTGCGCTCGTCCACTTTTTAGGCAAGGCGCAACTCATCTCGAACTAGCCATGATGTCTCTCTCTTTCTCACGCCAAATTGTCAGGACGGGCAAAGCAGAGAAAGGGGAGGTAACCTTGCTCCTCACGACGTCTTGCCCAAGGACACTTCGATATGGGCCAGGGATCGAACCACCAACCTTCCAGACAACCGCTCTACCACTGAGCCACAGCCACCCCTGTAAATATTGAACTTCAACTAAAAATAAAAATAAATCAAAATTGCGCATCTAATCGCAGTATCTGGCAGAAAAAAAATAATTACTTTTTCCTCCAAATCATTCAGCCCTACTGTGGACTTATGTGGAGACTGTACAAAGTTATATTGTATGAAAACTGAACAAATATTATTGTTTAATAGTTATCATGTGAATATTTTGAAACCTTGAGAAATGAAGAAGAACACTGAGACGAGGAGAGCCGGACACTCCTGGTCTGGCCAGCAGGGTAAGATAAGATTCATTTGCAGCTGTGACTGTGTGAAGAAGGAGCTATTGTTTTATATTAAACTTTAGCGAACTGTGTTAACCTTAAACTTGCTTAATACACCCAGTTTCTTTTAACCAATAGTATGGCAGATAATATGATGTAACCCCACTTTTATGTAGAACAATGATGGTTTAGTCCACATTTATGTTAAACAACTATATACTACACCCATTATGTAAACCAACTTTCTGTATACACCCACTTAATAAAACGGCCAAGCAGGGAATGAAAGCTTCGGAAGACTGCTGAATGCTTTTCAGCTTTATTCCCCTTTGCAAAAGAAAACCAAGTCTGTGTCCATGAGTAATTTTTACACTCAAGTCTTTGAACCTATCAACTGACCAACCCCGGTTTTAACTTTTTAAATCTAACCACTGTGTAGACTGCAGAGGGCCTGGAAAATTAATTTAACACACAAGTTCCAACAGTATTCTCCCCTGTCATACATCATTAAATGGCAGTTTCAATTATTGAATTCTTTTTTTGAGTCAAAACTATTTCAAATGTAAATAAAACATTTGCTGAGAATTATAGTTAGGCACGGGTCCACAGATGGGTGCGTGAACAACGGGCTGCCGGGAGAGGCTTGTCAACGACATAGTTAATTAAATGTTTCTAGTGCAAGACCGCTTTACAATAAATAAAGCTGAGATGGCTGAGCTAATGTGGACTTACTCCTTGGTCTTGGCTGCTGTTTTGCAGAATGGCTGGATGAATTTCAGGTTCTGATCTGCAGTGAGCTGGGAAAAGAAAAGACCACATAAGGCTCATTGTTTCCACATAACAAAGTGCTGAAACAATTTTGATCAATTATTAGTTTACGTTCTATTGGAAATGCGGCGCCATGTTACAATATCTATTAATACACATATGAAAAAAAACAGGTTAGGTTTGTGTCTTCACATAACTACGTATGTAGAAACGGCATAGAGTTTACGCAAAAGTATAAAACAGCTTTTAAAACACAGCACCACAACAAAAATGCATATGCACCTAAAAAACACAATCATCGGGTGCAGTTTTCCCAGCTGGGGGAAAAAAAACTACAGATGGGCCGCCTCCATCTTCCCGACAGTACACAGGGCGCATTTTTTGTTAACAGAGACTGAGAGTCCGTTTCATTTATTGTGGATATTTAAAACGTCTTCCAGTTCCAGTGTTAAATATTCTTTAGAAATAAAAGTTTGATATTTGAAAAGGTGTCCCTGCATTATTATGCCATTATGGTCTCAGAACAACAATATTATTGTTTATTGCAATAATTTCTGGGAAAATTTATCGTCCAGAAAAATTTGTTATCTTAACAGGCCTAACTACTGTACAACTCTTCAAGACTCAAGCCAAGTTCATGTGTCTTGCTTGCCAGCTGCTGGTTAACCCTTGTGCTGTCTTCACGTCAAAATTGAAAATTAACACTTTTGTTGCTTTTTATCTTTTTTTTTTTTTTTTTTTTACTTTTTTTGTCCCTTTTTTCAACACTTTTGGGGCTGTTTTTCAATGATTGTCATTTTTTTGACATTTTCAACACTATATAACACTAACTTATTAACTTTAGTTTTACAATTATTTTTGGAATCTATGGTCAATAAACCTAATTTATAGGAAATTATACCTAATGTTTGAGTTAGAAAAGCAGAAATTAAGAATTATTTCAACTAAAATTAAAAGGAATGTATGTTGATGGATAATCAGACTGGAATATGTCTTTATAAAATAACTTTTTTTCAAATGCTACAAAATTGAATAAGACAGCCCAAAATGAATGAAAGTAGAGATTTGTACTTGCCAAAGAGCTTTGTGTGTGGAATCAATCATGTTATTTTGGGTAGTTACAATTGGGTAGTTAAAAAGAACATTGACATAGGAAAACAGGTCAATTTTACCCGAGGACAACATGAGGGTTAAAGAAAGTGAAGGGATTAGCCACGGAACAACAACATCAGCACAGGCTCACCAACTGGCTTTAAGGTGGACTAGACATTCTTATTTTAGTAACAAGCTGCTCCTCCAAGTTGTTTTAGCATACTCTCACTCCCCAACCCAGGGAAAACCCTGGTTAGCCTTAAAAACCTAAACAGGATATTATATTATAATGCCTACCATACACTAAGAGACTTTGAACAGACTAAAGTATGACACCATCTCACATATCAAAAGACAAAATATGTATATAAAAAAAGGAGATATTGCAGGGTCACAGATTGCAAAACTACAACTAGATTTGTTTTGAAAAATGTAACCAAGCTAAGTAGCTACCGCTAGTATTAGTGGGTAATTAAGGGTCCGTCCATGCAGATGAATGGCAGCTGGCCTTTCATTAAGTCATAAAAGTAACCTAGCACTGTTTGTTACTTGTGTTTTTCATAGTGGCCCTGTAACTTGTTTTTCATATCGGTGCATCCCTAATTAAAACCTAAAGGTTGAAAAGAGTGGTGGTGCTGTACCTCTGCTGAACCCACAGCTGCCAGTTCAGTCATGTAAAGGTCCAGGATGTGGAACTGCAGCCCGCTGGGGGCCCCGCTGCTGCTCTGCAGGAGCTGTGCCGTCAGCAGCTCCATAAACCTGCCAATCACACTGCAGAGACACGGTAAACACAGACAATCACTTTAAAATGCAATAAAATGTTACCAAAATTGGTTTTGTAGACTAGGTTTTAACAGATTACCAGCTGTCCCAGTTTTTCCTCTTCAGCATCTCAAAGGTTTGTCTGAACATGAAGCGCACCAGCTGTTTGAGAGAGAGAAATCTTTCTTAGAATATATCTTCAAAGCTCAAGACTTGTTTGAATTGTGTTAATGCAATGAATTTGTTTTAAATTAATGCACTTTTAGATTCTTTGTACTTTATTTGTGCTCACACTGGCCCTTCACCTCATACATGCATGTCACTGGATAGAGTCATTACTGGCAGGATGGAGCAGTTAATGGAGTACAGTCAAAAAAGGTCACAACCTCAGGTCACTTTAGTCAAGTGCAGGGGATTCGTTTGTGCTGTTGATAGCGGCAGGATATGACCCAAATAGGTTTTATTTTGTTATTCTGGGTTTTCCAAAAAAGGGTCTTAGCTGACTACTAAACGATAACGTCTTTTACCAGGACTTAAAATCAACACTTCTGATTTGACAGGTAAGGCTGGTTTGTTGTTTGACAAAGTGATGAATACTGGATCAAATTCTGAGGATAGAAAAGGCCTTATTTTTACTTGTCATAGTGGGAAATGTTAATGTGTTGCTGTTAACATTAACAAAGGGGATGTGACAGCAACCAGCATTAACAATACCAGGACCCTGAAAGTGAACCAGCTGAATGGAATTCAGCCATCATTCATTTGATATTTACACGCGTGGTTTTCCTACTGAGGCATGTCACCATGTCTATCTGAAAAAGGCTATGCCGTGTTTCTGTGCCAATTACAAACTGCTAAAATCATTACCTTACTTTAGTGACTCTATGGCACTAGGTCACTGATTCTGGTGAAACTGGATCATATTATTTTATGGAGAAAATGTGACTGACATCATCTCATATGACAGCATCTTACTGTATCAGCTCTTTAAAAAAAAAAAAAGTAAAACTCATTCAGCATTCTCCTCACACTGACCTGGAAGAACTTGTCCATCCTCAGCCTGTCAATACCAGTCCACTCTCTTTTGAAGGTTTGCAGGAAGCTCTCCAAGTACAACAACTCTGCAGATAAGAACACATGATCGTCATCATCTTCTTGACAAGTACAAGGCTTTTCTCACATGCCTCATAAAATTCACATGAAATTCTGAAATCATGCGTGGCCAACTTACGTCCGTCAATATCACAGAAGCTGTGGATCAGGGTGGAGATTTGGTTTGACAGCTCCTCCTAAAGAACGAATATCAATATCAATCAGGGAGAAGGGTAGCTGATTGGACATGATTATATTAATAATAATAATTGTATTCATGGGCATCTTTCACGTCACCTTACAGCAGTAAAATGGTTCATTCAACTCAAGTCTTTTAAACCCATTCCCTCCGTCACTTCAGGTGTGTCCCAGGGCTCTGTCCTGGGGCCCCTACTGTTCATCATTAACCTCCTTCCCATCGGCAATATCTTCCGCAAATTTAACATCCACTTCCACTGTTATGGTGATGACACCCAGCTCTACCTCTCCATCAAACCCTTGCCCATTCTCCCGCCCACCTGCCTTACTGATTGCATGTCTGAAATAAAAACCTGGTTCACCCACAAATTCCTCAAATTAAACAGTAATAAAACCGAGGTTCTCCTCAGTTATTATTAAAAACAAGTACATAGACAGCTGCACCGAAACAAAAAGAACACAGAAAGTGAGAGGTGAGAATGGTGTGGACACGGACTCATGGAGAGCAGATGACCGTTAAGTTGAGTTTGTGAAGAAGATGGCTCGGCAGAGTTGTGTAATCACGACTTCGTGACCAGGGTGGGAAATTAGCGCACGCCACCAGCGGGTACTTTTTCAAAGTGGCAGGTGACTTTGCCTTGTATATCAGCCACAGTGGTGGGTGGGGTAGTTTCAGCACTAGTAATCGGTTATTGGTTTAAAAAATGTGGCAACATATCCCTGGTGTTAGGAGGCCCGCCGCGGAGTCAGCAGTAGCAGCTGTTGGGGGTGAAATAAAGAAAAATAGAAGGTATTTTTCGAACAAGTGGTGTATTGTGGCGAAGGGAAACGAGGGACTGGTTAGCCTACAAGGGCTGGGCAATGTCCACTAACTTGGCAGTTGATCAGACATACATTTAAATGCCCTCTGTAAATAGACAGTATTACATGCTGTCGCTGGTGGGGGCAGCACATTACAACTTGACTTACTTTCACTACGGTGCCGGAAAGTCTAGACTCAATCAGATCTCCGTGATCTATGAACGTTTGCCTTTAACAGAGTGACAGTAATAACCTAATATACCATCATTACTGAGATTAAGCTACATTCTCGGTTTTGGTTGCGTTATTCAACGCATTCAATAAACAGAAACATAACTAGACCGCTGTGTCCAAGCCAAGGCAGAGCATGACACTCAGCACTGACATTGAGAGAGAGACTGTATCATTACAAATAGGTTGTATTTAAGCGCAAAGCCCAACCCAAGTGTTTTTGCTAGATTAAGACCAATGCAGTTGTCAATTTCCTGTGAACTACAATTAGCGTGTGTCTGACAAGGGGGGGCGTGGCATCACAATGGTGGCTCTCCAACGTGACACTAGTCTACCATTACATCGTGTCTACCATCGGCACAACCCTATAGCCTACCTTACAGACGACCAGCCCATGCACTGTACTTACTGTCGAACCTACTCTTCTTCAGAAAATGAAAACGATTTGTTGGTTAGAGGAACAACTGACCTTAAATTAGACGCAATAAAAGACCATAAGTCATCCAAGTCCCATATCAAGTGCACTGCCAAACAAAGAAGGGACCCCAGGAGCAGAGTGTGGCAATTAAGTTTTTTTGGGGGTTTTTTCCACATCAAGTTTTATTTGCTTATATTAATAGAATATGTATTAATAATACAAAATAATGTACTGAAGCAGTTCCAAATATGCTAGTGCACTCTTTTATAAATTTGAATTCCGGAAAAAGTGGCTGGTAAAAAATATAAGTGGCTGGTAAAATTGGGCATCCACCAGCCACTGTGGATGGTGGGCAAAAAAAGTTAATTTCCCACCCTGTTCATAACATTTCATAAAAACGCTGAAGCCTTGGCGGCAATAACTAAATAGCGACGGACTACCGTTGCTAAACAAATATCAATTACAGGCCCCTGAATTAAATCAAAATCATATATATGTATGGTATCGTTGTCCAAAGAACCTATATATCCTATCATGATAAACCTTGTGATTTACACCCCTAATACATATACACACACACTGCTAACTACTTTTCCGCTGCACTGACACATTTTAATGGACTGGGGGAGACATGCTTTCTAATTTACTAAACAGATAGAATTTGTGTGTATTAGACACAGTATTTCAGTAAACAATTGATTATAGTAATTCTAAGTAGGTGGAATAACACCTATGCTGTATTTTCTCTCTCTCTCTCTCTCTCTTTCCACGTTTAACTATGTGCTGCTGCGAACTTCATTTCAAGCTTAGGCATTCTAGTCAGACTGGCCACATTACAGAAATGTTTGCAAGTGCAAACTAGTAGGATTGCCAATAGGAATTTTACAGAAAAGCAACTTGGCGTTTATTACAACACGAGACTGACATGTAATGCTATCTGTAGTTCTATAGATAGATCTGAAAATGGCTAATATCCTCTCTGTGTACACCCCCACTCCCCATTCTCCTAGATGTAGGTCTGTGAGCCAAGTAGCCCACACTAGCAAAGAATACCTGGAGCAGTGGTTTGTCCTGCATCCACAGGCAGTAGAACAGACCCTTCCATAGCTTGAGGAGTTCATCACCTGTGAATCCACCTGTACAGAGGAGTTAGGAGTTAACTGCACACAAAAAACTGTTGACTGCAGTGGTAATAATTAGTCACTTTTTTTAAATGATATGAACTAAGTTAGACAACTAAGTCAGTTAATGTTGATCAATCTTGTAACTTGACAATGGACATCATCCTTTGTTACAAACCAGATGAACTGCTTGTTGGACCATAAAATATGTTGGCAGGTAATGCAACAAGGTTAATGTTCCAGTTATTGTTGCTACGTTGCAGTGTATTGGTGGGCAGCTGTAACTTTAGCTAGCTAAATCTATGGTCATAACATCTACATCTTCCATCTTATTCCGTTACATAATGTTCTTATTCCTACTCAGTAAGTTTCTAGGTTATTATGTTTATTTTTTATAGTCATAGTCAATATTTTATCATGATCTACTGCACTGTTCACTCCCTGCACTGTTCACTTGTGTACTATCATTACACACAGTCTACCAAAGTATCTCACATTACCATGGTCACTGCATTTGAGTGATTTTCAATTTTATTCTTAGGTATGTGTGATATATGGGTTTGTTGTGTTGTGGTTGTCTTGCTATTGAATGCCTAACATTTCCTTCCGGATGAATAAAGTATCTATCTATCCATCCATCCATCCATCCATCCATCCATCCATCCATGAGCCTAGAGGCTAACTTTTCTCCACACGTGTGCAATAGCTACCAAATACATGCGTCAGACTGGGACCAGTTCACTTTCAAATAGCGTTGTTTGTTTAATCTAACCAGTCGGGTTTAGCCATTAATGTCTTCATGATGTTACCAATGTTCAAGCAAAGTTATTAATATCTTAGTAACTGAGCTATTGTCAGCCAGTTCTGTCAGAGCTAGCCGGCTAACGCGAAAAGACTAGCTTACCTGTTAGGTTGCGAGACCTGACGTTTATGTATTTCCTCAGTTTCTTTATAGCCTTGGTCCGAATGGGCTTCTCGTTGGAAGCTAATCTCTGTGCGAACTGGACCTCTGGTTCTTGAAACGACGCCATGTTCACACCGATTCACGTGGGGAGTATTCACTCTCCTCTTTACCTCGCTCTCTCTTCTTCCCCACGTTTCGTTTTCCTCGTACGGCGCGGACTGATGACGTCGGCAGACGTACTTTCTTTAAGAGTCTCAAATTAGAATCCGCCTAGGCCAGATAGAATATATATATATATATAAACGTTATATATATATATATATATATATATATATATATATATATATATATATATATATATATATATATATATATATATATATATATATATATATATATATATATATATATATATATATATATATATATATATATATATATATATATATATATATATATATATATATATATGCTCATAGGCAAAAAGCAGAAGAGATTTGTGTGTGCCAAGAAACACAAGAAATGGACATTAGACCAGTGGAAATCTGGGCTTTGGTCTGATGAGTCCAAGTTTGAGATCTTTAGTTCCAACTGCCGTGGCTTTGCGCGATGGAGAAAAGGTGAACGGATGGATTCTACATGTCTGGTTCCCACCGTGAAGCATGGAGGAGGAAGTGTGATGGTGTGGGGGTGCTTTGCATGTGACACTGTTGGGGATTTATTAAAAATTGAAGGCATACTGAACCAGCATGGCTACCACAGCATCCTGCAGCGGCATGCCATCACTTCCAGTTTGCGTTTAGTTGAACCATCATTTATTTTTCAACAGGACAATGACCACAAACACAACAGTGATAATCTACAATGTAAATAGGTATGAAAATAAAGGAAAGGCATTGAATGAGAAGGTGTGTCCAAACTTTTGGCCTGTACTGTATATATAGTTCACTTGCACATACATATATATTGGTACTTAACACTTGCATATATATTCTTCACTTGCACATAGGGTGCATATTGGTACTAAACACTTGCACATCCGTACTGTACTTGCAACGGTTCAGCAGTCAGGAATGCCGCTCTGTGGCATAGACAGTTAAAGGAGAATTCCGGTCAATTTCAACATGTAGCTCTGTTTTTATTAAATGTGTAGTGCTGTCAGTAAAGAGACAAATGAAACCAATCAGTGCTGTCTACACCGTGTTATCCTCCTGCTAGAGTTAGCACCCAACAGGCTGAAACAGGGCAAGTTTTAAACTTGTTTTTAGCCTCTTAACATGTTCAAAATGTAATTTCCAGTGTCTAGCGATGTGCAGTTATTCCTTCCAAGTGAACACAGTGAATTTGACTGAAGTAGATGTGACAGTAAGGGATAAAAGTTGTGACAATTGACTTCACCAGAAAACAGGAAATAAACAGAGGTATGTGCAGTAGCTGAATTAACACAACGTTTATGCCTTTCTGTCACATGTACTGCAGTCAAATTCACTGTGTTCACTTGGAAGGAATAATTGCACATGGCTAATGGTAATTACATTTTGAGGAAATAAACAGAGGTATGTGTAGTAGCTGAATTAACACAACTTTTATGCATTTCTGTCACATGTACTGCAGTCAAATTCACTGTGTTCACTTGGAAGGAATAATTGCACATGGCTAGGCAATGGTAATTACATTTTGAGCATGTTTAGAGGCTAAAAAAAGGTTAAAACTTGCCCTGTTTCAGCCTGTTGGATGCTAACTCTAACAGGAGGATAACATGGTGTAGACAGCACTGATTGGTTTCATTTGTCTCTTTACTGACAGCACTACACATTTAAAATGAACAGAGCTACATGTTGAAATTGTCATGTGTTCATGACAGTGTAGTCTGGACACAGATTTGGATGTGCTTGTCCATCCCACTTAGCATTGACCCATCTCCCAGAACAGAGATGGAACCTAGGTCCCTGCAATTCCGCATAGGTTATCATGTGTCCCGGTCCAAAATTCCTGGACCTTATCACAGGACCATAGGACATGAAGTAATTGGGTGTCCTCTGTCTTACATTTCCAACAATTTGGTGTGTCTTTCAGACCAATTCTAAACAATCTGGAGGGAGTCGAATAGAAGTGATGCATATTCTTGAATTGAATGAAGTGCACCCTCAAATCGCATGACAAAGTTTTATGTATAAAAATATGCACTCCTCATCATCCAGTGTAATACTCAGGACCCTATCCCATGTCTTTTTAAGGGCTGTCCAGGCTCCGTCCCCCCGGTTCTGCATAAGCATAAAATAATAATAACCAGAAGCCTCACAACCTTTTCCTTATTTCATCAACACTTTATTGAAACATTCTCGAGCCTTTGGGGCTAAAGAACCGGATCCAAATATCCCCACTAACAGATGGCAAAGTTGCAAATATAAAAAAAGAAATTGAGACTTGGGAATTCCAAATTGCTGTTCCACATCCTCATAGGATTACAAAATGCCATCGAGATACCGTTCCCCCAGTGTGACAATTCCATTTTCCAACCAATCCCTCAAAAAAAGAGGAGATCTACCAATACATTGCTTTGGATTTTGCAAAACACTTGATGTGGTATTTTTGTATGGATCCAGTTCAAACAGTCAGGCAACTTTGGTCCAAATGACATTTAAGTGGGGAAGTATCGAATGTGTTTTTGCCTCACCACACAGTTTAAGAAGTCCACAGGAGGAAGTGACCAGAGGGCTAGATGCCTTAAGTTAAAAGCATAGTTTTTTTTAATTCTATATCAATGTCTTTGTTATATTGTCAAACCCTTTAAAATATGACAGGGGAACCTCCAGAGGAAGATATTTGACAAGGTAGTTCAGCTTGGGACCACAAACCATTTTTATAACATTGACTATTGTGAGTTGCCCATTTATTAACATCACAAGAGATTTTATTTAATAATGGATCCAAATTAACTTTAACTAAGTCCTTTAACTGGGGAGGGAATAAGATACCCAGATATACAATACCTTGCTTTGGCCACTGAAATACACCTGATTGGAAGGCTGTAACAAGGCACTGAGCTGTTAAAGGTAACACTTTTGACTTGACCAATTTACCCTATAACATTTCGAGAAAGAGTCAATGATCCCGAGTAGACAGGATATTGATCTGGTAAGTTTTGGACACAAAAAGTAATTCATCTGCATAAAGCATACGTTTTGGCACTATAACTTCTACTATAACACTTGGGAAGTCCTCCCCCCTATAAGGGTGCTTCCAAAGGCTCTATGGCACTGCAGCCTCTGTGTGCTTATACAGGCACTTAATCCACTTTAGAAAAATTGTGCCAAACCACTGCATTTCCAACATTTTGAACATATAGCCCCATTCAACAATATTAAACACCTTTTCGGCATCAAGGGTAATAGCAGCTACTGGGGTGTGTCTATCATCGACAGACCATACAATTATTATTATTATTATTATTATTATTATTATTATTATTATTATCCCTCATATTGTCCTCGGGTCAAATTGACCCCTTTTCCTATTTTAATGTTCTTTTTAACTACCCAATTGTAATTACCAAAAATAACATGATTGATTCCACACAACACTCTTCGGCAGGTACAAATCTCTACTTTCATTCATTTTGGGGTGTCTTATTCAATTTTATAGCATTTGAAAAAAAAGTAGTTTTGCAACAGCATTGAGTAAAAGTTGACATATTCCAGTCTGTGATTATCCATCAACATACATTCCTTTAATTTTAGTCCAAATAATTCCTAATTTCTGCTTTTCTAATTTATACATTAGGTATAATTTTATATAAATTAGGTTTATTGACCATAAATTCCCCAAAAAACTGTGAAACTAAAGTTAATAAGTTAGTGTTACGTAGTGTTGAAAACGTCAAAAAAGGTTGAGAAGTGACAGAAATGTAAGAAAAAATTAGAAACATCTATAAAAAGTTTTAACAAATTCAATTTTGACAGGAAGACAACACAAGATAAAATGAGACACCTGATATTATCTGACGACCTAATATAATAAATAAACAGAATGAATTAGAGAAGTATAACCTTATTTAATCTAGTCGCCAAAATTGTTGAAATAATCTTAACGTCTAATCTGTACCACTTTCTAAGAAAACACCCTCTACAATGATTTTAATAAGTGTTAGGCTATAAACAATAAATAATAATAATAATGTATACTTTATTAATCCCACAAGGGGAAATTACAATTTACACTCTGTTGTTATGACACACATTACATACAGGCCTGAATTACAAACACATGCTCAGTACCTATACATGCACAAAATGGGGAGATGTCAGTTGGGGGTTCTGTGCCTTGCTCAAGAGCACATTGGCAGTGCGCAGGAGGTGAACTCTCCAGCTACCAGTTTGAACCAGCAACCCTCCGGTTCCCTACCCAACTCCCTGTGAACAGAGCTACTGCCACCCCCAGCATTCTTTATTAATGGTTCAATTATTTAATAATGAATGGCTCAATGCACTATAATAGCAGCGAGTTGAGCTCCGAACAGCAGCCGGAGCATTGGGTGACGTCGGAGCAGCGGAGGGGAGAGCGTGCGCTGCGAGCAGCCCAGCTCTCTGTGTGTGTGTGTGTGTGTGTGTGTGTGTGTGTGTGTGTGTGTGTGTGTGTGTGTGTGTGTGTGTGTGTGTGTGTGTGTGTGTGTGTGTGTGTGTGTGTGTGTGTGTGTGTGTGTGTGTGTGTGTGTGTGTGTGTGTGTGTGTGTGTGTGTGTGTGTGTGTGTGTGTGTGTGTGTGTGTGTGTGTGTGTGTGTGTGTGTGTGTGTGTGTGTGTGTGTGTGTGTGTGTGTGTGTGTGTGTGTGTGTGTGTGTGTGTGTGTGTGTGTGAGTGAGGTGACAGTGGCTTTCACACAACAAGGAAGTGGAGGATATGTCGCTCAACTGAAGCAACAAAAAAATAACGAACACAAAACCGTCGACGTTCCCGAACGAGGTAGGCCTAAGCTCATCAGCAGGGAATGGAGTGTTTGTGGCGAATTTTGCTCGGGTACAAGACCTACGGTTAAACGTTTGATCCAGCCGCAATGTGGTCTAGCTAGCTGTCGTTACAGTGAGAAGGAAGCTTGGCGTTAGCCTGCGATTTACCCTAGCTAACCTCCTGTTTACGTGGGAAATGTGATGTAGCGACGTTCAAGGTTTGTTTGTTGATGTGCCTTACCTTCATCGAATTTGTCCATACATTATTGATAACTGGTCAAAAGTAACTTAACGCTAACGTTACATGAGGAAGAGAGAAATATATTTAAATAGCTTCGGGTAGGGTGTTGTCCAAGTCTGAAGTTCTCGGCTTCAACAAACACTGAAGTCGTGTTGGGCAAAAATAAGCCTTTAAAGTCTAAATTCACTGTCAGGTCTGTTTCTTGGCTGGGCTTTATTGGCTTTCGTTTGGACTTAATTGCTGGGAGCTAGAAACTTTGACCAAGATGTAGTAGTAACCATTGGCTTTGGTAAGCTGTAACGTAAATTACATAGAGCTGGGGGGTTCAAGTTACCATAAGATAAAGCTTTAATGGTTAAACCAGGATGCTATGCTTCTCACATGAGATTTGCAACGGCATGGCAGCAGTGGTTATAAAAGCTCTAGATTCCCTGGTTGTAACGTGGCCCCGCTCCCTGGTTTCTGTAGCCGACTGAGACGTGTTTATGCAGGCCAGCTAATGCAGTTCAGGCCCATTATGTTTCCCTCTGCAAAGCATGTGGTATCCCTGAGCTGTGATATTACTGTAGTGTAGCTACTGCAAAAACCTCCTCAGAGGAGTTCCTCACCTGTGTCATTCTAAAATGTCTGTGTCAAACTGACACGTGAGCCTGCTCTTAATGCTCTGATGCTAACAGGCTGTATGTGGATTAAGCCGATTAGTAAAAACAAAATGACAAATGAGTTTATTACACCAGGTGGGAAACTGGCACCTGATGTTGATTGTTACCTTTTCATGTCCTCACTGATGGACTTATCCATTTCCCTGTCTCTTTCTTTTATCTTTTCAGCTAGACCTATACCTGTCTCCTCTCATATCATTTGTTTTTCTTCTTTCCTCCTCCACTTACTCTTTCCCTCTTTTGTGATCTTCTCAGGCTCCTTGTTTTTCCAACCAGCTTCATTTCTCTCTGTCAGCCATGTATCTTTTTTTGCTTCAAATTCACAACAGCTTCCTCTGAGATGGAGATGAGCCGAGGCACCACCGTTGTGTCTGCACACACCCCTTCAGCGTGAGTCCACAACAGCTGCCTGTCTCTGTGATTGTTAATATTTGCATCCTAACATGGCCACCGTTCCTCCTGGGATCCGCCTGCTAGTGTCCTTCGACAGGGACCAATGGTGAGTCTGAATCTGACTGTTTATGCCACTTTAATCTCAGCTGCATGTCCTATTTCTCGCTTAAAGGTCTCATGGTGCTTTTTGGATGCTTTCACCTAGGCCTTAATGGTCCCCTAACACTGCATCTGAAGTCTCTTTTATATAAACCTTAGCGGTCCCCTAATACTGTATCTGAAGTCTATTTTATATAGACCTTAGCGGTCCCCTAATACTGTATCTGAAGTCTCTTTTATATAGACCTTAGGCCAAATTCTCTAGGCAGACAAAGCAGAAACATGTTTCAGTGAACTATTTTACTAAAATATGAGATTGTATTCGGAACGAGCCGCCATGACAGTCTGGCTTTGAATTTCCAGAGAAGCCAGACCCACTGTTGGTTTTCATTTTTGGGTGACAATACAGATTAGCGCAGCCTGCTGTGATGGAGACTTATTACGTCACGTTGCCTTGGTACTGTATGTTCCGAGGCACTTTTTGACCAACTCAGGGAGACTGACCTTTTCTGCCATGACCTTTTCTGGCTGTCTAGTTTTGTGTCGGGGTCTTAACAGCACAAGGCCTCAGGTGTTAGGTTCAAAGACTTGAGTGGAAAAATTACTTACAGACACAGAATGGTTTTCTTTGGCAAAGGGGAATAAAGCTGAAAAGCATTCAGCAGTCTTCCGAAGCTTTCATTCCCTGCTTGGCCGTTTTATTAAGTGGGTGTATACAGAAAGTTGGTTTACATAATGGGTGTAGTATATAGTTGTTTACCATAAATGTGGACTAAACCATCATTGTTCTACATAAAAGTACATCATATTATCTGCCATACTATTGGTTAAAAAGAAACTGGGTGTATTAAGCAAGTTTAAGGTTAACACAGTTTGCTAAAGTTTAATAAAAAACAATAGCTCCTTCTTCACACAGTCACAGCTGCAAATTAATCTTATCTTACCCTGCTGGCCAGACCAGGAGTGTCCGGCTCTCCTCGTCTCAATGTTCTTCTTCATTTCTCAAGGTTTTAAAATATTCACATGATAACTTTTAAACAATATTTGTTCAGTTTTCATACAATATGACTTTGTACAGTCTCCACATCAGGACAGCCCTCACACAATCTGGCTCAACCAAATCATAGCTAAAGAAAAAGAAAACACATTGCAGAGTTGGACATCTACCACAAAAAAACTGTGTGTGCAATGCGTGCATGTGCATTTGCATGTGCTTCCTATTGCCAGCCAGGGGAGGAGGTGCAGAATGGTAGTCCTGTGTTTGTACTGCTTAGTAACATGGTTTTATTGCATTAAAGATGAAAGTGTAGAAAACAGCACCACTGTCTCTATGACCTCATAGCAACATATTCAAATAGAAACTGGTATATGGACATATGTTTCTATTTTTAGACAAATTCATCTTTGGATCACTTGGCAGATGAAGTGACTAGATTGTTGTGGTCTTTTTATCCATAAGCTATACTGTCCCACAGTCAATATACTGTATATAGCCTAACCTTTATTTAACTAGGAAGTCGCAGTGAGATTAAATCCTCTTTTGCAAGTCAGACCTAGCCCAGAAAAGCACATATAGATACTCCACACCCACTTTATCCACACCATTGAGACTGGAAGGGCAAGTAGTAGAACTGGTTGAAAGTTTCAAGTACCTTGGTACTTTGATGGACCACCGTCACACTTTCACCCTGCATGTTGACACAGTTTACAAAAAGGCCAAAATTGCATGTGTCTCATCAGAAGGCTTAAAGAATTTAAAGTGAGGCCGGCCATTTTATCCCAAGTATACCAGTCACTGATAGTCTGTCATTGCCTTCAACATGACATCTTGGTACGACTTCCTACCAAACAAATGCAAGAGAAAGCTGGCTAGGATAGCCAGGCAAGCCATTAAGATCATAGGCATTCTACAAAAACAGCCATCTGATCTTTATATACAGTACAAGCAGTGGAAAGAAAATCCACCTTCATTATCCAGGCTGCCTCCGACCCCCTCCACCAAAGTTTTGAGCGATTACCGTAAGGAAGAAGGTTCAGTGTGCTTCTGGCTAGAAAGTCATTATACACCATATCTTTCATTCCAAATGCAATACATATACAAAACTCATGCTACTGACACATCACACGCAAGCACTCTGCCTTCAATCTAAAAAACATTTTCTAACATAGCAACATATTAGCTTTTTGAATCTTGAATAGCTTTTATTGAAGATGTGAGTGCAAAGATTTTGCAAAGAAGCTACCAGATACACAAGGCCAGCCCTTAGAGGCTCAAAGAGGAGCTTCTACCCTCAGAGACCGCCCCCATCATATGGTGGAAAGTACGGTGGCCCATATAGAAACCAAAACCTTCGCATGTGAAATTTGGAACCAAATTTTCCAAATGGTTCCAATTAAAAATGATTCCATTAGAATCATTCCAAGTTGGAACTGATTCTCAATGCCCAATCCTAATTATTAGTTGGATATACAGTATATGCTTCATGTTAGTTATGCACAGCTTTGACACACAGTGAGTGGTGATTTCAACAGGGAGGCTGTCAGTGACAGCTGGGTGAGAGCAGGTCTTGCCAGCTATCTAGCTGTTGTTTTTTGTGAGCTTGCTTTACTCAGGGCACACAATGGAACTCGCTCACAGCATGTCGTCCAGCTGTTGCATAAGAATGTGTCTAGTTGCTCATCTCAGACTGCTCCTTTGTCCATCTTAAGTGGCTGCTGCAGAGCCTGACAAACAGCCTAATGCCTGTACTACAGGACAGATGAGAGGCAGATTTCTGGCATAGACTCAGCTGTTTGCTCTAGCCATTTGATGATTACTGTGAAGCTTGTCATTGCCACTAAATATATGCATGCATGCACACATTTACGCCAACAGGAAGTTTATTCCACCCATTCTTCACATATCAACACAGATAAAATCTGAACACTCTAAAACTAAATTGAAAAGACACACAGCAGAACAAGTGAACGAGTGAGTTGATGATTGAGAGACAAAGCAAACAGTAAGAATTGAAAAGTACACATTCAAGTGACAGGATATCCTGTTTGTATGAAACTGTAGAAGGGTATAACATTGACGACTGATAAATTGTGATGGCTTTGTCAGGAATACAATTGGCTTGGTTAGTTTTCTTTGATGTTATCTGTGGTGAACTGTGGCTGCCGGCTACAGCAGCAGTGCTACAGACCTCCTAACCTTTTACGACTCACTGTCTTCACTGCTTAATTTGAACAGCTTGACTCCTTTGCAATTCAGCTACCTCAGAAATTCTATTGGGTAAGTATCTCTCTTTTACTAGGAACATGCCTCACCCCATATTAAATGGGTCATTCAGACCTCAGCCCCACTTTTTCCCTGCCGTGTTTTGTAATCATGTGGGTGGTCAAATCTGTTGTAGAGTGTGTCCCACTCATTCAAACGTACAGAAGAGGATCAAACTCTGGATACCTGTGCCCCCTTGGCCCGGTCTTGGGCATGTGTCAGTAGTCACAGTCACAGTTTTGCTGCCTAAATCTAACCAAACTGTGAAAATAATAAGTCAGCTATATACAAACAGGTTTCTCATGGGAAACAAACCCCAGTCTCTTGATTGAAGTCCTGTGTTTGACACATTCATACACTCTGATCTCCTGGCCGATGCTCCTTATAGGAGGGGGGGGGTGATGGCTATGTGTAAACCATGGACAGTTAAAAAAAATGGACCAACAGATCCCGTTGTTCTGGACGGAGAACAGTGAAGGAAAATAGAAGCACTTTCCCGATGAGTGCTGAGCGTTACTGCGCAGCCTCCAACTGAGCTTGACGACGTAGCAACCTGTCTGAAAAGTTGTAAGTCTTCTGGTAGCTGTGCCAAGAGAAATTGCAGTCATTCTCAATCAGCAGAGACGTAGAGCGTAGGTATTTGTTAGGAGATAACATAGACACAGGCTAATTACTGCTAACTAACATGCTAGTTAACATTAGTAATTAAACTTAGAAGTCCAAACTGTCTGCAAGCTTCTCCTGACAGTATGGTGATTTGTCGACTATGCGACAGTAAGTCAGCGTGGCTGGGTATAAATAGGCGTGGGAGATGCTCTAGATGTCACGCTTTATCCCAGCAATGTAAGCAAGCCCGTCTACTTTGCTGCTGCTTAGATGTCACAAAAAAGTTCAAAACAAACAAGTAAGTAAAAATATAAGCAGCATTATTATGATTGATTAATAAGTAGACAACATGTTTTCAGAAGCTGACCTGTTGTGACAACAAACCATGCACACTTCTAGCAAAAAAGAAATGGGCTCAGTCCAAAAAGTGTGGAAAAAAATAATGTTCCTTAATAAAAATCTTTGAGTGTTCCATGTCCCACATACCCCCCTTGCCATAGTTACACAAGCACACCCAACTTGTGCCATATTTTCCCAGCACATCCTCTGTTTCCCCAATACACAATAATACAATACACAAATCCCTTAATCTTTATTTTAAAAAGAATGATATCCCATTGTTAGTACACGTGTGTGTCACTAGTCTAAAGCCTCCTGTCCACTATCTTGTTGGGATCATTTAGATGCAGCCTTGGCACTTCACCAGGCTACTACAAAGAATTTCTACAAACTATTATTTTTTGTGACTGTTATTGCCACTCTTCATTCTAACCCCAACCGGTCGTCAGACACCGCCTACCAAGAGCCTGGGTCTGTCCGAGGTTTCTGCCTAAAAGGAAGTTTTTCCTCACCACTGTCACACTGTTGCTTGCTCTGGAGGAAACTACTAGAACTGTTCCTTGTAAATTATGGTGTGTGTTCTAGACCTACTCTATCAGTAAAGTGTCTCGAGATAACTCTTGAATTGAATTGAAATTGAATTTAATTGAATTGAGGGCGCTGTTACTGAAGCTTCTAGTAATGAACCCATTTTCAAACCAATTCCTCTCAGTGGTTCAGTGCTTCACCAAAGCTTCATTTGCCCATCACTAAAGTACAATATAAAGCCAAAAGGAATTTTTGTATAATGTGTAGTAAGGACAAAGGAGAGGTAATAGTGAATAAAAAATGTGATATATAAGATGCACATTGCAAAATGTGTTATGTATATGGAATTGTTTATTAGCTATGTGTGACATACAGTGGTGTGAAAAAGTCTTTGCCCCCTTCCTCATTTCCTGTTCCTTTGCATGTTTGTCACACTTAAGTGTTTCGGAACATCAAACCAATTTAAACAATAGTCAAGGACAACACAAGTAAACACAAAATGCAATTTGTAAATGAAGGTGTTTATTATTAAAGGTGAAAAAAAATCCAAACCATCATGGCCCTGTGTGAAAAAGTGATTGCCCCCTAAACCTAATAACTGGTTGGGCCACCCTTAGCAGCAACAACTGCAACCAAGCGTTTGTAATAATGTGCAATGAGGCTTTTACAGCGTCCTGGAGGAATTTTGGCCCACTCATCTTTGCAGAATTGTCCTAATTCAGTTACATTAGAGGGTTTTCGAGCATGAACGGCCTTTTTAAGGTCATACCACAACATCTCAATAGGATTCAGGTCAGGACTTTGGCTAGGCCACTCCAAAGTCTTAATTTTGTTTTTCTTCAGCCATTCAGTGGTGGACTTGCTGGTGTGTTTAGGATCATTGTCCTGCTGCAGAACCCAAGTTCGTTTCAGCTTGAGTACACGAACAGATGGTCGGACATTCTCCTTCAGGATCTCTTGGTAGACAGCAGAATTCATAGTTCCTTTTATCACGGCAAGTCTTCCAGGTCCTGAAGCAGCAAAACAGCCCCAGACCATCACACTACCACCACCATATTTTACTGTTGGTATAATGTTCTTTTTATGAAATGCAGTGTTCCTTCTACGCCAGATATACTTGGACACACACCTTCCAAAGAGTCCCTCTTTTGTCTCATCGGTCCACAGAATGTTGTCCCAAAAGTCTTGGGGATCATCAAGATGTGTTGTGGAGAAATTGAGACGAGCTTTGATGTTCTTTTTGCTCAGCAGTGGTTTTCTCCTTGGAACTCTGCCATGCAGGCCATTTTTGCCCAGTCTTTTCCTGATGGTGGAGGCATGAACGCTGACCTTAACTGAGGCAAGTGAGGCCTGCAGTTCTTTGGATGTTGTTGTGGGGTCTTTTGTGACCTCTTGGATGAGTCGTCACTGCGCTCTTGGGGTAATTTTGGGCGGCCGGCCACTCCTGGGAAGGTTCACCACTGTTCCATGTCTTCGCCATTTGTGGATAATGGCTCTCACTGTGGTTCGCTGGATTCCCAAAGCTTTGGAAATGGCTTTATAACCCTTTCCAGACTGATAGATCTCAATTACTTTCTTTCTCAATTGTTCCTGAATTTCTTTGGGTCTCGGCATGATGTGTAGCTTTTAAGGATCTTCTGGTGGACCTTACTGTGTCAAGCAGCTCCTATTTAAGTGATGCCTTGATTGTGAACAGGTGTGGCAATAATCAGGCCTGGGTGTTGCTAGAGAAATTGAACTCAGGTGTGGACAACCACAGTTATAGTATGTTTTAACAAGGGGGGCAATCACTTTTTCACACAGGGCCATGATGGTTTGGATTTTTTTTCACCTTTAATAATAAACACCTTCATTTACAAATTGCATTTTGTGTTTACTTGTGTTGTCCTTGACTATTGTTTAAATTGGTTTGATGTTCCGAAACACTTAAGTGTGACAAACATGCAAAGGAATAGGAAATGAGGAAGGGGGCAAACACTTTTTCACACCACTGTATGTCAAGCTGATTGAACTGATTTTATTGTGGTCCAAAGACTGAAATAGAACTATTTCGGTGAGAGTTAAGACACTTTCCTTAGAATCCCTAGGCGTAGACATATGATGCTTTTGATAAACCATTGCAACTAAAGCAAACTTTTGCATAAAAGGAACACACACTGTATTCACTTGTTATGCTGTCCCAGCATAATCTGTTCATATAGGACCACGTGTTGGACCCATAAACCTACAATATTTTTCATTGCTGTAACTAGTGGCAGTGTAGCTACTAGTGTACCCCCACACTTTTTCAACCCTAACCTGAAGATAACCCTTTTCCCCCAGCTGCTGAAAGAAAGGAGAACACTGGGTGTGAGCTGTCACCGATCACCTCGAACTGATATTGAACATGCTGGTTTTATTCAGCAGGGGTTGTTTGGATGTGTTTTCTGGTCCCTCAGTGCTTTCCTCTTGTGTTTCCCCTCTGCAGGTACAGAGCTCTCACGTTCATCCTCACCTTCATGCTTTATACCAGCTTCCACCTCTCAAGGAAACCCATTAGCATCGTCAAGGTAACATATGCTCATTGGTATAGTTTACTCTATAGACCACATTCTTGAGCTTGTGTGCATCTGCATCCACACATACAGTAACACACCCTGAGTTAGTTTCCCTGACAGTTATAAAGTCCAGTCTACAACTGAAGACTAAATTCAATTGAGCTTCCCATTATTATAATAATAATAATAATAATAATAATCTTATTTCAAGGCTTAAGCTTTGCACTGGGAAAGAGCTTTTTGTTTCACAGAAGCCCAGTGCCATACCAGTGTATACTTGTGGAAAAGACATGAAGTTGAAACCTTGCAATGTAACACCACAAGCAAAAATACTGAATCAATCCACACACTGTCTTCCTAATGCTACATTCAAATTTATTGGCCAAAAAAGGGAAAAGGGCTGGAAGACAGTGCCACACAACAATTATTGTGTTACATTTGATCTTAAAATGTGTGGATTTTAGGGTGTAGGTTGCATTAAAATGTAGAAATGAATGAATAAAACATGGAAGGTGAATAAAATGCTTCCCTTACTGTATCCCAGTACTAATACTATATACAAATAAGTTTGAAATTACTTATAAAACAAGAATTGGTGTCATTAAGAAAAGTTTCCTTTGGAATACAGGCTGAGGCTTGGTGGTCTGGTACAGTACATGTTAAATGAATTCTTCTGAACATACTATTCAACATCCGTACAATGTTTCAAACATTGGCCTATCTGTTCAGTGGTCCAAATCAGTCCTCTCCACAGAGCAAACACTTTAAAAAAATATAGAAATCACTTCTCTCTCTCTCTCTCTCTCAGACATAGTTAGTGACATAATATATGATGATATTATAATTTGATAGAACAGCCCCCAGTCTTTCGATTTCACATAAAGTTTCACATCAAACCTGTATGGATAAAGAACACAGGGTTAGGCAGAATCTTTACATCTCAGGCCCATATTTTTCACCTCACACTGTGTGCCTGTTACATGTGGTGTTTTCTAGCCAGCTGAATGGTGCACTTATTGTTTTTGATTGACAGAGCGAGCTTCATAAGAACTGCTCATCTGTCAGTGAGCTAGCCACTATTGCCAGCAGCAGTGGCAGCGGGCAGCCGCCCTCCCTGCCGTCTCTCCACACAGACATGGACTGTAGCTGGAAGCCTTTTGGTCTGTATATGCTTGACTCCTGACATATTTTTTTTGTTTTGGGGGATCAAAGGGGGTTAGAGGTTTGGGTGTTCTGGATGTGGGATGTAACAGTATAAAAAATTTACCTCACGGTTATAGTGACCAAAATTCAGCATTGTCACTGTATTTTTAAAAGTAGTTCAATGCCTTTAGCAGCAACTTTTTTCCGGCACGTTCTGCAGACAGGAGAACTATCTTCAATCAACTGTCTTTTGACATTCTTATAATAAACAAAATATGCTCATGCTTCAGACTTAGTCCTCTTAGAGGGCTTAAATGTGAGAGCTGTCATCTCCTCCTTTAGCCATGATTCCAACTTGAAGAAACGCGTTACACCGGTAATCATTACATCCCTAACTGGATGCATTGAAGTCATCTTACAATTCTTGAATCAACATGATACTGTTGTTCTGCTATTGGAATATTGTCTCTAAAGCACTCACAAGTTTGCTAATAATTTGAAAATTTGTTTCTAATATGAAATACTTAATAATAATAATAAAAATATGATGCATTTGTCTGTGCAATGCTGCTTTTATGGCTTGTTTTCTGCGGCTTTGCTGAGTGAAGAATCTAGATGCATGAAGACCAATAAACAGCTGAGGATGAAATAAATCATATGTACTGAACTATACAACTCGTCTATATATTCTCAGATAAAAAGAACTACAAACAGCTGCTGGGGACCATGGACTACTCCTTCCTCTGTGCCTATGCAGTGGGAATGTACCTCAGGTAAGATGGCGAGGAGATCACCGTCAGCCATAGCAGTGGTGAATAGGATAAGGTGAAGAGTAAATTTACCAAAGTATATGAAACTAAAAATAGGGCACAATTACAATAAACAACATTAAAAAAATATATATGTCAACATTGGTGGTGAAAATTAGTGAATCTGTCAACAGATACACATATTAATAAGGCATTCTACCACCTTATATAGCTAAATGGCAAAAAAAACACATTTACATGTGGCATTTAAATGCAATCTGTATCTGGATGCGTTATAAAAAAGGGCCCATTCACACCAGGAAAAGCCAGACTTTATAGCTAGCCAGCATCACATTGTGATCAGATCTCAGCCATTTGCATATCATGGAATCCATACAGCTGACCACAATCTGAAGAAAAATACTCCACCTCTTTCTGCTAGCTTAAGCATGCCCAGCAAACCATTTTGTCTTAATGAACCGCACTTATGAACGAGGCGCTTAAACAAAAGAAGACTGTGACTTAATTTTTGTTTACTGTCTTCGTGTTCTGGAAAATCTGCACATATTCGTCCCAACTGCACTTCTTTTCCTTGCCTCTCCCCTCACCTAAGCTATTATTTAAATCTTAATGTTACGTGTTAAATGACACAAATCTTTCTTTTAAGTACAGTGAGGGGGAAAAAAGTATTTGATCCCCTACTGATTTTGTACATTTGCCCACTGACAAAGAAATGATCAGTCTATAATTGTAATGGTAAATTTATTTGAACAGTGAGAGACTGAATAACAACAAGAAAATCCAGAAAAAACGCATGTCAAAAATGTTTTTTTATACCCTTGTGTTGTTCTGGGATCAAATGAAATCATTTGCCATCAAAATATGTTTTTTAGTCATTAAATTCTCTGAAAATAATGGTGGTTGTTTACTACTATGCTCGTAATAACTTCTGTTGTCCCCTGGGGTCAAAAAGACTCCGCAGCACAAAGTGGTTCAATGGAGCAAATAGTCCCACCATACTGCTCGCCAAAACATCTTTGATCATGGATGTTGGATGTGTGGGGTCAAGCAATGGTTACGACAGCAACAAAACAACACAACTGGTCTTTTTCACAGTTTAGCCTGAGAGAGACAGGCAGCACAACGAGGCTTGTGAGATATTTGTTATTATCAAAGAAAAGATAATAATAATCTTTATTTGTAGAGCACTTTTCAAAAACAAGTTACAAAGTGCTTTAACAAGTGTAAAGAGACAATAATACAAAAAGATAAAACCACGAAAAACATTTAAAGACTAAAATACAGATAAATATAAAATTCCTAAAATGCAATAAAATAAAAGTGATAAAATAAAGTCAAATAAGATCGGGAAAGGCTCTCCTATAAAAGTATGTTTTAAGAAGGGACTTAAAAGAGTTCACTGACTCAGCTGACCTGATTTCCTCGGGCAGGCTGTTCCAGAGTCTCGGGGCCCTGACAGCAAACGCTCTGTCCCCTTTAGTTTTCAGTCGAGACTCTGGAACAGATAGCAGACCTCTGCCCGAGGATCTCAAGGTGCGTGCTGGTGTATATGGGACTAAAAGGTCAGAAATATAACAAGGCGAGAGGCCTTGAAGAGCTTTAAAAGTGATCAATAGAATTTTAAAGTCAATTCTAAAACATACTGGGAGCCAGTGTAATGAAGCTAAAATAGGAGTAATGTGGTCATATTTTTTTGTTCTTGTTAAAAGCCTGGCAGCTGAGTTCTGGACAGTCTGGAGTCGGTCAATAGATTTTTGGGTTAAACAGGTGAAAAGGCTGTTGCAATAATCCAGGCGTGATGAGATGAAGGCGTGTAAAATGGTCTCGGTGTCCTTAAAAGTTAACATTGATCGAATTTTAGCTATATTTCTTAGTTGATAAAAACATGATTGAACAAGCTTTGTGGTGTGCTGCTCAAAATTTAAATTACTATCAAACCAAACACCGAGGTTCTTTGCCACAGGCTTTATATGATTTACTAGCGAACCGGCAGATGGCAGTATTTGATTTGCCATCTGCTGAGACCCGATGACCAGGATTTCTGTTTTGTCTGAGTTCAGCTGGAGGAAATTATTTTACATCCATTTTTTAACTTCACAAAGGCAGTTGTTAAGTGAACTCAGCATTCCAGGGTCTGTGGATCTAACGGGCAAGTATATTTGTGTGTCATCAGCATAAATATGAAAAGAAATGCCATGTTTATGATTAATATGTCCAAGGGGAAGCAGATATAAGGAAAACAAAATGGGTCCTAAGACCGACCCCTGAGGCACACCATATTTAACTGAACAGAACGAGGAGACATAGTTATTTACAGACACGCAAAACTTCCTATTTGACAGGTAGGATGAAAACCATTCTAGGGCCGTGCCAGAGATCCCCACCCAGTGCCTCAGTCTGTCTAACATGATGCTGTGATCAATGGTGTCAAAAGCAGCGCTAAGGTCCAGGAGTACAAGGACTGAGCACATGCCTTCATCAGCAGACATTAAAAGGTCATTGGTGACTTTAAGCAGGGCAGTCTCAGTGCTGTAGTACTTCCTAAATCCAGACTGAAACTTTTCAAATATTTTGTTATTTTCCAGTACAGTGAGCAGCTGTTTGGACACAATTCTTTCTAAAATCTTTGCAATAAAAGGCAGTTTTGAAATTGGTCTAAAATTATGTGGGAGAGAGGGATCTAAGCCAGGTTTCTTTAAAAGAGGGTTCACGCAAGCAGTTTTAAAATAATCGGGTACACAACCAGTAGATAGGGAGCTGTTGAAAACAGAGATCAAATGGGGCCCAACAGAATCTATTACTTTCAGTAAAAATTTTGTAGGTATTACATCAAGTGGGCTGGAGGACACTCTCATTTGTGATACTGTTTTTAAAAGCTCAGACAAGTCGATGGGATAAAACTGGTTAAAACTCTCTTGTTGCTGGTGAGGAACCTCTGAGTAAGAGGCCGCGGGGTAATAGTGGCTCTGATTGACACCACCTTATTGGTAAAATAAGATAAAAACAATTCACAGTCATCATTGCTTCCAGCTGAGGCACAAGGAGGGGCTGGGTTTACCAGCTGATCCACAGTTTTAAACAGAAACCTGGGATTGTGTTTATGTGTGGTAATGAGTTCAGAAAAATAGTGTGTTCTCGCATCCTTAACCATGTTATTGTAGTTAATTAATAAATCCTTCAGACTGAGGTAATGGACTTGGAGACTGGATTTTTTCCATCTGCGCTCTGCTTTCCTGCATTCCCTTTTTAGGCTGCGAATGCTGTCATTTATCCAGGGTTGCTTACTAGCTTTAGACGTAGGCCTAACCTTTAGAGGAGCAGTAATATTTAGTGACGACAAGCAGATATGATTGAAGTGATCGACCAGATTGTTGGTGTTGGAATCAGACAGGTGTTGGCTTTGACTCTGAAAGAATGCGCAAAACTTTGAAACACTTTGTTCATTAAAGAAGCGAGAACACACGGAGCTTGGCGAGGCGGCATGAGTAACAGGCGAATCGCAGCTAAAAACAATACATCTGTGGTCAGATATGGTCATGTCCACTAACTCCACAGAAGAAAAGGCTGACACCCAGGGTAAAGATCAAGTCCAGTGTATGACCTCGGTTATGTGTTTGCCCTTTGACATGTTGTGTGAAGTTAAAAGAAGTGGCCATATTTAAAAAGTTAGTGGCATTAACATTATTGGGGTCATCAACATGAATATTAAAATCTCCACAAAGAACAATTCTGTCATACTTTAAAACCAGAGTAGATAAAAATTCAGAAAGTTCTGATAAAAATATTCCAGGCGGTTTTGGGGGTCGATAAATTATAACAAATAGGATAGGTTGCAGCCCTCCAACTTTAAGAGTGAGAACTTCAAAGGAGTTAAATTCATCACAACGGACTTGATGACATTTAAAATTTTTCCTATACACGCTCACTAACCCACGACCACTGACCCTCGGTTGACTAAAACAATCATATTGAGGTGGACACAGTTCAGATAGCTGGCTATAGTCATTCATTTGCAACCAGGATTCAGTTAAAAACATAAAATCTAGATTAGCAGACAAGATAAAATCATTTAAGATAAAAGTCTTACTCAAAAGTGATCTCACATTGAAGAGAGCCATTTTAAATGAGTTTGTTCTGGGTGCTGGAGTTGGTGCAGTTGTCATAATCCTTAGGAGATTACTGATATTTCTGTGTGGGATGTGAACATTTCGGTGTACTGGTCTATGCGTGATGATGACAGGAATAGAAGTCTTTGGAACAGCGCTGGGAGCAGACGGCTTTACATGCCAGCAGGTGGCAACAGTTGTTTGTGGCAGTGGGGAAGAGATGTGATCAGTGAGCGGTGGTGTGTCCAGGTGTGCTGCATGAATGATTAGTCATTCACGTAAGTCATGTGTGGACCGCACCACATGCTGATAGATGAGGAGGACAATGCTGAACATAATGAGGGGGGTTCAATCAACTGATGAGGAGGAAAATAATGAGGTGATAGAAGGATTGCATGCTGCTTTTTCCTCTGAAGAAGCCCCCACATTGCCGGCTGCAGAAATGGAAGAGGAGTATGAATTGAAGGAAATTGATGAACTTGATGATGAGGTCGAACCTAAAGCTGATGTAGAAGTAGTATCAGATGTGCAACAGTGCATCTATTATGATGAAGAATCAATGGATGAAGCTGAAATAGTGGAGGTCTGCATCTATTATGATGAAGATGAAGAATCAATGGATGAGGTAGAATCTAAAGCTGAAATAGTCGAATAGTGGAGGACTGCATCTATTATGATGAAGATGAAGAATCAATGGATGAGATAGAATCTAAAGCTGAAATAGTCGAATAGTGGAGGACTGCATCTATTATGATGAAGAATCAGCGGATGAGAAAGAATCAGTGAGGAAGAGGACCCAGCTGAGATGGAAGAATATTTCCAGTCCGCAGATGAAGCATTGGCGCCTGGTTAGCTCAGTTGGTAGAGCGGGCGCCCATATATAGAGGTTTACTCCTCGACGCAGCGGGCCCAGTTTTGACTCTGACCTGCGGCCCTTTGCTACATGTCATCCCCCCCCCCCCTTTCCTGTCTTCAGCCGTCCTGTCAATAAAGGCCTAAAAATGCCGAAAACATAATCTTAAACAAAATAAAACAGGACGAAACATTGATCTGGTCTTCCATCCCTCCCAGTGACGGACGATGTATGTTGACAGCAGAGAGAGAAACAAGCCACCGTAGTCTCCAATTGATGACATAGGTCATGAGTGTTTGAATGAAGTTGTTATTAAAGGCTTAACACAGAATTAGGTGAAGTATCCACTAAATATTATTTAAATAACAGTAAAACCAGATGGGGTCATTTTGACCCCAGAGGACAACAGGTGTGATTATGGGCTGGAATTAAAAAAAATTCAAATGATTCAAAAACAGCATCCTCACTAAACTTTGACATATACCACTCTGTGATAAGTCAGATAGTTAAAATAGTATTAGGTCAAAAATAACTCATAGTTTCATTTTATTTTTTACTCAAAAACAGGGTATACTTTTATGTAAACAAGGTCTATTGGCTCTAAATTCCAAAACAAAGTGAAAAATGTTTAGGAGTGGGTTGAACTGAAGTAAGACAAAAGGTGTAACACAGAATTGATCGACAATTGATACTGTATACTTTAAATAACTTTACAACCAGGTGGGGTCATTTTTACCCCAGAGGACAAAAGGTGTAAGGCATTCGGGAGGACATTAAAAAGGTTAATGAGGGAAATGTGTATTTGACCCCTCTGCAAAACATGACTTCGTTCTTGGTGGCAAAACCCTTGTTGGCAATCCCAGAGGTCAGACGTTTCTTGTAGTTGGCCACCAGGTCTGCACACATCTCAGGAGGGATGTTGTCCCACTCCTCTTTGCAGAACTTCTCCAAGTCATTAAGGTTTGAGGCTGACGTTTGGAAACTTAAACCTTCAGCTCCCTCCACAGACTTTCTATGGGATTAAGGTCTGGAGACTGTCTAGACCACTCCAGGACCTTAATGTGCTTCTTCTTGAGCCACTCCTTTGTTGCCTTGGCCGTGTGTTTTGGGTCATTGTCACGCTGGAATGCCCATCCACGACCCATTTTCAATGCCCTGGCTAAGGGAAGGAGGCTTGACGGTACATGGCCCCGTCCATCACCCCTTTGATGCATTGAAGTTGTCCTGTCCCCCCAAAGCATAATGTTTCCACCTCCATGTTTGACGTTGGGGATGGTGTTCTTGGGGTCATAGGCAGCATTCCTCCTCCTCCAAACACGGCGAGTTGATGCCCAAGAGCTCCATTTTGGTCTCATCTGACCACAACACATTCACCCAGTTGTCCTCTGAAGCATTCAGATGTTCATTGGCAAACTTCAGACGGGCATGTATATGTGCTTTCTTGAGCAGGGACTGCTGTAGGACTTCAGTCCTTCACGGCGTAGTGTGTTACCAATTGTTTTCTTGGTGACTGTGGTCCCAGCTGCCTTGAGATCATTGACCAGATCCTCCCGTGTAGTTCTGGGCTGATTCCTCACTGTTCTCATGGTCATTGCAACTCCACAAGCTGAGATGTTCTATGGAGCCCCAGGCCGAGGGGGATTGACAGTTCTTTTGTGTTTCTTCCATTTGCAAATAATCGCACCGACTGTTGTCACCTGCTTGACGATGGTCTTGTAGCCCATTCCAGACTTATGTATGTCTACAATCTTGTCCTTGACATCCTTGGAGAGCTCTTTGGTCTTGGCCATGGTGGAGAGTTTGGAATATGATTGATTGATTGCTTCTGTGGACAGGTGTCTTTTATACAGATAAAAGGGCTGAGATTAGGAGCACTCCCTTTAAGAGTGTGCTCCTAATCTCAGCTCGTTACCTGTATAAAACACACCTGGAAATCAGAAATCTTTCTGATTGAAAGGGTGTCAAATACTTATTCCCTCATTAAAATGCAAATCAATTTATAACATTTTTGACATGCGTTTTTTCAGAAATTTCTTGTTATTCTGTCTCTCACTGTTCAAATAAATCTACTAGACTGATCATTTCTTTGTCAGTGGGCAACCGTACAAAATCAAATTCGGATCAAATACTTAGTATTCCTACCATAACATTGAGTCTGTTCATGTAACAAACTAGAAAGCACTCACAAAGTGCATCCCTCCAACAAGACTGCACAATCATCTGTTTTTTATTGTATTCATTTAAAAATGCATTGAATTAGGCAGAGTTACGCCATTCTACTCTGAAATCTCACTACGGGTTTTTGATGTATCCTGCTACCTAACGGCCAAACAAACAACTGAAACTGAAAGTACTCAGTAAAGGTTATAAAACAAATCATGCATGTAGGGAGACATTTAACAGCCTCATTGATCAGAGTAGGTTGTTAAGATGTCCCCTTTGTGTGTCCATGCAGCGGCATCATTGGGGAGCGCCTGCCCATTCGCCTGTTCCTGACAGTCGGCATGCTGACCAGCGGCCTCTTCACCTGCCTGTTTGGACTAGGTTATGTCTACAACATCCACAACCTGGGTTTCTATATATTTGTCCAGGTGAGACACATCATAATGCATTAGTAAACCATGAAACACCCTTTTACAGACAAAAGTAGGATACTCGGAAGACAATATAACAAAAAAAACACAAATACAAAAGTAAGTGATAAAAGGACAACATCACATTAAAGCAAGTCTTTAAAAATGGATTATAAGAAGTAATATAAACATTCTGCAAGCGTTCCTTCTCCTAGAATAGAGTCTGTCTCTATTTGGTCAGTGCTTGTGTTTGGAGTGGTCTTACTTTGGCGAGGACAGCAGTTCTTCGCCAGCTAGCATTTTCAGCTGGTCCAGGGTACTAGTCAGGTCCAGTTTGTTGTCTATTGCCACACCAGCCTCCATCAACCTTCCAACCACACCGGCTGGTTTCTCTGCCTGCTCTGTCGTCCTCACAACATTGTGGAACTGTATGTTCAGGGCCCCGTCCTCACTGGTCGTTATGGGTACTCCAGGTGGCGTGGAGTTGATTGGACCGGTGGTATCCAGGGCAGGAAACTCTACTCGTTGGTGAAGAAGGAGGCCCTTCATGTTGTCAACAGGTGTGTCCACAAGGCCTGGGCCTGGATTGAGTTGTATATCAAGACCAGGAGGAAAAGTTATGGTACCGCACAACATTTGTTTTGCTTTGATGCAGTTGGAGTGACATGTTGTTGTGAGTAAAGTGCTCCTTGGACCGAGGAATAAAAATATCTGTAAATGGTGAGTTGCTAATATATAAAGTTATAAAGATGAAGTTAGTTAGGGAGAGAGTTTAGTGTTTGAACTTTTCTTACAGAGTTTGGCTGGCTTTAGGGAAGCAAGCACGGAGCCCCACCAATCGTGTACGTGCGCCGTCGCCACTTTGCTTTGTCGACTTTGAAACGGCCAGAAGGGCCCCGCCAGAGGATCCGAGGCTGCCAACTGGCTCATAGGGTGTCAACAACTCTGCTATATAGCTTGGAGCCAGACCCAGACGTGCTTTAAAAGTGATCAGTAAAAACTTAAATGAACTGTAAATCGAATAGGGAGCCAATGGAGAGAAGCCAGGATTGGAGTAATGTCATCGGTTAAAACCAGTGAGAAGCCGAGCTGCTGCATTCTGAACGAGAGAGTGACTTTTTGTTGATGCCAGAAAAAAGAAAGGAGGGAGTTAAAGTAATCAAGCCCATAAATCTGTGAATGGCTTTTTCTAGGTCAGAGTGATAAAGCTTGAGCTTAAGTCTGGAGATTGTTCTAATTTGAAGAAAGCCGGACTGGACAACTTTTTTGAGCTGTGGTTCAGATCTTGGATCTGAATCAAATACTACTCCCAAATTTCTGGCAGTGGGCTTCACATTAGCAGACAAGAGACCAAGGCCACTATCAAATGAGACTGATGGAGTTTGGGGGACTGAACAGTATGACAATATAAAACAGCACCCAGGCTTTCTGGGTCATCAAGTCTGTGGCAAATGTATGTGTATATATATTGTGACACTGGATGATTTGATAAAAGGGAGCATGTAGATCAAATTAGCTAGCTTTTGTGTCATTGCTGAAGCTGAAAGGATACATAATCTTCCACAAAGTCGATCTGGAATGCATCGCTACATAACAAAATTAATGAATAAACCATTCTCTACTACAAACACAGAGTACACAGATGGATGTTCACACACACAGGGACATGCATGCATGTACACACACATAATCACAGGTTTATGTACGCCTAAATTATATGTGTAACTGTGTTTCTAATATCCCACTGTAAAATGAAAACTGTGCTCATTCTCCTGTTGTGATTTCAGGTGGCCAATGGCTTGGTCCAAACCACTGGCTGGCCCAGTGTAGTGACCTGCATCAGCAACTGGTTTGGAAAGGGAAGGTGAGGTCTAATCATTCCTAGACTGACTTTAACAGCTGAAAACATGAAATATGTATTCCAATTTAGCTTCTCTTTTAAAGTACCTTTTATGAACAGTTTTTGGTTCTGGATGATTTACGGCACTGGTTCTCAAACTGTGGTACCAGTACTACTGATGGTACGAGAGCTGCCTCTAGTGGTATGCAAATGGAATCGCTGATATATAAAAAAAAATTAAATGAAATAAATTAATTTAAAAGCAATACTACATTTCAAATGATAATATTTATGGAATGATCAGTTAAAAGTTATTTAAAACTAGTTTTTGTTTAAATGTAATATTTTTGCTTTTGATATCCGCTTGCTACATACATCAGGGTTTTCCTTTCCATTATAAGTCTTAGGTGCAGCACCTGAGCCGTTTTGGTCAGTACCTAAATAAATGAATGAATGTGAAACGCGGCAAAGAAGTGCCAAAAACAGCAACAACAAAAAAAAGCTCCAGAAACTTTGAAAAAGCATCAAACTAACTAAAAGACTTTTCTCAGGTCTAATGATTGTAGTCGTTGTAGTCAATTTTGTTGACGCTTTATATCAATGTTTTTTAATTTTTCTTACGTTTTTGTGCCTTTTTTCCAACACCTTTTGATGCTTTTTTTCAATGTTTGTCACTTTTTTTTGACGTTTTCAAAACTAAGTAACTTATTAACTTTAGTTTTTCAGTTATTTTTGGAATTTATGGTCAATAAACCTTATTTATTGGAAATTATACCTAATGTTTGAGTTAGAAAAGCATAAATTAGGAATTATTTAGACTAAAGTTAAAGGAATGTATGTTGATGATAATCACAGACTGGAATATGTCAACTATTACTCAATACTATTTCAAAACCACTTCAATATCTTTTTCAAATGCTATAAAAATTAAATAAGACACCCCAAAATTAATGAAAGTAGAGATTTGTACTTGCCAAAGAGCGTTGTGTGCAATCAATCATGTTATTTTGGGTAGTTAAAAAAAACATTGATATAGGAAAACCTGTCAGTTTTACCCAAGGAAAACATGAGGGTTAAGTTTTTTTGTTTTTTTTATTTTTACCTGCTCTAGCTTTTCCAAAGTTTTAGACACAGGTATGGTGAAAATAATGGTTAAAAATTATGTTGAATTGCGTATTTCTTTTTCTTGAGGAAAGACCCTTAATCCCCCTACGCCAAATAAGTGCACCAAAGTCTTTGATGAACCCAGGGAAAACACTGTACATCCATGATTAGTTATGAGCTGTGATGGCAAGACAGTGAGCTGAGGTAAAATGATTGGTTCAAAAACCCTGCAATTGTGGCTCCAAACAGAAACTATTAAAAAGAGAAGTGTGGATGAGGAGGAGAATATTTCAAGCAGCCCTGTTGAAACTGTAGTGGACCGGTGCTAGTTGCTACTGAAGTAGCAGCGATGAAGTCTCCACAGCACCTGCAAGCAACAAATGATGCAAAACAATAAGTAGATAAGACCTGAGTTATCTCAAATTTTCAATCGGTTGGAGCAGGACGGAGGAAGTATAGCATGGATGTCAACAATAAATAATGTATTTAGGAATAAACCTGCCTCCTGTGTGAACTGTCCGTAGCTGAATAGCATATACCTATGCTACACTAGTATTTTCTGAAGTGGTAGTCGTGTAAAAAGTTTGAGAAACACAGATTTACGGGACAGTGTATTGGAAGGATTATTATTATTATTATTATTATTATGGTTATTATGTTGTTAAAACTCAATATGAATTACAATAATATGTATAAAGTTCATTGTAGTGTAATGTCTGCTACAGTCTACAAATTTGCTCTGTAAATCAAGTCATGTGCTGTCTTTGAGAAAAGTACGTCACTATCATCTATCATTGGCTGACAGTGACACTGATTACCATAGACAGCGGCTTGCAACAGACAGAAAAAAGAACCACAGACTTTGAACCACAGCCTTCATTAACTTTCTACCCGTTGCCTTCTTATCTGCAGACTTGGCATGCTGATCAGCATATCACATAAACATTTACCAGGGAAACCTGCACTGCTACTCCTTCATCTGTAGGCTTGATAGTTAGTTAGTTAGTTAGTTAGTTAGTTAGTTAGTTAGTTAGTGAGCTGTAGCACATTTAACAACTGAAAAACATAATTCAGTTAAGATGCCAAATTGTGTGTTCCTTTTATTTTAATACTACTGCTAACAATTTATTATTTCTACTAAGCTATTTCCGGGAACAGAAGCCTTCATTCCGAAAGTTCCATCAGTACTCAGTTCACTTCACATGTACTAAACTGGGAATGATAAAGAAGATTAGCATGGCCCCTGGCGCAAAGATGACATGCACAATTGTGAAGTGGTCTCACTTTTCATTTAAAATGTGATTTATATATTTTATATATTATTTCTTCCTTCCTTTTAAGTTGTGGAATGCTCAGCCAACGGTAATTTAAGAAAGTTTTGATTTGTTGTCTCCAGTTATTAAAAAAGTGTCCCCACTCATTTCAGCAAAATGGGACAATGTAGAGCATTTCAGTTAGTGGAGGTGTGATGCATTCCTGTTACGCAAGCTCATTTCAATGAATGAAACAAAACAGTAAACCTTTGAGAGGAATGACATTTTTATATTATTAGATTCATCTGTATTATGGTTTTTCAACATAATTATGTGTGCAGCAGTGCCCCCTTTTGGTTAACCAGCAGTAGTAGCCCTAGTAGCCTTCAACTTTCAGTTGAAAATTTCCATTAGAAGTCAAATCTGCTACAGAGCAGAGTGGCCACTTTTTTCTCCTGCTGCATTTTTTTTCTTACTACATTGTTGCCTTAGACACTGTTTGACCTTTTACAGTATTAAAAAGGAAAGGAAAGTTTCTTCGTCGAACCCCAAGAAAAGTTATGTCTTGTGTTTTTTTTTTTTTTTTTGTAGATCTTTACATACATATATAGTGAAAAGACCATGGTTTGGGTGGGTGGCATCCTTGACAATGGTTTTGGCTTTGTACAGCGTTTTAATGAATCAATTTAGCACACAGGAATCTTCCTGTGGACAGCAAAGGAGGAGATTGAGAGAGAAATAGCTGCCTCTGAAAGTCCCTGACACCCTACCATATCTATCTTCCTGTTAGGCGTGGACTCATCATGGGGCTGTGGAACTCTCACACCTCAGTGGGAAACATCCTGGGCTCTCTGATCGCCGGCTACTGGGTCTCCTCCAACTGGGGCATGTCCTTCATTGTACCGGGGATCATCATTGCAGTCATGGGCGTCGTTTGCTTCTTCTTCCTCATTGAGCGTGAGTGCAGCCTCCTTATCTGATTGATGACAATATGTTTATTATATTTTTATTGGTCATTGGCTTGGTCATATTGTGTATGAAGGATTTAGCTTATTGTGCAGTTAACGCACATATTAACGGCTTAATTTTTTTCTTCCTCTTAATAGCGCAAGTTTCCATTTACAGTGCTAATTCTCACAATAATTGTTTGTACAAAAGCCTAAAGAAGAAAGAAAACTGTAACTAGCTGTGAGTGTAGTTGTTATTTTCTGTTTGCTGGCTCTCTGAAGAACAGAAGCAGCTCTTAGCAGTGTGAATCTGAGGAGCAGCATTAACTTTATGGCTTATTTTTCCCTTTCCAGATCCAAATGACCTGAAAAGCATGCATGCTCAAAGTTACTCTCCAGGCAAGAGTGTAAGTACACAGAGCATTTCTTTTTTTAGTGAATGGAAACACAATTGCCCTTTTTCTTTGTATTTATATTTTTGTTATATGTGCCACTGTGTAATCTGTACCAGCATTCACTGTTGCCAAATTAGTGTGTTAGTGTGTCTCAAGTCAGGATTCAAACCCATTGCTAAATTTTTGTGAAATGCAATTGAGATTATATGTTAAACAGATTGGTAGCAAATGAAAGGAAAAACCTTAATAAATGAGTGGTGAAACATAACGAATGCAGTTGCTTCTATACAGGGCACAAGGACTGAAAATGATGTGAATCATATGATAAACCCTTTACAGTTAGCAGATCTGAACCCAACTCAGCCTAAGGGATGTTTGGGAACAATGCGTTGAGGCTAAATTGTTTCATCAAACATATTTACACCTAGTGTGAAGAATATAGTCCCAATTATTTCAATAAAGTTCAACACCACGAAAGCACAGATAACAGTGAACCACTTTGAAAGCGTGTTAATCCCTTCCAATCAGCTGTGCCCATTATGACAAGTAGATACAATACGATACATCTCAATTATCAGTCTACAATCAAGTTAATTTTGTGTTCCTAAGCAAATCCGCTCAAAAAAGAAAAAGAAAAGTACACACAGAGTTAAGCAATTACACAATTACTAAAAAAAGATCATCACATCAACAGCCATGACAACAAAAACATATTTCATGGTATTTTCTGAGCCAGATTTGAATTTGGAGCACAATGATTTTGAGTCTTTTGTCATAAACAACGAGACTTTATATTGCTATTTAGAAAGCAAAAGTTGGCATTCAGAGTTCAAAAGATGCATGGAGTCAGAAGAGATGCTGTTGGCAAGCCTAAGCATGCTCTTCTGATGTGTCAGTGCACAGAGAGGAGAGACTAACTCAAACCTGTGTTTCTAGGTGTAAGCATCTAAAACATGTTTTAATTTGACTGAGCCCATAGCGGAATGTAGTGTGTAGGGATTTCACTAAGGAGTGTCAGCCTCTGCCAAAAGGTGATCCTCCATTGTTGTAACAGTGCATGTTGCTATGTAGCTGTTGCCATGTGATGTTGCTTGTTCAGCGATTGGCTGAACCTGTCTTATCATAAATGAAATTGTCTTGTGTGTATTGTTACTTTAAGTGATACACTTTTAGATGGCATGCACATAAATCATGCTCTGTGTAAAAGGGCCTCTCCTGTAGAGAACACTCTCCAGAGCCATCTACCAAACATAATAAAAAGGTTGGTGTTTATCCCTCCAGTAGAGATTTAACAACATTTCTGTTGTTTTTGCCTTTATTTGTCACCCAGCTGTTGTCCAGGAAGAGGGAGTCAGTGGATCTGGTTAATTCTCTGGAATATCAGGAAACCTCACAAATGGGTCACTTTATAAGATTGCAGACTCTTTCATCCATTAATGATGCTGTTTTAACATTTGGGGCCTCATTTATAAAACTGTGCGGCTAATTTGCATGAGTAGTGGCATACAGACAAAACACAGGACGTGCATACGCACAGAAATATTCAGATCTATAAAACCAATTGTCAAGCACCATGGTGCAAAAAAAATGGTTTGGAGGGCACAGCGTGGGCATTTCTCAAAGTGCTCATATTATGCTTTTTAGCTTTTTCCCTTCCCTTTATTCTATTATATATCTTTTTGTGCATTTAAAAGGCTGGACAATATATCAATATATCAATATCATGATATGAGACTAGATATTGTCTTATTTTTGGATTTTGGATATCGTAAAATCGTAATATATTAAGAGTGGTCTTTACCTAGTTTTGAAGGCAGCATTAGAGTAAAGTGATGAAATTTTCTGAACTCAGCAGACTGTTCTAGCTGTTTTGTTGTTTTGCCTTCACACAATTTGTCATTAAATCAACACTTTGTACTCTCATTGTGTAAATAATATTTTGTTAAAGCACCAGTTGTCAATCTTACAATATTGTTGCAATATCAACATCAAGGTATTAAGTCAAGAATATTGTGATATTTTATTTTCTCCATATCACTCAACCCTAGAACATTTTAGGTTTACTAAGTGAAAAAGCCCAAAGTCCACCTCAAAGCGCGTTACCGTCTCCAACTGAAAACGCTGTTCACAAACTGCTCTAAACAGCTCTATTGTAGTTCAGTCTTTAATTTTGTGACAAACATGCATCACTTTGTAACACACGTTCTAATGCTCGCCTAGCTGCTAGCATGGCACGCTCTCATACTCTGCTTCTGACTGGCTAGTAGTCCTTACATTGGTACTTCCAACAGATGGAACAGAAGTGAGATGTAAGCCTGTAGCGACGCTTCGCCACACACACCAAAACATTGCAGAATGGAGGACGAAACCGCAACCTCCTCACAGAATTCCCAACAAAGCCCTGCAAAAAGGCCCAATAAAAGACAAAGTCCTAAAAAAACCAAAACAGCTTGCATCGTTTTATTTTGTCCGTTTTTCATCGCAAATCAATCAAACAGGTGTTTGTGTCGGCTATTTATCGTAAGAATGGCTTTGTGAATTCTTCATATTATTAATGATAGGCAATATTTCAATGTATTTTAAGAAATGGTCGCAGTTTCACATAGTTTTGCGTGTTTCATCCAGCTGCGGTCGGTGTCGCCGTTTCTCATTTCACCCGTTTCTGTGCATACGCCTGGGTCAGTGTGTCTGTGGAGGGCAGCACATTTTCCTGTTAAGTTTGCTTTTTATAAATCCCAATTCTTGCGTAAAGAGCGGCGTACACCATGTTTATTAATGAGGCCCCTGATCTAGCAGCTGTTAAATCATAGTAACAGCATATGGCACCAGTGAAGGTAAATGAAGTCTAATACCTTATCAAGATGTCCCCTTTTAGCACAAGTTTCACCTAAAAAGAGATTTGCTGCCAGATTTCCCGTTGTGTTTTTGATTTCTTAGTTATTTACAACAAGAATCTAATTAACCTATTCGAAAGCCAAAAGACACCTTACAACGCAATAATAAAATTGGACTTCCGTACAATTCTATTATAAAGATACACATACACATTTTACACATTTACTGGGTTAGTCACCTTGGCAGCTTGGAGATGTGGGTGGCTCACATGCAGAGGTTCTGATAACCGAATAAATGCAGCACGAGCACGGAGCACTCAACGTTAAATATGATAATAACAGTCACTATAGCTACAGTCTCCCAAGCAGCAGCTGTCTGAAGTGGCAACTGTAGCTTTACACATACAGTATACACACCCACCCACCCACACACACACACAAACAAACAAACACACCCTATATGAAAAAATAACCTTTCTTTGCGAGCTCCAACTGATAATAATACATAATACACTAATACTGTAGATGTTGATTTGTAAGATTACAGGAATGTGTGTAGTAATATCCTACATATTTGTAAATTCAGGTACATTTTATGAACTGAAGAGGTTATTACCAAGTGTGTGCTGAAACACTGACATATCACCAGTAGTATGATAACATCCAAACACAAGAGTCACTCTCAGTGGTTTCTGTGACATGAGAAATACTTTCAAAGTACTCCTTTTTAAAAATACACAGAGATACGGTGGGGCTAAGGAAGTGGAAAAGTCATATCACACCACTGTCCAACCTGTGGGGAACAAATACATCATCTCTCAGCAGTGTCAACAGCTGTGTCATGTTGTAAATTCAGATGGATTTTGATTGGCTGTCAGTGTTTCTATCATTTATCAAATCACTGTTAAAAGTGATCCCAACAAGTAAAAAACGATTTTAAAAACTAAACTATATTTATACATATAGTTATCATTATTGTTATCGTTCTTGGTGTGGATGGCCTTTTGTCCTTTGAATGCCTGAAAAATGAAGCGGAACATGTGTGAATATCAATGTGATGTATTCTCTTTTCCAGCAGGTTCCAAACAAGAGTTGGACTGGTGTAAATGGACAGACAGAGATGTATATGCAGTACAAAGACAACAAAACTCAGGTGTGTGTGTGTGTGTGTGTGTGTGTGTGTGTGTGTGTGTGTGTGTGTGTGTGTGTGTGTGTGTATGCAGCGTGTATTTGACAGGAATTGCTACTGTCTACTGTGAGGCTTTAATCTGATTTAATGGACAGTGACCAAACAACCCAACAATCGTCAGCAGATTCTGATTTAAATGTTTCAAACCCTGATTGGTGCACAAGTTTTGGACATTACCTTTTTCCAACTGAGCCCTGCCTACTTCTTACCAGGGAGAAACATCACCCCAAAAACACTTTTTTCATTGATCTTAAACATGACCAGCACATTTTGGATCCAGTCAAAGAGCTACATTATTGCGATGACAATTATTAATCATCCATGGTAAAGAAAAAAGCACCTGTTGTAGCTTCAACTGCAAAAAGAATCAATTAATAGTCCAATAATGAGTGCACTGTTGCAAGTAGCATTTTAACATGTCATTGTAATCCATTCAGGAGTACTACTGTTACGAGGATAGGGTTCAAAACAGGAAGGTCAGTTCCTGCAGTGCTTCCGTGGTCAGATTTTGCGGGATGCTGGATGAACAATAAAATCATTCGTAGGCTGAATCCAAATGTCCATCTTCTCGACTTGTGGGCTGAGCCCTTGGGGTATCTTCATCACTATGGTGAACTCTCTGTAAGCTGCAAGAGGAGCGCTTATGTTTTTATGCAGACTTGATGAATATTATATTCTTGGAATTAAACAGCCCTCTGTACTCCTGCGGTCACGCCACTCAAGTCTACAAGTCTGCATGCAAGTGCGGGGAAGTTGGGACATTTGGATTTAGCCTCAGGGGTTCTTGAGCCTTTTTGGAATGATAGTTGGGTTGGGTTTACCACATGCAATTGTCACTTACTGCATTGGTCTAAACAGAAACCCTTCCCACCTATTACACCAAATGAGTCGACACACCTAGATTAATGCTTGCATTGATATTATTGTATAATATGTATGTGCTTTTGTGTAACATTCTTTTTACCCGGAATAATTAGGGTGTTTTTAAATGGTTGCTTACTTGGATAAAGTTATCTTTGATTACTCTTCAAATTACAGTTTGGCTAAGTTATCTCTTTTGTTTATTGTCACACAATCAGTGCATTTACATGCAACTTCTAGCTCACCCAGTAAACCGTGTGCCCCATGTTGGCTGAGTTCTGAGCAGCGGCTTTGGGTTCGAGTCCGGCCTGCGGACCTTTGCTGCATGTCGTCCCCCCTTTCCCTTCCCTTCCCTTTCCTGTCGTCGAGCTGACCTGTCAATAAAGGCCATAAATGTCCAAAAAATTATCTTAAAAAAACAAACATGAAATGATTATATTTGGGTTAAGATGACACCATGTAAACACCTTACCCCAGCTACTTTACCCCATCTGAGTTCTCATGCCCTGATTAACAGACCTTAAAGACTCCTATATATATATATATATATATATATATATATATATATATATATATATATATGCATGCTGGGCACGTCAACGCACTGAATGTGTCAGGTTATCTCAGTTCTTGCATGAACTCAGCTGATGAGAATGTCTAAATGAAACATACAACCGTTCCCCCTGCAGCCCCTGAGCTTTGCCTTGCTTGTCCCTCTCTCCTCCTTTCTTTCAGAGTTATGACACGGAGCTGCTGTTGCCCAGGGACAGTGTGTGTGTCCCCGCGCAGCCTGTCGTGGTGGTGAAGAGGGAGTCCGAGCCGTCCGCCATCAGCTTCATGGGAGCGCTACGCATACCCGTCAGTTACCCATACACTCACAGATGCACACAAATCTTACTTAAAACCATGGAATTGTTTAGCTGAGGTCCATGCTAATGTAGAGTCATCCTGATTATTACGGACCACAGTTTCCCCTGCTCATCCAACTTATCACAAAGTCAGATCTATTCTCTTGACATCAGGCACATGCCATTACTTAAATCCTGCAAAAACTGATTTTTTTGCTACTTTGGGACAGCTGTTTGTAAGGGCCCGCCCTACAAAAAAGTTGAACAAGTGAACACATCATTAAAATATCACCTTTTAAGTTTTAAGTTATGTCAAACTTGTTTGGAAAAAGCTGCTTCCCGTATTTACACATCAAGCAGTTACAGAGCAACTTTCATTTGGAGTTGGGTTTCTGACCATTGATGAATGCATGTCCAATAGTTCCTTTTTTAGCTCTGGTTTTTATATCTGAATATGTTCACCAGCTGGTCACTAAAAATTTTTGTCTGCTGTTTGATAAGGTCGTGCCCTAGAGTCTATGAATATATTATATATAATATATTTTTTACTTATAGAAAACTACCGCACCGCTATCATTCAGACACAGAACATCTACTGAACAAGCTTGTATTAAGGTGTGGGCCGTTTGTCTCTGTAGGGAGTGATCGAGTTCTCTTTGTGTCTGCTGTTTGCCAAGCTGGTCAGCTACACCTTCCTCTTCTGGCTGCCGCTCTACATCACCAAAGCAGGTGAACACCAAACAGAACTGCAACCATTGTTCTTCGTTTTTGTCCATTTCTCCACAGAATTCTCACTAAACAATGAAACAAAATAATGTCAAAAATTATTGTTCCATTGAATCCTTAAGGCTTAACACCTTGGTATCTTTGGACACTTGGAGATTCCCTCCATAAAAAACAAAAAAACTTCAATGTGTCAAGGAACGTGTGGAGGACCACAGCTTATCTCTGTAAACAGATTCTGCATAAGAATGCAGAGATACTAGATTTTGTTTGAATGTCCCGCTGAATTAATGCGGCAAAACCTCCATTTACGCCTATCTCGACAATATGGCTAATCACAAACAACACAACAATGCTATCTTAAACTGATAAATATCGGTGCAGATCTGTTTATGAGTTGCAGCCAGGCTGTGCATTATCAACAATGTTGCCAGGGCACCTGCTGGTATCCTTTTTTTTTCTCTGTGGCAACGATTAATGACACATAAACCTTAATCGCTCTGACAGATCCAGACTTAGTTTAAGAGCTATGCTCCGCCCTCGCTGCTCGCCATCCCTGGCTGTTGCTGTGTTTTTCTGCTGTGTAACAGGCTGATTTTGACAATACAATGTGATGAAATTAGATGCAGTAAGACATTAAATTTCAATCAATCAAATTTGTATCCTCTTTTATTTAATTCAATATTGAATATTATTGTTCTGCTTTGGCAACAACGGTTGTTTACTATTAATGCCAATAAAGCATATTGAATTGAAAAGTATCATCATATAGCCTACTGTATATACCTTATCAACATACAGTTTATTGCAATCCCGTTTGGAGATTGTTTGATTGCACACCCCTGAGTAATAAAATCCAGTGAAGGCTGAACAAGATGTGCATTTTTCTGTTTACCCTTGTGCTGCTGTTGCAGCCTTAATGTTATTCGGACTGCATTCAGATCCGACTTGTGCCGTGTTTAAAGTGATACAGATCTGCTACAAGTCTTGACCATCATGTTAATGTCTATCAGGTTAACAGCAAGGGTTGTATGTCTGAAAGAAGCTAAAGACTTGAGGCTAGTGTGGAGACTGACACTGATGAACAGGCCTTTGGCTGGGCATTGTAACAGGAATGTCACATTGTTATTGTGCTACAGTACAGTGTGTAGGCTGACCAGCCCACTCAGTTTTATTACCACCACTCATGTGTCAAACAAAAGACCATGCCAGGGAATTGAAGTATGTGCGTGTGTATGTGTCTCTCAGCTCACCTCGATGCTAAGAAGGCTGGAGATCTCTCCACCCTATTTGATGTGGGAGGAATAGTGGGTAGGTGCCTTTGTTCACATTATCCACTTACAGTGTGTGTGTGCATCGTTTTCTTCCCAAATTCACTTACTGACAGTAGCCTACTTACTTAGTTTTTTTGTTATAAAACTATTACATGCTATTTTGTGTGTGTGTGTGTGTGTGTGTGTGTGTGTGTGTGTGTGTGTGTGTGTGTGTGTGTGTGTGTGTGTGTGTGTGTGTGTGTGTGTGTGTGTGTGTGTGTGTGTGTGTGTGTGTGTGTGTGTGTGTGTGTGTGTGTGTGTGTGTGTGTGTGTGTGTGTGTGTGTGTGTGTGTGTGTGTGTGTGTGTGTGTGTGTGTGTGTCAAATGCATGCATCCACAGGGGGGATCTTGGCTGGAGTGATCTCTGATAAACTGGGGAAGAGAGCCACCACCTGTGCAGTCATGTTGCTGCTAGCTGCTCCTACAGTAAGTTTTCACTGCACTGCTACGCTCACCTAAACTTCAAGTATTAGTGACTTCTAACATTGTTAGATTAGGAAGTTCAGACCTATATTTCTTCTCTGGGAAGAATCTCCATACTGTGGCTTTGAGCAGGAGCCTGCGGAAGGTGTTGAGTCAGGTTCCACTGCTTCACCAGACCTCGCCCCGATTTTCCACTGGGCACTTCTGCACTACGTGCCAGTTTTGTTCCTTCCTTCTGACTCGCAGATTTTATTGTCTCTACAAGTACTTTACAGAACAATCACATGTTTATTAAGCTAGTATCTACCTTCCCCTCCAGACACTCCTACAGTTACACTTTATGCCTTCTCTATTCTGGCGTTTTCAAAAAAAGATCTGTGATGTTGTATTATGTTTTTCCACCTCCAAGATAAATCTCTTGTCGTCCGTGGTGTTGTGGAGGAGAACTTATACGATATTGAGGGGTGTCTTTTGGTAAATTGACTGCATGCTCTCGCTGTTTCACTTCCTGCTCAGCTGTCTGAATGGCTTGCCTGAAAATAGGCCTGGCGCGTATCTTTAGTGGAGCGGAGAGCCGCTTCAGGCACGCTTCTGCTGGTGGATTATCAAGCATTGACTTGAATGGCTGTGATTGCTCACGGGGGGTTGCAAATAGGGGCCTGTGTGCATCCGGCTCCCCATGCTGTGTAGCAAACATATTATTTTATTGTCATTTTTAGCAGCTTCTGATAAAACTTTAACTTCCAGACTGCTGCTAACGTGTTCAGACTTGTGAATTATGACTAGTGACTGAAAATGTGTTTTGACAGCCATGCTTTCTCTTGATCCTGCAGCTGTATGGCTTCTCCATGATCAGTGAGTTCGGTTTGGGGCCAACCATCGGTAAGAACCAGCTCTCACTCCTCCGCCGAATCAGAGCTTGTGCTGAATAAGCACATGTTTAAGTCATTAGTTGATTGACTGAATATTATTCAGTGGACGTTTTGAGAAGCAATAAATTGTTAATTATGAAAACTACCAAACATTTTCGGGGTTCAGCTTCTCAAGTATCCAGATTTATCATTAGCTGAGGCAGGGATATATAGACCAGAAAGGGGAAAATCCCACGCAAATTCACACCCTGCCTACTGGCAATGTGTCTGAATGTTTGTCTACATTAAAAACTATGTTTATTGCTGTACTTGGAACAATGGAACAACTCAAGCAGCGCCGGCTTTCTGGTGCGCACAGAAGTGGTGGATATGTGGTGCTCAGCATACAACAAGAAGTTTCCTATTAAAACAGATGAACTTGGTATCTAGTAATTATATAAGAAAATACGTCCTAATAATGTGAAAAATATCTTTTTAGAATTTTCTTTTGTGTTGGTGGCAACAATATGCTGCCGTACTGAACATGGTGGACAGTCTGTACTGTACGTTGGTGATTACTAGAAGCCTGGATCCATATTATTACACTTCAGAATGCTCTCAAGAGTTAATTGAGGAGCAGAAAGGTGCTTTGCTGAAATAGAAGAATATGACAAATTTATCTAGTGACTCATTTCCCATAGTAAAGTGCAGTGACCTTTAATAAAAACTCTTACATTGTGATTACATTAATGTTCAGAGAGGAATAAAGGCCGGACAGCCATGGTTAACCCTACATCTGCTTCATTGTTAATATTCTAGTATTTTATTACTCTTGACTAAGTTCCAGAGTTCCAAAAATGTTATTACCAACAATAAATTGTGATGCTGAGAAAGAGCAGAGCACAGGATCGTCTGTTTTCAAGTCTGATTTTCCACAGTACTTCCATCTTAGAATTATTGGATTTGCAAATTTACATTAGTAGCTTTAAAAGTCCAAAGTTTCAGGTTTAGCACTTTGAGAAAGTCAATTATTTGGGAAAAGACATGTTCAGTTTCATTCTGTATCATATTTGCTACGACTCAGTATGTCAAACTGATAAAACCTGGCAGAGGGGAAGGGTTCAAACTGTTTGTGTCCAGGGTGAGAGGGATCAGCTAAAATCTTTCCTGCATAATGACGATGAAGTTAAAAATAATCACATGAAAAATAATTCATTGCAATTCATGACATGATGGATTCAGCATGAATATAATCAAGATTTCACACCGAATGTAACTCTTCTTAATGTTTACATTGACCACATCTTATTATACTCTTACACTTTTTTCACAAGCTGTGACATGGATTTCTGACCAATCAGTTAAAAAAAAGAAATGACTAAAGCTTAGCGGGAGGCCTACAATTGGCTTGAGGGCGGGTAGGTAAACACCTGCCAAGATGGCACAGATGTGGGTTTTTGCTCTGCAGTGTATTAATGAATCTGTCTTTTTGTTTTGGAGTTATCTTGTGTAAGTGAACACAGAAATGCCAACACTTAAATACAAAATCTCCTTCTGTGTGTGTCCAGCTGCTGATCATGCATCCAGATAAATGAGCGCAAATGATCTGGCTACATTTATGAGAGCAGCTCGTCAACACTGATTGGTTGATCATCAGTGGCTCATTCAGGGCATACACTGTGGAGGGACTGATGGCTCCTAATTCATTCACGCTGAGCTTTGGATGCTCACAGCTGTGGCTCATTATGCTCACAATACGCTGAAGGCAATTTGTAAATGTCAGTATGTGATAGAGTTCAAGAGGATGAGGTGCAGCGGATGAGCAGCTCTGATAGTACAATTAATATGATAACACACATTGACATCAGGGGTAGCATGCCTGCTAGATGAACTTCCCACAGGGTTTGCTCTAAACTGAAGTAAACTTTATCAAAAATGTTCTTAGCATGAGAGGGAACATTGACATACACAAGACAGGAGTTTGTGCCATGGCGGGCTATAAAATCTCCGTAACTGAAACCAAAGCTGTGTTGGAAACCGTTCCCTCATTCACTCACTCACTATTCCCTGTATTTTGTTTATTAAATAGTGAGCTATATAGGGAACGACCAAATAAGATTTGGGACACTACACTAAAAAATATTGTTTCGTCAGGAGATGCGCCGGTTTGTACATTACAAAAATGTATTATGTATTACTTCTAATATGTCCCTGAAACAAGCTGAGCACCCAGGAGGAAAGTAAAAGGTTGTATATTAAATATATTGCATTTTACATTTCCGATAATTAGAAACGAAAGCCCGCTCCATTTTTCCTTTTCAGTTTTCACGGGTGCTTCTTCTTTGCCGCCAGAAAAACTGCTCCGTTGCATTGTGTTACTGTATATGGGAGTAAAATGTAGGGTACACCAAATGTACACTCAAATTGGCTGTGCATTGTGGGTATTTAAAATGGATTATATATACTGAAGGAAATTACCTGCAGAGAATTCCACCACCACTACAAAATGGAGAACACACTATATAGTGCACTGTTTCCGGGACGGGGAACGGTTTCGAACAGCTCAAGATAGAAATGAGCCAGTCTGTGTTTCCCAGGGATGCTGTTGGTGTGTGGATGCCTAGTCAATGGACCATACTCCCTCATCACCACTGCAGTGTCTGCTGATTTGGTAAGCGTGTTTAACTCTTATTACAGTCTACTGTTTATCAACTCACTTTGCATAGGTCCCCTTCTCATTCATGCTCTCTTCTGACCTTTGACCCTAGGGGACCCACAAGAGCCTGAAAGGCAACGCCAGAGCATTGTCTACTGTCACTGCCATCATTGACGGCACAGGCTCTGTAGGTCAGTATCACTGATTAACAGACATTTACAGGACAGGGGCGGCTGTGGCTCAGTGGTAGAGCAGTTGCCTGCCAATTGGAAGGTGGTTTGATCCCTGGCCCTGCAGTCCCATGGAGTGTAGATGTGTGTGAGTGTGTATCTGATGAGCAGGTGGCACCTTGTACTGCAGCCTCGGCCACAGTGTGAATGGTGAACGGTTCCTGTACTATGTGAAAGAGCTTTGAGTAGTTGGTAAGACTAGAAAAGCGCTATATAAGAACCGTCCATTTACATTTAGGTCACTGAAACACACACACACACACACAATATAGAACACAGCATCACAACCGTACATACGAAAATACAGGTACGCCATATGACCTATCATGCAAACCTACCAAAGGACAAAAATAAAATGAATAAACGGATAGGGCTGCCGTTATTCAAAATGTTTAGTCATCTCAATACTTCTCTCAATACTCAATACTATCACTTCCACTCTTGGTAATTTAAGTCTACTATATTTTTTTTGAAAATGTTATTCAACCAGGAGGACTATTTTCAGTGGAGGATTAATCCACATTTGGCGCTCTATTGAATATTTAAAGCAGCAGAACAGTGTATGTGAAAATAAAGAACCGCCTGTGTTCATGGTAATGAAGGAGCATGTCAGTCAGTGCAACAGTGTGGCTCATTGATGGTTTTAAAACAACAATAGAGCTCTATGGCACAGAGGAATTTGGGAATTAAATTTGAAATATCACAAATGTTATATTTTATTGATCTACATAGTGGTGTTCATGTTGGCATATTGTCTGTTATTTCTCAGTTCAGTGTAGCATTTAACATGAAACCCAAAACAAGCTGTTGGAGATGAAAGTGTTGAGGTAATATACATACACAAACGGTCGTGCTTATGTTTGTGCTGTCAGGTGCGGCGCTGGGCCCCCTGCTGGCTGGGCTGCTGTCTGCAGGCGGCTGGGATCGGGTCTTCTACATGCTGATGACGGCTGACTTCCTTGCTTTGTTGGTGAGTGCTTCAAAATCCATAAACCTGTCATTACTGATAATAGTGGTTGCAAATAAGTTTAATTGAGTGGTCCTTAATGCTCTTATTTTGACGTTGGATCAAATGCCTGTATCACTCGTAGTGTTGGGCAAGATACTTTCAAAATTAGTTACTGTCATTTGAGAGTAATTACTTATAATATTACTGTCTCTGAGTTGTAATGTGTTACACTGCACATTTACATAACTGAGTTTCTTTCACCAAAATAACAGCGGGAGTTTGACTTGGCAGCTAGCGTGTGAATTTCACCACCGGATCAATAAAGTCTCTTCTTTATCCACTTCAATACATCATAGATTATTCATAACATTTTGTATAGTACCAAACAGTTGTATTGAAGTACGACATTGTTTAAATGTTTATTTAAAGCACTTGAATAAGAAATGTATGTTGTTTCAATTAAAACAGTCTAAAGGAAATGGTCAGTTATAGTGTGATTAAAACTCACTATCTACGTTATTTACAGCACTTGATTTACAGCTGATATGTGAAAAAGTACACAAACCTATTTAACAGTAATTTAGTTTTACTACGAAGAAGTGCACAGAAAGTGCGTTTATTTTGTAGTAGAACAGAAGTTGTCTGTTGTGTACTCTTGCTAGCTTACAGAGACGAATGTGAGATTCTAGCTAGATGCAAAGCGTGTCCGTCTGCTCACTTTCTAGTTTGTAAAAGTGCAACATATTGAGCAGTAAAGGCTCACAGTAAAAGACAAGCGGTGTTGGTCGTTATTGGAAGCCATTCCACTACAGCCAGAGTTACTCTCTACGGCTGATAAAATGCTTTGACTTTATGTGTAGCAAGCCTCAACATTAATTCCCGACATGTTTCTATCTGTCAGCAGCTCGGACACACTGCTGACCGTCACGTGTTGGGACCATAAACTGTATATTATTAATAATACACAGTTTATGGTTGGGACACATGTTGTCCATACCATCTCTGGTTCTGGCTCTGTTACACAACATAATAACTCATGAAAATAATATCCATCTCGCAAATGTCCCTGCAGTCACCTCAGCCGTCGAATACAGCAACAGGAAATAACAGTCACGGCTTGTTTTTTTCTGTGACGAAATGTTTTGCGGTGTTGGTGAATTCTTAAAAAAACGAAACACCCTTAAATGTTGCATTCAAATGCGTTGGAATTCGCGTTACTGAGATTGTAACGAGTATAATATTACTGAAATTTAATTAGTAATCGATACATTACTGCGTTACAGCAAAAAGGAATACATTACTGTAATTGCGACCTTGCTTTTGTGGAGAAGAATTTCATAGATCTGATTGTTGGTTATAGATTGGAGGATTTTTATTGAATTTAACCGAGTTTAGCCAGATATTTCCTTAGGAGAAGCTAGAGACAAAAACAGAGCAAAAAGGAGAGAGTATATTGGACTATATTCCTCACGTGGACACAAACACAACTCCAAATGAATGTTGATGTTGCCATACCAACTTAATAAGGGGATAATATATCAGATTGTGTTTTCAGCTTGTTCTGCTGTCACCCAAAAAAATCAATGAATTCAGCTTTAAATGCAAGTTTTCATACCAGCACTACACAATAACAAGATGTTTTAAATGGTTAAGAAATAAAAACTTTAAAAAGAAAATAAAATTGACTTTGTGTTTGTGTGTGTGCAGCTCTTGCTCCGGCTCGTGTCAAAAGAACTGACTTCCACTAAATCCCGTCCCATCTCCGCTGTAGAGTAAGTCCTGCCATTCTCCTCTTCATTCCTTTACGCCCTGTCTCTCATACATCCACATTGTCCACAAATGTAACTATGAACACATATACAGTGCATTGAAAGATAGTACCAGTTTATTTATTTAATTTTTGCAGATTATATTGCAGTATGTGCTTGTGGTATTTTTTCTATTATTATTGTTATTATTATTTGTAGTAGTAGTAGTTCCCTGCACAATACTTGGAAGACTGCCGAGACAAGTGGGGTTTAATGGGGTTAGGTTAGAATTTGATAGTTAATATTACAATTTTCATAACTAATTTAAAGATTAAAGTGTCTGTAGTATGATTTTTCTTTTGTAACATCAAAAGCCTGAACTAACTAATAGCTTGATTAATGTACTTAGCCAACAGGTCACAGTAAGAAAAAGATAATCCATGGACAGTTTTTATAGAGCTTTTTCCATCAGACCAGTAAAACTTAATGAAAGCTAACTCATCAACGTGGTTTTAATGTTTGTCTCAACAGGTTAAAGGAGCACTGAACACTTTGATTGCACTGCCTCCACCTAGGAACACATGTGCACACACACACACACACACACACACACACGCACACACACACACACACACACACACACAGTATATTAAAACCACTTGTCTAAGCCTAAAATGGACTGTGGCTCTGACAATAACTGGACTCTCCCTGACGTGAGACATTTAGCACACACAAACACACATATGCACATGTCAATAAAACATAACACACGTGCGCACACAGTGCTACGCCAGCTACAGCAGTGTACTGTAAACAAGACTGTAATTGTGTTCCTGAGGAAGAGCTGAAGTTCTGGCTGTTGAACCAAAAGGAACTACTGCAGATTTCAGTGTGGAGGATTCATCTGCACATAGTGTACTTGCACACAGAATTGTACACATACTCAACTTCCTGGCTGCTTTCTCTCATCTTCCTCTATCTATTTTCAATGGGAGCCAATTTGAGCTTGAACACAGTACCGGCTTATTCTACTCTAAGGATTGGCACATTTATGAAACTAGCCTTACTTCGACATGTATATTAAAACTCGAAACGGCCACAGCTATTAATTTTAGATAGCAATCTTTGAAACAGCAATTTCCATGCCTGTAGTTATCCTCCTTTTCTTATCCTATATAAGCTCACCAACACTGACCTAACCATAACAGTCAAGTTTATATCTAATCCTAACTATCTGAGGGAGTATTGTAATTGTATACCTAAACCTACAGCTTTTCAGCGTCGCTTTGGTGGCATCTCCCCTGGTTTTAGTCCTTTGACTCATGTTGTGCTCATTGGCGACTTGAAAAAAACAACATCCCATCAGAGCTTTTCAGGAGGGATTAAGAATTGGGTTTCTTTGCCACACCCGAGAAAAAGAAAACAAACAGCAAAACTGCTACAGAAAATATAAGTGTGTAGGCTGTTTTTGTGAAGGGTGTTAACTCCTCCTAGCAACCGCCATTGTAGTTTCCATGTTGACAAACACTGACTTAAGATGGACAGATACAATGGTCACTGATGATTGGTTAGGAGCAGAATAACCCCCTCATTAGAAAGTTGTTTTCAAAAACACAATGTCGGACTGAATTGAATGAACTTAAACTAAATGCTAATTCAGTCTGTTCATCAGGCCTGATGGGATCCATCATGTTGTGAAACCAGTGAATTCCTGTAGTTATCCAATGTACACCAAATGGTAACCTGAATCCCTGTGGACTCTGAAAGGAACTGTACTCAAAAAACTGAAAATAAGAAAATAGTTCACCCAAATTAAGAAAAATCTCACTACCTGTAGTTGTATTTGTCAAGTTAGATCCTTTTTGGTTTATTGTTATTTGTTTCTTCATCCCAGTACAATGGGTTTTGACATCATTAAGAAGTGACATGACAATATCAACATCTTTCCAGAAATAGTGTCCCTGTTATTTTAAAAAATTCACTGGACTGTTTCTGTGAAGAAAAGTATGTTAACTAAAAACTATTGACTGCTTGTTCTGTGAATTATCTACAACACTGTTTCTGTAGGTACAACACATGTTTTATTGATAATTTTAAATGGCATATTTTAATGCTACCGTCAAATTTATATTGAAAGGGTTGATTTGGGTAGAGGCCGAAATCTCAACCTGGACAAATAAATCCAAAACTGTCTACATGGATAGATACCACAAGAGGGACGTGTGAAAATATGTTTGTAATTTATGTGAACTGACTCTTTAACCTGAATGGAAACACTAGTAGCTTCCTATGTGTACAATATAGAGCTGGTGCGTTCCGATTCTGACAAGTAGCTCTGTTAAAAAGAAAGAATGAACTCTCCCACTCTCTGTGGACAAATGCCAGAGGGCTGCTGTATGACTGAAAGGAGGACAAACCAAGACCACTACAACCCTCCTCTACTGTGTGGAAGCTGCTGTTTCACTGTCACCTTTGCCTTATTGAACCAAAGAGATTGTGGGGATTTAAATAAGAGATTACTTTTTAAAGTCATTTAAGTTATTCCTGTCAGTTTTGTCTCGGTTTCTGTTTGTTTTTTATTTGTTATGAAATGAAGGCACCAAAGTTGTATTTTAATATAAAACCTGCAGCTATTGATGCATGTTTTTTTTTTCTATGTGTGGGTGGGAGCTGAGATCTTATGAATGTAACGTTCTTGTCAAATTAGATAACTGACTTGTCAAACCTCATGGAGGGTAGTGTTTAAGATAATTGGTCACAGTGACTACATTTTATCTTAATATCTAATCTTGCAAACAAACTAAAATCTGATCGTTGAAAATCAGAAAACTTAGACACAATAAGTTAATGGTTATTGATTTGTTTTCCAGATTTGTTTAACATTTAAAATTATATTCTGCTTATTTACTGGCTGTGGTACACAGCTCCACAAAATACAAACACCTTGTTTTGTTATATAAATTTATATTTTAAATGTAAACTTTGTGATGGTAGCATTGAGACATCATTTTGCCTTTCTTAGAACAGGACCACATGTGTATATTTATTATGTGTCAGTGGTAGGCCTAGTACTTGAAACATTGTGTGCCTTGTTTGTTGTATGAATTTTTGCTGGGCAGTTGAATTTGTAAAAAAGGGGGGATGGTTTACAACCAAAGCATTCTGGAGAAAAAAAATAAACCAATTGTTCTCCTAACTGTTCCAGGGTGGTGTTTTTGACTGCTCTTCTTGCAGCATTCTCTACTACAGGTTGGCTAAATCAGTCTAATTCATGGCATGGAGTGGCCTTAAGTCTCAGCTGGAGGTGGCAGGTGTCATCTGAAATGGTAAGCTCCTGACAGACAGAAACCCACTCAGTGACACAGGCAGACAACACAGGCGCACGCACGCACGCACGCACGCACGCACGCACGCACGCGCGCGCAGACAGATTGAGATAGGGTTGGTTACAGGCATATTGAGCCCTGATTTGAGGTAGGATTTAATGCCACTTAATAATCCAAAATTCACCCTCTGCTTTCACTTTTACCACCCTGGGTTTTGAAGTGAACAACAAACAGTTGGGTAACAGCCAAAGTAGGCACAGTTTAGGAAAATAAGGGTTTTCACTGTTTTGGCAAGAAGTAGATAAGATTGAAATCAGTCTCAACAGTCCCTGATTTTTTTTTACATGGCTAAATGTTCGTTGAAGGGGTTAGGGGTCATTTTAATAGTTCCTTCTGTGAGGGGAAAAAAGTATTTGATCCCCTGCTGATTTTGTATGATTGCTCACTGTCAAAAAAATGATCAGTCTATAATTTTAATGGTAGATTTATTTGAACAGTGAGAGACAAAATCCAGAAAAAACGCATGTCAAAAATGTTATAACTTGATTTTCATTTTAATGAGGGAATAAATATTTGACCCCCTCTCAATCAGAAAGATTTCTGGCTCCCAGGTGTGTTTTATACACAGGGAGTGCTCCAAATCTCAGAACTTTTATCTGTATAAAAGACACCTGTCCACAGAAGCAATCAATCAATCATATTCCAAACTCTCCACCATGGCCAAGACCAAAGAGCTCTCCAAGGATGTCAAGGACAAGATTGTAGACATACACAAGTCTGGAATGGGCTACAAGACCATCGCCAAGCAGCTTGGTGAGAAGGTGAACAGTCGGTGCAATTATTCGCAAATGGAAGAAACACAAAAGAACTGTAAATCCCCCTCGGCCTGGGGCTCCATAGAAGATCTCAGCTTGTGGAGTTGCAATGACCATGAGAACAGTGAGGAATCAGCCCAGAACTACACGGGAGGATCTGGTCAATGATCTCAAGGCAGCTGGGACCACAGTCACCAAGAAAACAATAGGTAAAACACTGCGCCGTGAAGAATGCCCAAAAGGTCCCCCTGCTCAAGAAAGCACATATACATGCCCGTCTGAAGTTTGCCAATGAACATCTGAATGCTTCAGAGGACACCTGAGTGAATGTGTTGTGGTCAGATGAGACCAAAATGGAGCTCTTGGGCATCAACTCAACTCGCCGTGTTGGGAGGAGAAGGAATGCTGCCTATGACCACAAGAACACCATCCCCATCGTCAAACATGGAGGTGGAAACATTATGCTTTGGGGAGACAGGACAACTTCACTGCATCAAAGGGGTGATGGACGGGGCCATGTACCGTCAAATCTTGGGTGAGAACCTCTTCCCTCAGCCAGGGCATTGAAAATGGGTTGTGGATGGGCATTCCAGCGTGACAATGACCCAAAACACACGGCCAAGGCAACAAAGGAGTGGCTCAAGAAGAAGCACATTAAGGTCCTGGAGTGGCCTAGACAGTCTCCAGACCTTAATCCCATAGAAAGTCTGTGGAGGGAGCTGAAGGTTTGAGTTTCCAAACGTCAGCCTCAAAACCTTAATGACTTGGAGAAGATCTGCAAAGAGGAGTGGGACAACATCCCTCTTGAGATGTGTGCAGACCTGGTGGCCAACTACAAGAAACGTCTGACCTCTGGGATTGCCAACAAGGGTTTTGCCACCAAGTACTAAATCATGTTTTGCAGAGTAAAGAAATACATATTTCCCTCATTAAAATACAAATCAAAAACAGTTTTGACATGCGTTTTTCAGAATTAAAATTCTAGACTGATCACTTCTTTGTCAGAGGGCAAATGTACAAAATCAGCAGGGGATCAAATACTTTTTTCCACTTACTGTATGGGCCCTGAAGTGATCCTTAAGTGACTCCAATAGGAGGCAAAACCCACAGGCCTTGATCTGTGCAGAAATGCATGATCAAGTTTAGCAGAAGTTAATATGACTCACCAGCAATCTGATTTAGTCATATGAGTATGTAGGTTTTAACCCATTCTTTAACTATGGAGCCAAGTAAGGGAAACAACTATCTTGGCTCATTTCTAAATAAAGCTTCCAACACTGCTAAACATGCTTTATCTCTACACTTAGACGTTATTGTGCCCGGTAGGCTAGAATAACAATTATTAGGGAAGGCCATTTCTGAAGAAATTGCATAATGAAACAGGATGTTGAAAAGCTGACACTATACTGTGTGTGTGTGTGTGTGTGTGTGTGTGTGTGTGTGTGTGTGTGTGTGTGTGTGTGTGTGTGTGTGTGTGTGTGTGTGTGTGTGTGTGTGTGTGTGTGTGTGTGTGTGTGTGTGTGTGTGTGTGTGTGTGTGTGTGTGTGTGTGTGTGTGTGTGTGTGTGTGTGTGTGTGTGTGTGTGTGTGTGTGTGTGTGTGTGTGTGTGTGTGTGTACACAAATGAGTCAACAGGGCCGTTTCTAGCTTTTGGCAGGCTCTATGCAAGATGCTGTTTGGGGGCCCCTATTTTGTCAAACTATGATGGGTCGGATTCAATTTTTAAGTTACTGTTTGTTTTCTTGTTTAAGGGGACACTGGAGGAGTGTTTGGGTCTTTAGTCAAAAAAGACCTTTGCCAATAATACATTTTTCTATGGTCCTCAAAATTGATCGGGGGAAAGAAGCATGACCCTCCCCATCAATTTATTGATGCCTTCTACAATGGTTTGTGCTTTGCAAAGTTGTACAGCCATTGTTTTTTTTACAACTATGACATACATGACTAACCTCTGCTTTCTCATCTTACTTTTTTTATACTTTATTAATCCCACAAGGGGAAACTACACTTTACACTGTTGTTATTACACACAGGTCTGAATTACACACACGCTCAGGTCCTATACATGCACTAATGGAGAGATGTCAGAGTGAGGGGCTGCCCATGGAAAGGCTCGGTGCCTTGCTCAAGATGTGAAAGAGCACCTTGGCAGTGCCCAGGAGGTGAGCTGGCACCTCTCCAGCTACCAGTCCACCACCATACTTTTCAGGGACTTGAATCAGCGACCCTCCGGTTCCCAGCCCAACTCCCTACGGACTGAGCAACTGCCATCCCTTATCATCACAACATCACACTCATTTTGCATTTTAGTAGATTTACTCTCGAGCTGCGCTCCCAGAATGCAGGGTTACTTGTGGTTCCTAGAGTCTCTAAAAGTAGAACGGGAGCCAGAGTGTTCAGCTATCAGGCTCCTCTCCTGTGGAACCAGGTTCCAGTTTGGGTTCAGGAGGCAGACACCGTCTCCACATTTAAGAGTAGAATTTTAAGAGTAGACAGTTAGGGCTGGCTCAGGAGAGTCCTGAAACATCCCTTAGATGTGCTGCTATAGGCCTAGACTGCTGGGGGACTTCCCATGATGCACTGCGCCCCTCTCCCCTCTCTCCTCCTCCTCCTCCTCCTCCTCCTCCTCCTCCTCCTCCTCTCCATCTATGCAACCTCATTCCATCAATGCATGTTGTCGGTACACGATCCGTCCTGCCTGCACGATCCGTTCTGCGCATGTGCAATATGTTCACGCATGCGCAGATGATAATCATGATGTATGAGGATTTACGACACTGCACGATCTGTTCCACAGTAGCGGTCTGCTGTTAGCCTCCACCGGAAAGCTAACGACGTTAGTTTAGCTAACAGCTAAGTCGGCTAACTGCTAGCTGACAGCTTCAGCCTAAAATAACGTTACTCAATCTAAACAGTGGAAAAAGCAGGCTACAGCTAAATTAAGACCTTACAGTAATAATAAAGACAAGTATTGACAGATTGTATTTTAAATGACCGAAATAACGAACTGATGTAACAGGTGTTATATATTTAAATGGTTATTTTCAGTTTTGAGGGTCTTTTACATGCTGTCTCAGCTAGTGGTTAGCCGAATTAGCTGTTAGCTAAACTGGAGGCTAACGGCAGACCGCTAATGTGGAACAGACTTTCTTTAACTGTCTATGGGAACAGATTGTGCTGTGTCGTAAATCCTCGTTCATCATGATATCATCTGCGCTCTGTCAAATTCAAATTAAACAATTTAAGTTGACTCAAGCAATTTAAACCTACAGAAAATAAAAATGAAAGAAGTTAATAATGGGTGCCCAGATAGCTCAGTTGGTAGAGTGGGCGCCCATATATATAGAGGTTTACTCCTCAATGTACCAGGCCTGGGTTTGACTCCGACCTGCAGCCCTTTGCTGCATGTCATTCCCCCCACCCTATCTCGCCCCCTTTCAGCTGACCTGTCAAAAATAAAAGCCAAAAAATGCCCAAAAAATCATCTTTAAAAATATATATATTTTTTTAAGTTAACAATGAGGCTCCTCTACGTCAATAAAAGCAACAAATGCAGGAGTTTCCTCAAACATTATTTTTGAATGTTCAGAACAAAGAAGGCTACTTGCTAGCGGTTAAAAATGAAAATGAAATGAAAATTAGAAAAAATATATGTTTACTGGGCGGATATCAGTGAGAAGCAAATGTACTATTTAATGCAGAAGAGAAAAGACAGAAGAAGAAAGTTTACGTTAGTCCAGTGGTAATCCAATCTATCCTGTAAAATGATAATTATGTCTAATAAAGTTGCACTATATTTAATATTGTATCATGAAGGTAAACAAAATGTACTAGTGATGTACTTTACTATGGTCTTAACTGACATCACTGTGTATGAGTATTTACCTATGGTGTTGTTAAATTACTTTTCATATGTTGGTTACAGCGTTACAGTACTTTAAAGATAATTTCCGGCTGGTAACTTCGAGGTATGTTATTTGTCTTAATAGTCAAAGAAACAACATACTGTACTTGGATGTAAGCACAGCAGGTCATCTTCCACACTTTTAATTATTCACCTGGGAAAAGTATTCGTGGTCAACAAGTGCCTCATGCAACGCAAGTCTGTGAGCACGGCCCACCAGGCTGCCCCGCTCGGCTCTCCCCACCATCCTGTTCCACGGGTGGCTGGTTGTCCTCCTCCATAGCCTCTTCCAGCTCATCCCCTACACCAACACAAATGTTGTGTAATACAACACATGCCGTCACCACCTGTGCACAAGGTAGAGCAAAAGAAGACAAGGTCAAGCATGAACTGTTGTTTTGAGTAGTATATTAAGACTTGATTAAGAAATTAACTACAGAAATATTGCAATGGTTTATTACCTTAGGGACAAACAGTGGATGTACTTGAAGTGCTTCTAAAAAGATGCACCTAAAGCGGTTTTCATCATTCCAAAGGCACGTTGTGCAACCTCTAGAATGATGGTAATGAATCCATTGCTCTTCCATGCCTCTCACTGGCCTCTTATATGGTGTGATAAGGGCCAGAATCATATGAGTTAACGTCCTATTAGCTTGTGTAACATTACTTATTCACCCATTGTTTTAACATTACTTACCATCCCACATCTTTGACGGCAGAGGTGGTGACACACCAACCTCCTCCTCCTCCTGCAGGCAGCCTGACACTGATGCTCCCTCAACAACTCCAGCTCCATCTCAGCAAAGATGCTGAACAGCAAACATCCATTGTTGTCCACTGTTGAATTGCAGCGCAAAAGGAAAGCCTTTTCACTGACGTAATTACGTAATGACGTGGAGATAGTTACATTTTAGGTGTAAATAGATTTCTAGCCGAAAGTATGAAGGAGTAGGAAGTATGGAATTCTCCCATAATACGTGGAATATGTTTGTGAAGGGTAAAAAAAAAAAAATGGTAGCAATGATATCCTATTTGAGCCTAACGTCAACAGCAGGTCTCATTAGAAGGCAGCTAACAGTTAAACTTACATGTAAAGTGGATTATTCCAACTCGGTCTTGAAAAAACTAAAGAAGAATACATTTAGAAAAAGCTTTTTTCTTTAGCTGTCTTTCCACTGATTTACAGTATGACAGTGAGGTAGATTGTGTTTTTTTTGTTAGTGGACACTGTGCAGTATATTTCAAATAATTGTACTTATAGAAAGATTTTTGTGGATGCGTGAGTGTTCTGTATGTGTGTAGGGGGCTTGGCCCCAAGGACAGAACACATACAAAAGCAGAAACTAAAAAATAATCTCCAAATCCAGGAATTCTTTAATTCAATTCAATTTTATTTAAAGTATCAAATCATCTTGAGACACTTTACAGATTTACAAAGCCCGAACAATTTTAGTAATTCCCCAGGAGCAAGCATAGTGTGACAGTGTGACAATGGCGAGGACTCCCTTTAAGGAAGAAACCTGGGACAGAGCCAGACTCTTGGTAGGTGGTGTCTGGCGGGTCCGGTTGGGGGTGTGATGCACAGTGGTAATAACAGTCACAATAAAGATAATGGAACAGTGACTAAAAAATGTTAGTAGTAGTAGTTCATGTCACAGCAGGGCACTGCAGGGCGTTACAGGGTGTAGCGTGGCATAGCAGAGCATAGCTGGACGTAGCAGGGTGTAGTGTCTCATAAATCTGCGTGACTCAGTCATTGGTGTGCAACCAAGCCAAGCAATCCAGCATGGGGGCTGAGTGACATCACTCAAAGTTGCCTCTGATTGGCGGACTCTAGCTCACCCAGTAAATCCGGCCTGCGCCCTTTGCTGCGTGTCGCCGCCCCCCCCATATCTCTCTCTCTTCATGCATATAAACTCTAATAAAGGGGAAAAGGCCCAAAAATAATCTTTAAAAAAAAAAGTTACCTCTTATTGGTGGAAATGGATATGTTAAACTGTTATCCCCAAGCATTGCAAACAAAACAAACACAACCTGTGTATCTACCTGTGAGCCAGTGAGTGAGTGAGTCAGACAGAGAGGTGGAGGGTGGGGGCAGGCTTTATGAGATGATAGCGAAGTGACAGAGCGGAGAGAAAGAGTTAGTATCGGTGCTTTTGACAGACTGACAGGCAGGTGGGATGGTGTTGGACCGCTGACTCCACTCTCACCCCCCTCGCTTTGTAACGGCGGTGGGAGTGGGACCGGTGACTCGGAGCCCGTAGCAGAAGCTGCACAGCGACGCATCGACGCCGGGGAAAGGAGAGGGGACCATGGGCTCCGCTTCGTCCTCCTACCGCGTCATTTACCTGGACGTGGACGGCAGGACTCAGAAGGTAGGTTACCTACTGTATGCTATCTCTAAACACCGTTAGCAAAACGGCGCTTAGTCCGCTAATCGTCTAACCTACGGATAACACTACAAAAAAGTAATACCTTCATAGAAACCCCCGCTTAATTATTAGTTATGGAACTCCAAGTCGGCCAGTATTAAATAGCCTACATGGTATTTTCTAAGCAGAAGCTGGAGTTTTGTAGCTGGTTGAAAGGTGAGGGGAAGGGATGACATAAACTTCCTAAACAGCCTAATAATAATGTTTCAAAACGTAACTTTAGTCATTTTAAAATAACAGTAGCTTATTACTATAATGACAAAACAACTGGCCTATATTTAGTGTTAATTCATTGTTTAATTTTATTATTTATAATTGTCAATATCACCATTATTGGCAATGTAGGTAATTTATATAAGTTCTTTAGTTAGTCCTTATGTGCTATATGTTATTCATTTTAGAATGGATTATTACTTCATTCATTTAACATTGAGTTCAATTAGAAGTCTAGTGACAACAGGAGGTAAAAAAAGCATGATTGTTTATTATTATCATAACTAGGCCTATACAACAGTTGTTACAGCAATATTACATGTAGCCTATAGGTCAAATAGCTTTACATATTGTGATGTGATCACTAAATATTTACAGTAGGTAATATCTGTACGCCATAGGAAAAAAAATAAACCTAAAGTAGTTTAATGACACTTAAATTGTAATGCTGAGTACCACAAGGTATAGAAAAGTTACTGGGATGTCTTAGAATCAGGACCAGAACCAGAATCAGCTTTATTTTCCAGGTATGAGGACACATACAAGGAATTGTATTGGTCACAATGCACTTACTCATACAAAACAAGCAATATATACACACTATAAACAGAAACAATATAGACAGGTTGAGACAATAGTGTAATGAAGAGCGCAAAGTGTGCAGTAGTAAATTATTTGATGATACATTATTATTTTAATTATGGAGCATAGTGGAACATTGTAAATTTATTATAAATTCACGGTGGACCCCATGCAAATCCATATATATATTTTGTATTGGTTCTCAGTAATTAGCTGTAGTAGGTAACTTGTTATCTTTCATGGACTACTTGTCTCAGCTAACTGAAAGAGAACGGTGTCCTTGGTTCATAAAACCCTTAGAAAAACATTATTATAGCCTTATTATAAATCCCTTGGATTTTTGAGATTTTTTGCCACAGAGAGATTTGACGCTTGCTTGATTAAGGTGATCCTCACATTGCTGTGTATGATTTACTGTAAATGAGGTAAATTCGGTGGTAGAGCCTTCAGTGTAAATGTCATGCCTGTTTGTCCCAGAGAATGTAATGATACTGAACACTTCATTGGCTAAAAATAGTGTGCTTATGGAGAGAAATCATAGTTATGATGATGTGTATGAATCATCCCTATTCATTGTGGCCTATTGTAACCGTCATCATCCTCTGCGTGTGTGTGTGTGTTTGCAAATAAATTGCTGAGTGTGTGTGTAAATTGGTGACTATTTACAGTTCATACAGCAGGCAGAATAATCTCACAGGTTAGTTTGGATGGCGTGTGAGACTGCAGAGTTGTGACATTGAAGAGGCTCTGACCTCTGAATACAGTCAGGCATGCAACCTATTCATCCCAACAACATGCATGAGATTCCCAGACTGGACTTACCAACCTTACAGCTATTGTTTTCACACCTCAGAGCCTGTCTTTGTCTTGGATGGTAATGGTTTTATAATAAATGTTGCAAATATTGAATGAAACACACGGAAATGTTGCTGTAATAAAACCAAATGTATGGAAACTACACCTGTGCCAGCTCCTCGTGGCCTCTGTGTCACTGGCTGCAGTTTAGAGTCCTGCACATTGTGGACGACTGGGAAACGCTTATGAACTGACAGCAGTATTATGTGATAATTAATCTGAACGAAACTTAATCAAGAGCATGGGCGATTTTAGCCCCCCTAAATTTCAACTCAGCACCCCTAAAAAGTATAATATTAAAAAACTTTATTTTAAAATCAATTTTGGTGTTTCAAGCGAGAGTTTGCGAACGTGTGTTCAAAACGTGTGCAAACAATTACAGGTTAAAAAGGCTTGAAACAGGTTTAATATCCTATGTCACAGTTGCCAATGCTATGCACCTGTAGCCCAGTAGTAGTAGTATGTTCCCTGTGTACAGCAGTAGTAGTAGTATATTCCCTGTTTACAGCAGTAGTGGAAGTAGTATGTTTCCTGTGTACAGCAGTAGTAGTAGTAGTATGTTCCCTGTTTACAGCAGTAGTAGTAGTAGTATGTTCCCTGTGTACAGCAGTAGTAGTAGTAGTATGTATCCTGTGTACAGCAGTAGTATGTTCCTTGTGTACAGCAGTAGTAGTAGTATGTCTCCTGTGTACAGCAGTAGTAGTAGTATGTTCCCTGTGTACAGTAGTAGTAGTAGTATGTCTCCTGTGTACAGCAGCAGTAGTAGTATGTTCCTTGTGTACAGTAGTAGTAGTAGTATGTTCCCTGTGTACAGCAGCAGCAGTAGTAGTAGTATGTTTCCTGTGTACAGCAGTAGTAGTAGTATGTATGTTTCCTGTGTACATCAGCAGCAGTAGTAGTAGTATGTTTCCTGTGTACAGCAGTACTAGTAGCATACGTCCTGTGTACAGTAGTAGTAGTAGTAGTAGTAGTATATTCTCTGTTTACAGCAGTAGTGGTAGTAGTATGTTTCCTGTGTACAGCAGTAGTAGTAGTAGTATGTTCCCTGTGTACAGTAGTAGTAGTATGTATCCTGTGTACAGCAGTAGTATGTTCCTTGTGTACAGCAGTAGTAGTAATAATAATAATAATCTTTATTTGTAGAGCACTTTTCAAAAACAAGTTACAAAGTGCTTTAACAAGTGTAAAGAGACAATAATACAAAAAGATAAAACCACGAAAAACATTTAAAGACTAAAATACAGCTAAATATAAAATTCCTAAAATGCAATAAAATAAAAGTGATAAAATAAAGTCAAATAAGATCGGGAAAGGCTCTCCTATAAAAGTATGTTTTAAGAAGGGACTTAAAAGAGTTCACTGACTCAGCTGACCTGATTTCCTCGGGCAGGCTGTTCCAGAGTCTCGGGGCCCTGACAGCAAACGCTCTGTCCCCTTTAGTTTTCAGTCGAGACTCTGGAACAGATAGCAGACCTCTGCCCGAGGATCTCAAGGTGCGTGCTGGTGTATATGGGACTAAAAGGTCAGAAATATAACAAGGCGAGAGGCCTTGAAGAGCTTTAAAAGTGATCAATAGAATTTTAAAGTCAATTCTAAAACATACTGGGAGCCAGTGTAATGAAGCTAAAATAGGAGTAATGTGGTCATATTTTTTTGTTCTTGTTAAAAGCCTGGCAGCTGAGTTCTGGACAGTCTGGAGTCGGTCAATAGATTTTTGGGTTAAACAGGTGAAAAGGCTGTTGCAATAATCCAGGCGTGATGAGATGAAGGCGTGTAAAATGGTCTCGGTGTCCTTAAAAGTTAACATTGATCGAATTTTAGCTATATTTCTTAGTTGATAAAAACATGATTGAACAAGCTTTGTGGTGTGCTGCTCAAAATTTAAATTACTATCAAACCAAACACCGAGGTTCTTTGCCACAGGCTTTATATGATTTACTAGCGAACCGGCAGATGGCAGTATTTGATTTGCCATCTGCTGAGACCCGATGACCAGGATTTCTGTTTTGTCTGAGTTCAGCTGGAGGAAATTATTTGACATCCATTTTTTAACTTCACAAAGGCAGTTGTTAAGTGAACTCAGCATTCCAGGGTCTGTGGATCTAATGGGCAAGTATATTTGTGTGTCATCAGCATAAATATGAAAAGAAATGCCATGTTTATGAATAATATGTCCAAGGGGAAGCAGATATAAGGAAAACAAAATGGGTCCTAAGACCGACCCCTGAGGCACACCATATTTAACTGAACAGAACGAGGAGACATAGTTATTTACAGACACGCAAAACTTCCTATTTGACAGGTAGGATGAAAACCATTCTAGGGCCGTGCCAGAGATCCCCACCCAGTGCCTCAGTCTGTCTAACATGATGCTGTGATCAATGGTGTCAAAAGCAGCGCTAAGGTCCAGGAGTACAAGGACTGAGCACATGCCTTCATCAGCAGACATTAAAAGGTCATTGGTGACTTTAAGCAGGGCAGTCTCAGTGCTGTGGTACTTCCTAAATCCAGACTGAAACTTATTTTCCAGTACAGTGAGCAGCTGTTTGGACACAATTCTTTCTAAAATCTTTGCAATAAAAGGCAGTTTTGAAATTGGTCTAAAATTATGTGGGAGAGAGGGATCTAAGCCAGGTTTCTTTAAAAGTGGGTTCACGCAAGCGGTTTTAAAATAATCGGGTACACAACCAGTAGATAGGGAGCTGTTGAAAACGGAGATCAAATGGGGCTCAAGTAGTAGTATGTCTCCTGTGTACAGCAGTAGTAGTAGTATGTTCCCTGTGTACAGTAGTAGTAGTAGTATGTCTCCTGTGTACAGCAGCAGTAGTAGTATGTTCCTTGTGTACAGTAGTAGTAGTAGTATGTTCCCTGTGTACAGCAGCAGCAGTAGTAGTAGTATGTTTCCTGTGTACAGCAGTAGTAGTAGTAGTATGTTTCCTGTGTACATCAGCAGCAGTAGTAGTAGTATGTTTCCTGTGTACAGCAGTAGTAGTATGTTTCCTGTGTACAGCAGTACTAGTAGCATACGTCCTGTGTACAGTAGTAGTAGTAGTAGTAGTATATTCTCTGTTTACAGCAGTAGTGGTAGTAGTATGTTTCTTGTGTACAGCAGCAGCAGTAGTAGTAGTATGTTTCCTGTGTACAGCAGTAGTAGTAGTAGTATGTTTCCTGTGTACATCAGCAGCAGCAGTAGTAGTAGTATGTTTCCTGTGTACAGCAGTACTAGTAGCATACGTCCTGTGTACAGTAGTAGTAGTAGTAGTATGTTTCCTGTGTACAGCAGCAGCAGTAGTAGTAGTAGTATGTTTCCTGAATACAGCAGTAGTAGTAGTATGTTTCCTGTGTACAGCAGTAGCAGTAGTATGTTTCCTGAATACAGCAGTAGTAGTAGTATGTTTCCTGTTTACAGCAGTAGTAGTATGTATCCTGTGTACAGCAGTAGTAGTAGTAGTATGTGTCCTGTGTACAGTAGTAGTAGTAGTATGTGTCCTGTGTACAGTAGTAGTAGTAGTATGTTCCCTGTGTACAGTAGTAGTAACCCAGTCAAGTAAAGGCTCAACAGAAACATAGTATTGGCCAATCACCACCAGGACATCCATTCCCATTCTGCTACAGTTAAATTAAAAACATGAATCACTGCCCTAATAGGAGACATCATTACTTCCTCAGTTTCAATGAGAGAATAAAAAACAGTCAGCACATAAATCCAATCCAACACACTCCATGCGCTATTGGGCAGTCATTATTACTCATAGACAGTGAAGGGCAGTGTAACTTTCAGACGATTTGGCCCATTATTGTTACTGGTGAAGGCAGAGACAGCTCTGTTTACATTGGCAAACCAAGGGAGAAGGAATAGCAGCTCATAAAAGGCCATATAATGAGGTTCATGCTTCACCGGCACTTTATTGTGTTCTTTATAGAGTTCACACAGAGTGTATATATGTGTGTACTGCATAAAACTATGACATTTCCTCATGCAGACATCATGCAACAGGGTGGGAGGATTTGCTCCTGTTTAAAGGGTTAATCAAGCGTCAGGCAGGAAATGTTGAGTTTGTTGTGGAAACGAAATATAATAGGAGAAAGATTACATTAAATTACAATTAGATTACATTTCCTATTTCACATTTTTGTTCACAGCAGTGTTTAGTGCTATCAGCTACAGATAAATCGAGATAACATTTCATTCTCAATTTTCACTCAGGGTGTGTGTGTGTGTGTGTGTGTGTGTGTGTGTGTGTGTGTGTGTGTGTGTGTGTGTGTGTGTGTGTGTGTATCCTGCAGCTGTGTTTGTATTTGATGACTCACCACCAGCCAAATCTCCTGTATTGACCGTCGATAATATTGAACTGTTTGAGGATCGGTGGTCACCTGTTGCTAGGCTGGAAATGTTAGACGAGTCCCCGAACAAGCTGTGGAACACAGACACGACCACTTAGATTTGGAGTTAGGTTTTAATATTAGATGAGTTTCAGCTCTCAACATTTTCTGATTCTCTGAATTGACATTTAAGGACAACATCTTGCTTTGGAAAACACTGATCGACATTTTTCACCATTTTCTGATATTTTATAGACAAAATAATCGAGAAAATAATTAACTACAACTAACTAATAATAAGTTAGTTGCAGCCCTAAATTGAACTGATATTCTTATCATATCCTTTTCATTTATGTGTTTTAAATTACTAATCTGTTGCATATTTAGGTCGACTCTTCCACTCAATATGTTGTGCCTTTTCCCCTCAAAAACCCTTGTTTCCTGTGTTCTGTGTTTCCTTTTGTTATCTCACGTATTTATTCAGGCTAATCAGATTCTGGCTAGCGTGATAATTAAGGTTGGAATATCTTTTTTTTCTGGTTTTGCATAACAGTGGATGCGTCTGGTCTATGGTGTGGGGTCGTCATCCTGGATGCATTCAGCAGAAGCATCATTATGATAAAGTGGGGTTTGTTATTGAAATCAGTCACAGCATCTTAAAACAAGAACATGAATTTGTTCAGCAGTAGTATGATCTGGTTTTTTTTACATGCTAACGGGAATTTAACTAATCAAATTAATTATTGTAGTGCAAAACCCCAGACTTGGTGCTGTATGACCAAAAAGAACATGTTCTGCTTTTTTCATTAGTAAAAGAGCATTAGAGTTGCTGTCATCTTATCCACAGGGCACTTTACTGCTGCACACTCATTTACATTCAGCTGAGGCTTTGCTTGTCATTAGGTTATTTACGTCTTGGTTCCTTTTAAGCTAATGGGTTTTTTTCTTTAAAAGAGAGGGCCAATTTAGCAATTATTATCTCTCTTCCTTCTGTTCTTTATCGGTTAAGTTCAGCATTGTTTTTTTTGTTTTTTCCCCCCTGAAATGGACAGTAAATGATGACAATTCAAATGCATGCATACTTGATGCAGGAGGACAGCAACAGGAAGCACCGTATTTACACTGCAGCATTAGGCAAGTATGATAAGCAACTAGGAGCAGATGTTAAAATATAAATAAATAAATCATTGGCTGTCAAATTAAATATGCATATACTCTATCTAATGAAGCGGGACACGTCTGTATGTGTACGTGTTTCTGTCTTTGGGGGGAAGGTAATCTGCACCTGGGGGGGTCACGCATAATGCTTTACAACAGCAGGGGGTGAGGGCAACAGCGGGGGGTCACACAGAATGCTTCAACGGCTTTGGCTTTGACTGTTTTGCGTTATATGATTACTAAATATAACGTTAACAACCAAACTTTTCTTTGCTTTCCCGGAGCAACAGCGAATTGCGTCCATGGACATTGTGAGAGACGAGACAGCATTGCCGTCCTTAAACTGTGGTGAAAGAAGACAACTGTCACTCCCCGATGTGAGGCGAGTGCAGATTTGAGTCGCGGATGCGTCCCTTTGCGACAAGTAGCCTCCAAGATGCTAACAAGAGACTTCTATAATGTCAATACAGTAAAAATGGACCTAGTTAACCAAGTTGGTTCACTGCTGTTAGCAATCAATCAATCATAGATAGCTAAAACGTTTTTGAAATGATTTCCATCTTCCGTTATTGTTTGTAATGAGAAAAGTTTATTATGTCATGGATTTCACACATTTCAGTATGACAGTTATGTCGTAAACAGTTTAAACAAGGAGTAAATACATCTGATGTAATTATACAAGTAAACAGGATAATTATGATATAATTGTAGATACTAAACAAATTCTGTGCATGTCCCTCAAAGGGTACATTGAAACAATGATATATATAATGATACAAAAATGATAATTTATATAATTCGCTATTTATTTAGCCTTGTATTGTGGCAGAAGACACACACAGCTGCTAGCCATGCTGTGTTTTTATCTTCCCCTAATAAAAAAAGAAGCTTTTTGTCCTCAGTGTAGGTAGTTAAGCCTAGTATACTGGATGTTTTTCAAATTTTTTGAAGTATTTGGTTCTTTAGTCTTCATATTCTGTTTCAATATCCTGGAGGCAATGTGCACAGACACGTTCCTCTCTTGGTCTCCACACTTCTGAATGTCAACCTCTTTCAATTTCCAGCTTATGGTCACTGACTCTGTATTTTGTTAAAATTTGTATTTCTTTTGGATTTTTTGTTTTGTGATATTCAGCCAATGTGATATCTCTGTTCAGGGATTGCTAACAGAGGAGCTTGTCTTGTATTTTAGTCTCATTTCGCCATTGTTCTGTACACTCGTCTTTTAATTTAGTTTGAAGATTGAGGACGGTGTCTGTGGCGGCTCTGAGGCTCTGTGTACCTGTCTCTCTCTCTACTTGTCTGTCTACTACTGACTGAGATGTTTAGCTCCGTGTACCTGTCTCTCTCTCTACCTGTCTGTCTACTACTGACTGAGATGTTTAGCTCCGTGTACCTGTCTCTCTCTCTACCTGTCTGTCTACTACTGACTAAGGTGTTTCCATTTACCTGTCTCTCTCTCTACTTGTCTACTACTGACTGAGGTGTTTCCATGTACCTGTCTCTTTACCTGTCTGTCTACTGCTGACTGTGTTTAGCTCCGTGTACCTCCGAGCTAGCTGGTCCGGGGGGGCATTTTTGCAGAGGGAATATACCGTGTTCTATTCCGCATGCATTGTTTGGGCTTACTTTTAGAATAATTTTACAGAATTACAATTGAATTGTTTTGATTGTTTTTAATTCAGGTTTTGAAATCAGGCCCCAGACTTTGCATTATTGGTGTTCTTAGAACAACAGAACTAGATCATCGGCATAGAGCAGGAACTTTATGTTGGTATCATGAAATGTGAGACCTGGGGCTGCAGATTGTTCCAACATCACTGCTAGTTCATTGATGTGGACTCAAACTGCATCCCTGTCTCATTCATTGCCCTTGTTTAAAGAATTCTCTTCTTTTTCGATCTAATTTATTCTCTGTGTACAGTGATTTAATATCGCATAAACTTTACCCACAATACCACTTTCAATAAGTTTATAAAAAAAGCCCATCATGCCATATTAAATCAAATGCTTTTTAAAGCCTATAAACCATGCAAACATTTTCCCATTTTTTATTTTGGTGTAGTTTTTAATAAGGGTGTGCAGAGTGTAAATGTGGTCTGATGTACGATAGTTTGGTAAAAAGCCAATTTTTACTCTCTTTACACACACACACACACACACACACGTTCTAGTGGTTGATTAATGCAGATAGGTGCGGATTAGCTCTCATAATGGGCCGGATGAGTATTGCACTGCCATGAGTCCATGAGGATAATGTCTGATTACTCCACGTTGTCACTGTGATATTTTGTATATTTTTGACACATTCTCTGTCAGTATCTCTATATTAATACTACAACATCTTCCTCTGATGTAGAAGTAGCCTACACTTTAAGTCAGTAGTAGGCTATAAAGTTGAGTGGCATATTAAGTGGTTTGGGATCCTTCTGTATAGTACAATTTGGTTTTGGAGAATTCTACAAGCAAATATACCGCAGATCGGCCCGTTCCAAACAGGCACATTTTTAACAGGCACTGTACTAGTTATCTTAAAATGAGAACTGGGACCAGAAAAGTCCCCCAAAGACAAGGGTTTATGAGTAGCAGAGAAAGGATGTTGATATCTGAGATGCAAAGATTAATCAATTAGTTGTCAATTATTATGATTATGATGATTGATTATTCTGTGAATATTTTCTAGTTTCTTCTCTCCTTTGAGACAGTAAGCTGAGTTGTGGACACAACAAGACATTTGAGGACGTCATCTTGGTCTCTTGGGAAACACTGATGGACATTTTACTGATGGACTGAATTACCTGTAATTGTGCAGTAATAAAAAAGATGTCTTTTCCATTGTGTTTCTGAGCAGGAATAAGAAGAAGCTGTATATGTGCTGTTTCTGAAGTACTGCTGTGTGTCTGCTGCCCTCCACCTGTCCCTGTCTCTTCCACCTGTGACAGGCTGCCACTGCCAGACCGCTCAAGTGCACTTTGACTTCTCTCCTACGGTGGCTGACAGGGGCAAACAAACTGCAACTTTATGAAACACATGCAAATAGACCAAACACAAGCAAAATTGACAACACATGTGCAGCATTTGGCAAACATGCTGCAAATACACACACAACCAAATACATAAACACGCTGCAAAAATAGAAACAATGCAAAAAGAAATGCACAAGAAAAACGCTGCATCCAGATTACACAAATAAAGTTCTCCAGGCCTCTAGGGGAAGCGCTAGGTGGAACAGCTTGATTTTCGGCCCCCCAAGGGAGAGAGCGCTCATCCTTTTCTATTACTGCAAGTTAACAGACACATCTTTGCTGATTGGGTATCACCTGACCCGAGCCATTAAACATATCTCAAACAGATTTAATATTTACAGTCTATGGTCATCAAACAGTTGCACACTGTTATGAGATTGGACATGCCCTGTTGTTTCTGTTTTCTGAGTTTGTGTGCTTTTCTTTTTGCATCGTTTCTATATTTTCAGCGTGTTAATGTATTTGGTTGTGTGTATTTGCTGAATGCTGCCTATGTGTTGACAAATTAATGAATATGTTTTCTTAATTTGCTTGTGTTTGGTCTATTTAGACTTAGACTTAGACTTAAACGTCTCTTTATTAATCCTTTTGGGAAAACTACCGCAAGGAAATTTAAATTCCAGCATCGGTTTTTGCAAGAAATACAGTAAAAGACAGTGTAGAGAAAAACAATGACAGTAATAATAATAATAATAATAATAATAATAATAATAATAATAATAATAATAACAATAATAAGGAACATTCGGCTGTAAAAGGACATTAACCCTAAATATTATAGTCAAAAAGTGTCAGTGCAAGTCTGGGTATGGATGTATGTGTGTGTGTGTGTGTGTGTGTTTATGTATTGTCCTCTCTGCCCTATTTCCTCCTCCCCCCTAGTGAGGAGTTGTATAGCCTGATGGCATGAGGGACAAAGGAGTCCTTGAGTCTGTTGGTCCGACACTAGTGAAGGAGCATCCTTCCACTGAACCGGCTCCTCTGGGTGCTGATGACGGTGTGCAGGGGGTGGCTGGCATTTTCAGTAATGTCCAGCAGTTTGTCCAGTGTCCTCCTCTCTGCCACCGTCACCAGTGAGTCCAGCTTCATGCCGACCACAGAGCCGGCCCGCCTGATCAGTTAACCAGCCTGTGGGTGTCCTTCTTTGATATGCTGCCCCCGCCAGCACACCACAGTGTAGAAGAGGACACTGGTGACCACAGACTGGTAAAACATCCACAGCAGTTTGCTGCAGATGTTTAAGGGCCGCAGTCTCCTCAGGAAGTACAGCCTGCTCTGTGTCTTCCTGTACAGGTGGCTGGTGTGTGTTGTCCAGTCCAGTTTGCTGTCCAGCCACAGCCCGAGGTATTTGTATGATTCAACTGCCTCTACCTCAACTCTCTCTCTCCAGCAGGACTGGTCGGGGTCTTGGTCTGGACCTCTCGAAGTCAATGACCAGCTCCTTGGTCTTAGAGGCCCTAACAGTGCCAGGCCTCCCTGTGTCATCTCTTGCTGTGATTTGGCCGTTTGTGGGTCTTCGATGCCACACATCACACACAAATAGCTCCTTCATGTATGTGGGTCATCCCTCTGTGTATGCTGCCGAGTGACACAAATCATTTGTCATGTTCAGTGACAGTGCTTGTCCTTGTTTATTAAGCTGTGTGAGCAGAAGAGATGAAAAAGTTGAAATATTTACTGCTGCTGCGCTGCAACATGCATGTTCTTTAATCAAAAGAGAGGCCTTGAGCTTCGGAAGCCTGCGCATTCAGACCCAAGAGACACCCCCTAGTGGTTGATTGCTCCACTTAACTGTAGTCAGAGGAAGAAGAAGAACGGTGATATCCTGCTGCAGGAGGACTGACAGTCTGCTGACGCTAAATTAGAAAGACACGTTGTAAACATCGACATAACAAGAAGAAAGTAGCTGTTTTAAAATGGAATCAAATAAATTAGTTGTTTTCAACAATTTATTTAATATTCTCAGAGATGGCAAAAGTACTCACGTACAGATACTTGTGTTAAAAAATACTCTGGTAAAGTCGAAGTACTGATTTAACTTCTTTACTCAAGTAAAAGTAACAAAGTACAGGCTTGGAAATGTAACGTAACCTTGCGAATGACAACCATTTTTTTTGCAAAGCTACCTGTATCACATGAATGTTAATAGAGTGCACGCTGAGAAACTTCAGTGAACATGGAAAAAAGGCTCTTTATTCTTTATATGCCTATGTCTACATTTTAAATGGATGTCTGCCAATAGGCCTAAAACATCCCATATATGTTTATTGTGACATAGACTGGGACTCCAGGTTAATAAGATTCTGAGTGAGCAGCGAGATATGATTTCAGTTGTGATTCTGTGAGAATTCTGTGTATATTTCCATCCAATTAGACTGAATTAGGTATTGATGACAAACAATAATGGTAACTCCAGTGAAATTATCTGAAACTTGTTAGTGAGGACTAGATTCAGGACTGGATTTAAAGCTGATTCTGGTTTCCAACTTGGCCCCAGGTGTGTCTGTTAAAACACAGACGGAGACAACTTCTCTCTTTATTACAATCAGTACGAACATGGACGTGGGTAGCTCTGCTATAGCTGTGTATGTGTGTGTGTGTGTGGTTCTGCATATAAATAAATAACATTGTAAAGGCTACCATAAACAATGCATAGGAATTATATATAAATGCTAGAAAATAATAACAATAAACCCACTATTAATTACATTACCTTAATGCAGTGTAACTGTAGCATGTAAATAATGCACCTTAAAATAAAAATGTGCATTCAACATTCGCCATTATGAATCAACAGCCAGGTGTAACCTAGGTAACCGGTGAAGAACACAAACAACTAAATCACTAGCTAACTTACTTTAAATGTGCCAGAACTATAGACCACACAACAACAGGCTTAAATGAACAGACAACATCAGTTATACGACTTATAGTTCTCAAGGACTCACAGACACAATCTCAGCTGATTATCCTCCGGATAGCTGGTCTCTTTTTCTTTTCTCTCATTTTTCTCTCCGTTTGCCGTCCCGCTCCCGTTGTGAGGCGCGTGTCCACTCACAATCACACCTGATAGACGACCTTTAGTACGAAACCAAAGTAACGAGCCAGTTTTGTAAAATGTAAGGAGTAGAAAGTACCGACATTTGTGTTAAAATGTAAGGAGTAAAAGTAAAAAGTCGCCAAAAAAATAAATAGTAAAGTAAAAATATCTGAAAAATCTACTTAAGTACAGAAACAAAGTATTTGTACTTTGTTATTCTGCCATGTGAAAATGTCCTATATGAATGGTCCCCAACCTTTTTTTGCGCCAAGGACAGGTTTCATGTAAGATATATTTTTACGGACCAGTCTTCAATAATCACGGTTCACAACAGTTAACGCTGTATCAGTGGGAGCCCTGCGCTTGTTTCTGTGCAACCAAACAGTCCCATCAGGGGATAACGGGAGACAGTGACACCCAAAATTCCTTATGTCCAGTTTATTCCATGATTTTGTTTTGACTGATGTCACGGCAGAATATCTGGGTGCTTGTTCTCCATGTGCCAAATAAGTTTTGAAGGCTTCATTGTGTCATTTGCTAGCTTGTCACTACATGTTATGCAGAGCGGGCTTGGCACATGAGAATCACTTGTTGCGATAAATCTGTATTTTAAGTAGGACTGATATTGTCTGTGAAAATAATTTTTCGATGACGTTTTAGGCTCCTCTTCTGTTTTAGGTTCCTCCTCCTCCGTGGGCCTTTTCCCCAAGGGGCTAAGCCTCTCCTCTCTAAGGGGAGCTCCCATGGTGCCATTTTAATGCTACGAAGCCATCACCTGCAGTTAGCATTCCATTGACTGCCATTCATGTTGGCAGCACTTTGACAGTAAATAATTTTACATCTGAAGCGTTTCAAGACTCTATTTGTCCGTTGTTTATTTCTAAAGGAACACAACAATGTATAAAAGGCTCCATTACCTTGGAGTTCACATTATGGCTCCTTAGCAGACGTTTTTAGAAAGAAAGGCTAATGATTGCGTCATAACCACGTGACTTATTGTGGCATAATCGACAAATCACCGTATTGTCAGGAGAAGCTCGCAGACAGTTTGGACTTCCATCAGCTGTTTAGGTTTAATTACTAATGTTAACTAACATGTTAGTTAGCAGTAATTAGCTTGTGTCTATGTTATCACTTACGCTCTCAGTCTCTGCTGATTGGGAATAATTGAGATTTCTCTTGCACAGCTACCAGAAGACTTACAACTTTCAGACAAACTTTCTACGTCTTCAAGCTCAGTTGGAGGCTGTGCAGTAACGCTCAACCATCACCGGAAAAGAGCTTCCAATAGTCTCCGTCCAGAACAACGGGAGCTGTTGGTCAACTTCTTTAACTGTTTATGCTTTTCCCATGAGCAAAAAAGCTTGGCAAAGGCGTTTGTTTACTTATTTTTTAGCAAGTTTGTGGGCTCCATGTGTGTCCAGGTGCATTCTGGGCATTTTGCTATCTTGAGGTAGCAGGAAATGATCGCGCCATTGACCAACAAAACTTTATCTTAAGTCAATAGCGCCGCATTTCATTGTTATTTTAACAGCGCATTAGAAAAAATGTGCCTAGGCTTATGCACAGCGTGCACACACTGTGCTTGTTACACATACAGGGGCGCGCAGCAGCACAGATACATACAAAAGATTCCAAATAAAATTGCTAATGTGCAAATCCGCCATCGTAACACCATGGTGCAATGCACCAAGGTCCAAGCGCCTAGCTGTTAAAGGGAATGGGAGAGGACCTCTGATTGGTTTATTGCATGTTACGCACACACACGCACACACACACAATTTGGACACGCCCGAAACGCACCTGCGCCAAGCGCTTAAAGTAGATCGTTAAATTAGGGCCCTTAATTTAGTTTTAGTTTTTATATATTTAGTTTTAGTTAGCTTTTTTAAGACCAGGTAGAATGTCTCAGAAGTATCTAGCAATATGTGTGTGTGTGTGAAGCTGCGGCTGCATATGCGGCTGCATATGGGGAACCCAGACCAAATCAGCACGTTGACATCATGGATAGAGACACAAGCAGCCGTATACACTCAACAAAAGGATTATTAGGAACACCTGTTCAATTTCTCATTAATGCAATTATCTAATCAACCAATCACATGGCAGTTGCTTCGATGCATTTAGGGGTGTGGTCCTGGTCAAGACAATCTCCTGAACTCCAAACTGAATGTCAGAATAGGAAAGAAAGGTGATTTAAGCAATTTGGAGCGTGTCATGGTTGCTGGTGCCAGACGGGCCGGTCTGAGTATTTCACAATCTGCTCAGTTACTGGGATTTACATGCACAACCATTTCTACGGTTTACAAAGAATGGTGTGAAAAGGGAAAAACATCCAGTATGCGGCAGTCCTGTGGGCAAAAATGCCTTGTTGATGCTAGAAGTCAGAGGAGAATGGGCCGACTCATTCAAGCTGATAGAAGAGCAACTTTGACTGAAATAACCACTCGTTACAACCGAGGTATGCAGCAAAGCATTTGTGAAGCCACAACACGCACAACCTTGAGGTGGATGGGCTTCAACAGCAGAAGACCCCACCGGGTACCACTCATCTCCACTACAAATAGGAAAAAGAGGCTACAATTTACAAGAGCTCACCAAAATTGGACAGTTGAAGACTGGAAAAATGTTGCCTGGTCTGATGAATCTCGACTTCTGTTGAGACATTCAGATGTTAGAGTCAGAATTTGGCGTAAACAGAATGAGAACATGGGTCCATCATGCCTTGTTACCACTGTGCTGGTGGTGGTGTAATGGTGTGGGGGAAGTTTTCTTGGCACACTTTAGGCCCCTTAGTGCCAATTGGGCATGGTTTAAATGCCATGGCCTACCTGAGCATTGTTTCTGACCATGTCCATCCCTTTATGGCCACCATGTACCCATCCTCTGATGGCTACTTCCAGCAGGATAATGCACCATGTCACAAAGCTCGAATCATTTCAAATTGGTTTCTTGAACATGACAATGAGTTCACTGTACTAAAATGGCCCCCACAGTCACCAGATCTCAACCCAATAGAGCATCTTTGGGATGTGGTGGAATGGGAGCTTCATGCTCTGGATGTGCATCCCACAAATCTCCATCACCTGCAAGATGCTATCCTATCAATATGGGCCAACATTTCTAAAGAATGCTTTCAGCACCTTGTTGAATCAATGCCACGTAGAATTAAGGCAGTTCTGAAGGCGAAAGGGGGTCAAACACAGTATTAGTATGGTGTTCCTAATAATCCTATAGGTGAGTGTACAACGCACAGTGAGTCAGACGGATGAGTAGCATCAGAAGCAATGCAAAATAAGCTAAAGTTAGCATTCAGCTCTGAGCTCAAAAATTAGTGCCTCACTCGATGCCAAACTAACGACATTCATCGCTAAACTACACCACAACAAAAATACAGTAAAATAAAACATTGTGTGGTAGACATTTTTGGCTAATATTGTCTCTGCAGTGTTTAACGTGCAACTTACCACTTCTGCTGGACCAAGAATTCGTTACTTTTAGCACTGTGAAGGTGACGCCAGTAGACGGCGCTGTTCCCATTTATGCAGGAATTTAACAGAACCTATATACAACCTGTTACATACGCTTGTCTTTCCAGATAAATTTGGATACTCAGTCTTCAAGCTACTTTATTGACCCATATGAAGCAAGTGCGGGACAGACAGCGACATCTCCTGGAATGTCAATGTCATGTCTGTTCAGTTTTTGTTATTCTTGAAGGTTTTACTTTTTATTTTGTTTCAGTTTACAAAAAATTGTTTTCACTTCTTATTTTCGTTTTAGTTTACTAGAACAACCAATGACACACACACACTAGATATTAGCTCTATGTGTAATTAGAAAAGAAAACAGTAGAGAAGCTAAAATGCTTGATGATCAGTTAATTACTTGAACTAACCCAAGGTAAACTCGGGGTTCAGTGTCTGGCCCAAGGACATATACAGTAGATATACTGTACATACATACATACATACATGCATACATACATACATACAGTTACCACTATCGGTACTAACATCCTAATGTTAAGTTTGTGTTCTAACGTTGGCAGGTTAGCATGCCGTGTAATAATAAGCTAAAAAGAGTTTAGACATAGATAGCTAATTTGAAGCTGGTTATTAAGTAATTAGTTGTGCATGTATAGGTACTGAGTATGTGTGTGTATTTCAGGCCTGTGTGTAATGTGTGTTCAACAGAGTGAAAACATTGTTATTTTCCAGGTTTGTGTGGGTATAAATATGTGGTAATGGATTTAAAATCCTTTCCTTTTCCTGTGTTGTTCTCCCTCAGGTGGTGTTCAGTAGATTCTGCACCCCATGTGACATTAAGGAGCTGTTCTGTACAGCCCTGGGTGTGCCAAGGTAACACACACACACACACACACACACACACACACGCAGTATGTTCCTGTTTTACTTGACATTTAATACCATCTGACACCTGCACTGCATGTGATTAATACAGTACCTATTTACAGTGCTGCTATATATTTAATAATGTTTTCACGCAGTAGCCATTACCTGAGTCATAACTTTAGTGCAGATTACAGCCAGATACTCCTCTGCTGTTTGTTTTAGAGTTCAGGTACTCCTGTTTTGTGATGATTAATAATGGTTTGTAATCTGGATAATCCTTTATTTACAATCAGGGAGATAAAGAGTATAGCTGCAAATACGACAAAAAAATATGTATACCAGCATAAAACACACATACATATACATAGATGTGGTGAAAATATAGAATAGGATTTAAAAAGAAACAAGTTGAAACAAATTGAAATCCATGAAATTAGATAAAAGAAAAGACTATGAAAAACCAGAAAATAAAAGTGAAGAAATTAGAAGAATTAGGCTTCTTTTGTGTTTTAGCCCATAGTCTGTAAATACATTAGCCATTCATATTTAACACTATAGTGCACAACTATTTTATAATAATGAACATCCATTACATTGAAGCCATTGCCAAATGAGTTGATACAAAGGTAATGAAGCTCCACAAAACTGGTGTAGTCTGGTGAGTTTTGCACACAGAAACTTTGAAAGATAATGACATCCTTTGAAGACTCCATCATGTTTTTTTTAATTATCTGTGTCCTCCTTGGCTACTAGCAACTGTGTGATCGAGGGCTTTTCATTTCTGACAATATCTGTATGGCTCCACCTTGAACAAAGTGGAGTAAATTTAAGTATATTGTGCTGATAATGCCTTTAACTAAACATTGAAATGCAGGACTTTTAGTGTGCGGTGTGAAGTAAAACCTGCCAACACCAACATTCCCAGACATGGGGGTTGCCCAAAAGTCTGGGCCCTGCATTTCTCTGGGCCCCTCCCCGCATCCACATACTACGTCATGTCACACACTGACATACACACACAACACACATGCATACCACGATAGGTCAGGTCCGGTAGGTTCAGAACAGGTCACAACTCGGAGTCAGTGGCGCAGATGTGAAAGGACAAAGGGTTGGAGACACCCATAGACTGTTAGAAACCACAAAGTTATATTTGATATAGTGTATCTAATTACATTAGGCCATTTTAGGACCTAGGTGAAAGAAATGCTACGGGAAAAACTGCTTTTGATGCTGGGACACTAAACATGAATGATGTTATAATAAGCTTGATTAATGGTTCTGTGGAAAGTATTAGTTACAGTTTTCTACTATAATTTGGCAATAATAGCAATGTTAATCGTATAGTACAAAGACAGTAACTCCAGTAACAGTACTTTTTACCAGTGCATCAATTTCACATAGTGTCATATCAATCTACTTTCATTTTTGAAATTTATTTTACATTGGCAATTACTTTCAAACATTTCTACAGCATATATTGTTAGTGTGGGTGCTTCCCATAGTTACATGAGTCATACAGATCCGAGAATGTTCCTTTTCCGGAGTACACACACGTACAGACACAGCGTGGGACCTGTAAAAGCAGCTTAGTCCCTTATGTGAAAAATAAAGAGGTGATTTCAGGTGATTTTGACTGTCATGTGTTTGATGTAGATTTAAAATTTGTTGCTAATAGCTTTATCAAGGTTACATTATCTAATAGATTTGTTGTTGAGATGTATATGATTCCTAAAAGAAACATAAACCGAAAACACAAGTTTTTAACAACACAGGAAAATAATTCATCATTATAATTATAATTATATGCCGGAAATTAAGTGTTTTGATGCTGGGCGATAAATCGATTTTGTGAATTAATTTAGAATTCTTGGTTTACGACAATTTTTTAAATGGAAAATTGATTTTGACTTTAACTGGGTTATTTTCAGTTGGAAGCCGCTGCACGCCTCACGCCTGTTCTCTGAAGGTTTCTTACTCAGTGATCTGCTTAAAGACACATGTGGATGGATGTTTTGCTCTCACAGAAGATTGAAACTGGACCTTTTGGTTCTCCTATAGTTCTTTACCACCCTTCTACTCATTAGCAGTGCGAGCATTAGGCCCAACAATAAGTCCATTCTTATTAGATTTTATGAGATAAATGAATGGTATTTATATGGGTAGATTACTTAAGCAAAACAGAAAAAAAGATTGCTTACAATCATGCAGCCTTACATGTGACTTGCAGTAAGATGTCTGTGTGTTTTGTCTTCATGCAGAAACACTAATCTGTCCCTGCTGGATTCATCCGGAGCCATGGTGTCCATTGATCCCACCATGCCACACAACACAGAGAGGTATTGGAAAATCTACATGCCACTGATGTCTTTATTGATAAATCGATTGTTCGACAAAACATTAATTCAGTCCAACAGCTGGCTGTTTGATTGATTGAAAGACTTTCGCTGATTGACTGTAAATCCCAGTGACCCCTGCTCCTTCCTTCTTGGCTATTAGCATATTGCTACAATGAGCTGTCATGAAATGGGATTTGTAGCTTTGCATTAGCTGAGTTTACCTGAAGTCTTTTAATTCGCAAGAAATAAGAATCACAGAGATAATAAGCCTCATTGAAATACAAGTGGTCCATTTTTCTTAATCATGATGGGTGCAGCATTTGGCTGCAGGGCTTTACTGTGATTTAACTATTACTTCTGCAGAAAGCTTGTCAGTAAAGCACTAATGCTGCCAACGCTTGATTGGCCCATCCCATCCAGTAGTTATCCTGTGGTGGACGTCTACATTCTGTGTATAGAGCTCACCTGTGTGGTTCCGGAAGTAAAAAGAATCCCATTCTTTTTCTCCATAAGGATTTTGATTATAAGGTATAAGGTCTAAACCATTCAAGATAGACTGACCACGAGCTAGAGCTGATAACTTACTTTAAAGGATGTGAACAGGACAGTTAATTCCAACAATTCACTGCTGCTCATGCAAATGTTGTTTTCCTCGATTTCAATCATCAACAAACTGTATTGACAAAAAGATTTATCTCATGTAAGTTTCCCACAGAGAATTCCTGGCAATGTGCTCATATCTGATTTCCTGCTAGTGTTTAATGGATGACTGTATTTAAATATTGTAGGGTGTCAGCTGTGTCTGATACCACTGTCAGCAGTGTCAAAAGCAAGATAGAGCAGAGAAGTAGAAATAGAAACTGCCTTTATCTAACAGTTCCACTGAAGATACTGAATGTGCAAGTACTGGGGAAGATGATGCATGTCCACAAAAACCATTTAACACTAAACATTTACCACTTTAAGAAGTGCAGCTTGTCACAGTTAGCTGATGTATTTGAGGCACTAATGTAGACCCACACTGGACAGTAAGATAATGTGTTTTAGTAGTAGGATTTTAAATTGAATAAGCAGTATGTGAAATATTAAATAATTAATAGTTTTGCAATAAGTAACCCAACAAATAATTTCTCTGTTAAGACAGAAAGTATTATTTTGATGTAAGAGCAGCTTATTTCTACAAAGAGAGGCATGGTTCTTTCTCTAAAGCAAATTAGTTTACACGACATCCTCATCTTGCAACTAAGTTCTGTCATGAAAGAGCTTTGATTACCTTGAGTAATCAGAACATTAATTGTGTCACTTACATTTCAAAAGTTTTCAAAAGCTACTTAACATACAGTAACATACGGGACAATGGGATAATATAGAGCGAGCCGGTCACGATAGTGAATACAACCCCGACAGGGTGACGCAAGAGGGTTGTATACCCTATAATGACTATCTCTCTCTATAAATTTTTTGGCTCATTACACGGCTACTTACCAAATAAATAAATAATTTGACTCAAAATATTGATTTAAAAACAATTTTATTGAATAATTTTATGGCTATTGCTAAAGAAAATACTAATTTTTGTCTCTGCAGTTGGAACACTGCGTCCATAGCAACACAAATTCTGTAGCATATTTAGTGTTGTAATTCACATTAAACTGAACATTTCCGTTGATGGTGAAGTGAAAAAATGTGAACGGGACTTCCTTGGGAATATTTATGTTAACGTTTCTGTCCTCATTCATCGTTTTATTCTTGCCCAGACGCTGCAGTTGACACATCTGGAAACAAAGGTTGTGCTGTTATAACCTTAGTTCTAAAAGCACAAGTGGAGCTCTCTACTGGACTTTATTGGTAATACTAATCTCCAATCCTGAGCATGCGTTCGCCCACTGAACTTTGCATAAATGTAGCCGGCAAATCAGGATGGGCCTAGCGTCCCTGCTGTCTCACATCCTACACCTTTTTTAACATCGGCATAGGAGTCTCCATGGGTACAGTGGGTGGTGCTTGATGTATAAACGCCATGTCCCTAGTCGCCGTAGCCCGCCTACGCTGCCACACTGCTACACTGCCACAGTGTGAGCAGATCACAGTGGGAGACGGAGGCTGCAGAGATGCACTTAACATCCCAACACATAAGCTGGGCAAAGCAGATGCTTTGCCCAGCATCTCTTTCGACACGCTCTGCCGCTAGACCCTCCACGAAACCAGGAATGGCCCGTGGGAGGCCGCGATGGAGAGGTCCATGAACGCATCATCGCCAGCTCGCTTGTGAGTTGTGGTGACGTGATATCAGCTGCTACATCTCTTTTTCATTCTCAGCCACAGTCCTCAGGCTGAAAGATGTAAACCAGCTGGAGAGAGAAACCCTCCGAGAGGCCTGAAAGACGGATATTGGACACTAGTTTAACAGAATAGAATTCATTAAAACTCAAGTTAAAGTAATAATCAGCTAAACAGAAAAAAACAGGAGAAAGTCTCTTCTGTTGAAAATGTTATATTGATTATTGACTATTGGTTAGCACTGTAGCCTCACAGCAAGAAGGTTCTGGGTTTTAATCCAGGTCATTCCGGGCCTTTCTGTGTGGAGTTTCTATGTTCTCCCCATGTCTGCGTGGGTTTCCTCCGGGTGCTGTGGTTTCCCCCACCATCAATAACATGGACCAGGTTCTCCAGTCAGTGTCATGACCAAGACACTGGCTCAGATCTGGGGTTGGTCCCCGGGCGCTGTAAATGGCTGCCCACTGCTCCCTTGAGGGATGGGTTAAATGTAGAGAATGAATTCCGCCGTTTGTGTACATAACAATAAAGTACCTTTACCTTTTTTAATAGTAGAAATTAAATTTGAGATTTGATATATCTGGTAATATTTGATAATCTAACAAAAGGAATTGAGAGGAAATGTCAGAATGTGAAGTAAAACAAAAGATAGTTATTTGACTGTACAGTACACAGAAAGGGGGAAATTGTGTTATTAGAGTTGTGTTGTGTTACATCACTGCCACCTAGTGGACAGATAATCTGTAAAAGGGTTAAAGGATTATTAATAGAGTGCAATACAAGAGTGCCGAGCTCTCCTTTGTACATTCCGATCTTGCCATCCTAACATAACAATAGTAACATAATATAACATAACCTACCACAGGCCTACTGTAACGTAATATAACATATGTGACATAAGTAAAGGATAATGTAGAACAAACCCTTTATAATGTGAAACAGAAGCAAGGCAGGGTGATGCAGGTTTAATTCACATTATTAGAGGTTACCTACTGATAACGCCTGCTTCCCGGTTGGGACTGTTAACTTTACCATTGAGCATGGCTCTCTGGCTGAAGCCAGGTCACCCAGGTGAGCAGGGACGTGCACAGACATTTGGAGGAGCTGAGGGCAAACTTGAATGATATAGCGATTGTCGATATGAGGATGGATAAGATTATGTATGCTACATAACTGATAGACTGGGAAGAAAAACCATACAGTTCAAATAGGTAGTTATCTGGAAATGAAAATATATATCTATAGTCGGGGCCTCAATGTCATCTCCCGATGTATATGTTTAACTCCCTAAGAAATAATACAGCTTCTTCATCAACGGGGTTGTCGACAAAAAAGAAATGCCATGTTTTGAAAAATAGTTATAGTCTGCCTAACACAGTTAATAAACCTACATGTTTTTTATTCGTGCAGATAAACTGTGCTAAAATGTACCTGAAACAGTCTGAATGAATGAATGAGGAAATGAAAGAGCGCTGTGTCAGAGGGAGGAGACTGAGAGAAGAAAACCTGCTCCCGACCAGGTTAGGCACAGGCTCAGTTACCATAGTAACTGACTCTGAGGTTAAGCTACCTCTCTTTTTGAAACGGGCTGGAGATCTCCCTCTCTCTCAGGTTTGATTAACCTCCCTTTCTGAGTTTCCCTCATCTCAGGGTTGACTAACTCAGAGTTTTCACTAAACCTGCTTTCTGACACAGACCCCAGAGCACAGTGGTGGACTGTCTAACAATTTCTTCCAGTGTTACTCAAAACATGCAATCTGAAACCTGTCAATGGAATGTAACAGGATGGCCCTTTAACGTAAATGATGAGAATTGCCCTGGTCTCGTTGCCTGCCAATCGGAAGGTTGGTGGTTCAATCCCTAGCCTTGCAGTCCCATGTCGAAGTGTCCTTAGGAAATACACTGAACCCAGAGTTACCTGAGTGTATTTGTCACTCACAATTGTGTGTGAGTGTGTACCTGATGAGCAGGTGGCATCTTGTACAGCAGGCTCGGCCACAGTGTGTGAATGGTGAATGGTTCATGTACTATGTAAAAGAGCTTTGAGTAGTCGTTAAGACTAGAAAAGCGTAATATTTATATACAGTCCATAGTGTGTGTGTGTGTGTGTGTGTGTGTACAGCTGTGTGCATATTTGCTATCTTATCTCAGGTTAAAATCTGAAAAAGATTATATTTGACAAACACCATCTGAGCGTGCACCTCCTTGTAAAGTTAATTTCAGCTTCACACCACCTCTGCTCTCAAACTAACCTGTGTGTGTCCTGTTGTGTTGCAGGTCACTGTACCGAGTGGTGCCTATGACTGGGGGACAGCTTGCTGGTGAGTTTCAGGGACTACACACCATGGATGTATGACAAGACCTAGATACAACATTCATGGTGGAACTTCGCTCATTCTTAGAGTTGCTCTGTGGCAAATCAGCCAAAAAAGTTTGTAAGCTTCCGAGCTTACTTCTGGGAAATTAATTGGCCCATAGACTTTACATTGTGGTGATGCTACAGGTTTTTTAATCACTTTTCCTGGCTTGAGAGAAGTTCTTAAAATATTAAAAGTCCATTGATTAAAAATTCAGAGTAGAAAGATTCATACATTAGTGGCCCTTTTATAGGTCGCAGAGGGACTTTCCGTTGCAATACTAATGATACCAATAATAATGCAAGTGACCACCGGAAGAAATTGGCGGAGAGGCTGAGCTTCGATCCGGGGGGGCTGCTACACAACACACACACACACACACACACACACACACACACACACACACACACACACACACACACACACACACACACACACACAAATAGTCCTTCCTGAGATGGGTCAGCATCAATCTACTAGGTTCAAATCCACCTCAGAAAATGTTAGAACATCCTGATTTTAACCAGTAGCCTACTCATTAAAAGTGTTATTTTTGGGTCAAACAAGCTTGTTAACTGAAATAATCAAGCCTGTTATATGTGTTGTCCGAGAGTGGAGATCCAGTCTGCTTAGTCACTCTAGCTGAACCAACCTTAATTGATCACAGAGTGGAATTTTTCAGTTAGCACTGACCTGTGACCCTCGCGTCAAGTGACACAATGTGCAAACTTCTGGCTGTCAATATTTTTTTTTACAATTTCTCATAGCTGTTAATTTATTGGCACGTGGTGTTGAACTTTGCCCACAACAGTAGGTTCAGGTCTCAGGTTACTTTATCGGTATCTGTGGGTAAACTAGGTTTACAGTCTAAGAGCCAGGACTCCTTAACACTTTGTAGACCACCGCATAACATGCAACACACAAAACATCACAACATATAAAGCAGACAAAAAACATGGATAAAATGAATAGAAAACAGTTTGTAGAGAGTGTAATAGAGTGATTGGTGCTGGGACAAAACTGTTTTTAAATCTTATAGTTGTGCAACCGGGGACTCCTAGCCTCGGTTCAGAAGGGAGATACTGGAATGCCCTATTCAAAGGGTGTAGACTATCTCCTAAGATGGCCATAGCTAGCCGCTGTAGTAGTGTAGCATACAGAAATGGGGGATGCAGCTGGGACTCCCCAGTCAGCTTACTTGACCATTTTACAATTTGATTAAAGGGGATTTTTGTGCTTAACTGAAACACACCCAAACCGTGATGCTAAGGGGAAAGATAAGTACAGCTTCAAGCCAATGGCAGGGCTTTGTTTGTGTGTACAGTCTGGTGGGTGGGTTTATATGTAACACAGCTCTACGCTTGTTCTCTCCTCAGATAAAGAGGAACTCTTTCAGAATGTACTGACGCAAGTAGCAGAGCAGTTTTCAAGGTAAGCAGCTGGCTGAATATGTTCACACGGTAGCAGATTGTCTCAGATTGTCTCTGTTAACTTGTTATACGCAGCAACTAACTATTATTTTGTCAGTTTTGTATATACTGTATATATGAATATGTTCATTACTGCAAATGTCTAGCTTCTATTACTCTATTTTGGATTTCTTAGTCTTTTAATCAGGTTGCTAATTAATTATTATGAGTTAAAACCTTGCATCTCCAAAACCTAAGACAGACCTAGACCAACCATGTTTTGTAGCTTGATGATAATACCTTTTAATTTGTGCAGTTTTTTTGTGCTGCTGCCATCCTTTTTAATCAATTCATTCTGATTTGCCTCTGGCACTTTTCACTAATGTTCCCCACTGACTCCAGACATCATTTCACTGCTCCTTCTCTGCTTCAGCTCTCGTGTCATGTTGGTTTGTTTCTCCACGCATGCATCATGTATGGGGGGGTTTTACTGGGTGTATCTCAGAGTGAGACTGTGCATACTGTAGGGGCTGATGTGCACAGGACAGGACACAGGAGTCCACTGATGCAAAGGGAACAAAGCAGCGAGACATTAGACTGCTGTTGCTAATTGTGTGTCAAATACTGTACGGTGCAGCCACAGATTGACTGCAATGTTGAAAAAAAAAATATTCCTTAATTTCTATAAACTAGAACTGTGCTAAACAACAGATGTGTCCTCTTATCAAAAGTGACACTGAGGTAACAAAAATGAAATACAAAATTAATAAAAGATTTTTAAAGCAAATCCCACATAAATACATTGAAAAAATCTCTTCAAATATATAAACTAAGAAGATGGTTTGACATCTGAAGCCAAACAAGTGAAATCAAAGCTAGATTACGCCCTAGACTGTTTAACAATTATTTTTGTTTTATCTCAATTCACTACGCATCGTTACATCCCTATTATTGACTAATCAACTGATTCTTTATTTTTTTCCAATTTCTTATTGTATATGAACATCAAGGTATATTGTATAAGGTACATTGAGGTATAGATTGGAGATCCTGGAACCTACAAATACCTTTAACTTCTATTTCATGAATGCAGTTGTTGACTTTCAGCTGATAGACTATAATGAATTCATCTACTAACTACTGCAGTTCTATATTACAGTATGTTTAGTTTGTAGGTTTTGCAGATATGTTCAATATACGGGTTAAAATGCAAAAGCTACCGTAAAGCAGTGCAGGGATGGATGGAAGTATTATATGAAGCAGTTAATGCTTTATTAAATGCAGCTGTAATTATCCACCTGCAGCAGAGAAGAGTAAATATACACAAATGTTTATTGTTGCCGTGGAGACAGTCTCTGTTACAGATACCTACTCTTTCTCAACTCATTTATTTATCTCTGTCTCTCCCATCTGTGCCCGCATGTCTACAGGGCGTTCAAGATCAACGAGCTGAAGACCGAGGTCACCAACCGTCTTGCCATGTTGGAGAAGAGAGTAGAGCGTAAGTCTATTTCCACCACCACACACACGTCATATTTACACACCTCTGTCATCCACTGCTATGCTAACAAACATGGGACACACTCTCCAGAAAAAGGGAACAGTTATCACAGTAGGAGTTTGTTTTTTTAATTTTAACATACTAAGAGTTCTCATCCCAGGGTTGCCATTAACCTTAAATATCATTTAAAGGGGCTTTTAAAGATTAATGGATGGGTTTGAATTATCCCTTTCCGGTCCTAAAGGAAAAAATTTAATTTGTAACTTTTTCATTTTCAGCCGAGCCTTTCAAACGTTCTCTGATCCTCTGATATAATTGTTATGTCCAAGGTAGAACCTGTAAAACATTGATTCCAGTAGTCCCGTTGCTTAGTCAGTAAAAAAATTAACTGTGATAAACAAGTGTTATATTAGGAATGGAAACTCACAATTTCCTTACATGTTCCACATGTTTTGCCTAAAAATAAATATATTGCCCATTTTGCCAAAAAGGTACGGAGGTACTTCTTTGTTTTAGCAACGGTATGATATAATTTGCAAATAAACTGTAGTTTAATTTTTAATTGCGAACATTATTTAAATAACTAAAACAGTTACACTAACTAAGATAAGCTAAGAAAACCTTTGTCCCACAGTGGGGAAATTCCCAACACTATACAGTGATAGTCATATTTATTCTTTGTGTAAAACAGCATGGTAGTTTTTGAGACATAACGTAAGGGCTAATTAATCAAACATTTACATGTTCTGGATGCAGGCATATGCATCAGCATCAAATGGTTCTGTGTTGAATCTAGGCCATAGGTAGGCTCTGCTGTACCCCACGCCGTAGCCTGACGTGCACCTCCCCAGAAATACAATTTCATGTTGCGGCAACAACTGTGATTGTAGTGCGTTCCATTTGTAGAAGTCTGATTTTGCTGTGGCTTGGCTCAGAAGTCATTCTTGATGCCTGCTATCTCAAACATCTCTCTCAGATAAGGCCGAGGATGATTGGGAATGTCTTGCTACTTGTCTGCTGAATCTCTGGGATCTCTGTTTTCTTCATTTTCAATCATGTTGCCGTCCATGCTACTATCTGCTAACTTTACCGCCATCAAGTCTTAATGATTTGCCGCAAATGAATGCTGCCGAATCTGTTGAGTCGTCTTGTAGTGGGGCGTCAAGTGCAACGTACAGTAGGCTACTGTATATTCCCATCCAAATAGACTGAATTAGGTATTGATGACACAAACAGTAATAACAGTAACTCCAGTGAAATTATCTGAAACTTGTTAGTGAGGACTAGATTTAGGACTGGATTTAAAGCTGATTCTGGTTTCCAACTTCGCCCCAGGTGTGTCTGTTAAAACACAGACGGAGACAACTTCTCTCTGTTGATGCTTTATTTCATTTCATGTGGTTTTTACTTTATGTGGTTCTGCAAAGAAATAAATAACATTGTAAAGGCTACCATACACAATGCATAGGAATATATACTGTATGCTACCAAATAATAACAATAAACCCACTATTAATTACATTACCTTAATGCAGTGTAACTGTAGCATGTAAATAATGCACCTAAAATAAAAACGTGAGCAAGGGCGTTCAACAATCGCTATTATATCGCATCAACAGCCAGGTGTAACCTAGGTAACAAGTGTAGAACACAAACAACAAAATCACTAGCTAACTTTCTTTAAATGTGCCAGAACTTAAGGACTCACACACACAATCTCAGCTGATTATCCTCCAGACAGCTGGTCTCTTTTTCTTTCTTTCACTTTTTTCTCCATGTGGTATACGCGCCCGCTCACGGTGTGAGGCGCGTGTCCGCGCTATTCTCCGACATGCACTAACAATCACACCTGATAGACGACCTTTAGTACAAAACTAAAGTAAGGAGTCAATTTTTTAAAATGTAAGGAGTAGAAAGTACCGATATTCATGTTAAAATGTAAGGAGTAAAAGTAAAAAGTCGCCACAAAAATAAATAGTAAAGTAAGTACAGTAATAAAGTATTTGGATGTCATTACTTCCCCTCTCTGGGTAGAGTCACATTTTCCATTTCCTTTTGCTTTCTTAGTGTTGGAATGTTAAATTTGGTGGATTTATTAGGACTATGGTTAACCTTTTTTTTTTTTTGGAAAAGATTCTTTTTTGGGGCTTTTTTATCTTATTATAATGATAGTGCATAGACTGGAAAGGGGGAGAGAGAGATTGGGGGATGACACGCAGCAAAGGGCAGCAGGTCAGACTCAAACCCTGCTCAGCCAACATGGGGCGAACGCTCTTACTGGGTGAGCTAGAGGCCGCCCTGACTATGTTAACTTACCTGCTCCTCAGATCTCTGGAAGATAAATTTCGACAGCTAGCTAGACTATTCTCTCGCACAACTATTTTGCAGCGGCTGTGTGCGGAGCTTTCCGCCGCCCATGCCAATTGTGATTGGTTTAAAGAAATGCAGAAAAACAGAGTATCTCCCATCCCGGAATGCTGTGTGTAGTGGCCAGACCCTCCTCCGCTTTGCAGCGTGTGGATGGTCTGGCAAAGCAAGACTAGTTAGAAGCTAATAAACAAACAAATGAAAGATTTTAGTGCACCAAAGAAGTTTGGGTCTGACTGACAGCAGTTTTAGGATGCCAAACCTATAGTTGCAGATCTTAAGCTTTCGAAGCTGTGAAAGCAGGCTGCCCGTCCGTAGAGCTTTGTGAACAGGCAGCCCGGGCTCAGTCCGTCTGCAACACGTGCTGCCACCCAGTTGTCAGTTTAGCACCAACCACAGTGCAGAGGGAGAGAGGAATGTTTTTATAAAAAGTTAATGTAGATAATACACTTGACTGTCCTGCTGTTACAGACGTAAACTAACCACAGACAGTGTGCAGTTGCAGAATAATTAACACTGACTGGATATTAGCTTATTTTTTAAATAAATAAAAAAATCATGCCTGGTGGGGGTTCCCGTACAGTTATATGGGAAACACTGGCTGTACGAGAAGTAAGGCATGTAGAATGAGCATGAGACTGTACGAAATGTACAGCGCTGAAAAGTTGGAAGAAAATGCCTTGGCCCCCTACTGTATCGGAGGTAGAGCTACTCCATTCATTCTTCCCATTCTTCCCCACTCATTTGTACGGGGAGAACTGGCATAACCCAGTTATTCACTTAACTGGCCATACATTAATGTTGTGCTGTTTGAGTGAAATACTCTCAAACAAGTGCGTGCACAAACCATAACATTATTTAACATTATGCTATACATAAGCGCTGTACACTCATGCTTAGACTGATTAATGCACATTCATTTAGAGATAACTGCATGCTTTCAGTGTATGCTTTCTTAACTTGTGTTCCTCCACAGTTTATGAGGCATGCGATTAGATAAGTTGAAGCCACATACATGATGTGGTCTGCTAACCCACCTACAAAGGATCTTGTGTAGATCTTGTGCTGTTAATGTATGTACTGAACATTGACCACATTTGAACCTGTTTAAAGCAGAAAGGAATGTGCCGTCTTCACACATTCACCCCGGGGTCAGCTACCGATGCCCTTTCCTCTTCAGCTGAACATAATCAATTTCTGGGATTTTTGCGTTTCATTAACTAGGAGGAGGAAGTGTGTCCGCTGGCATCTTGGCACTGAGTATAGCGTGTCAATTGTATCAAGATGAAAGCCAGCTATAAAATACAATCAAAGGTTTGATGATAGCCCGGCTTGCTGTGCTGTCCTCCCTTCATGTTTTTATAATATAGGTCAATACAGGCAAGCTGCTGTAGCAATTACTCACAGGAACATTTCATCAGTGATTGTTTCACAATCATTACATCTTTCCTAGAAAGGCTGTGATTAAAGATGAAGGTCAAGTTGAAATGCAAGTTGTGCATCGAGTCAGTGTTTTTCACAAGCTACAAAAATCTTACACTGTAAGATGTGTGTAATTGTTCCATGTTTGCACCACTGCAACTGCTTTGATGCTTTTGCTCTTCTGCCCCAAATTTGTGTTTTGTACCGCAGAGCAAAATAACTTTGTACACACCTGTACACACACTTTGGACTTATTACAAGTTTACATTTTCACATATATAAAATGCAGCACATTGCTCTGTGGGATTGATATCAGAAAGTAGTGCCCATTCCATGGACAGTACGTTTTGATGTTCCGTTGTGGAGGTTTTGAGGACACTATATGGTGGATACATTTACACACTCAGACTTCTCAGACACTAAAATAATATGGCAAACAGTAAAAGTACTATATAGTCATGTTCAGACCAGAATATCCAGTGGCGGTGGTGGGAGTGTCACTTAAATTTGTGTGACTTGCTGTTGTGTTATTTAACCCCCCAATGTAGCACAAGTAGACTTTATATTTCCCAATTATTGTTTACCATTAGATCATTTTTAGATCATATTTCCGATATAGCTTCATTTCAGGAGAGAGAGAAATAAAAGAGACAAATAGGATAGCAAAGGGGACAAATGCATAAGGTCCTTATTCTGTGCAAAAAAAGACTGTTCAACTGTAATAAATATGAGGCTTCAACAGTCAAAGGAAGTTGGCATCTTTGTCTTCGCTGACTAGACATTACATGCCACACATGCTAAACCGGATAAAAAACTGGAGAGACCACTTGATGTGGGAACTTCTGTCTGTAAGGGCCAACGCTGAAATCATCAGACATATTCAAGGAATGGCAAGAGATTTAGTTGTTTATGACCGTGCGTTGTAAATCATGTCATGTGATGCTATTCAGCCAATCAAATCTGTGCATTCCGAGACTGTTGCGATTATAAAAAGCAGCCACTATGAGACAAAGCACAAATCTTTAAAATATACCCACTGACATCCGGACCGAGGGCACAGAAAATAAACGATCTAAAAGCCCAATATGATTGATCCAGCAGAATCCTAACGCATTCATTCACTGCCCAAAAACGTGCTAATGAATGTTCTCTTAAAGTTGCCTAGATTTTGGGTAAAAAATAATCCTCAGCTCATCTCTTACCATTGCATAATTCATCAATCGGTCCTGTGCTCCACCCTGTCAGCCAAGAATGCTGAGGTGATGAACACAATGATGAGAGTGATAAACTTTCTCTTCTCATCAGCTTCGCATGCTCAGGGAATTCCTCCGAGAAGTTAATGCATATGTTGATGACCTTCTGTTACACAACAATGTAAGTTGGCTCAGCAAAGGTAGGGTGTTGGAGCGCTTTTGGTCCATCCGAGGGGAAATCGCAGCTTTCTTGGCACAACTGATCAGCCAGAAGACAACAACATTTTCTCTCTTTTTGAAGAATGTCAAGAAGATGGATATTGTGGCATTTTTGGTTGATATAACTTCATACCTGAATGAACTGAATTTAAAGCTACAGGGCAAGGACAATTCAGTTTGTGACCTGATGACAGCTGTCCGCTCCTTTTAGGGGAAACTAACGTTGTTTAGGGAAGACCTGCAGGCTGATTGTAAACTTCAGCAAGCGCTTTGACAGCTTCAGCCTTGGACAGCAGCTCACCCTGTTCATTCAGAACCCATTCCTCATCACAGATGTCAGGGGGTTCTCAAAGGAAGTCACACAGCTCTTCAAGTGGACAAATGCTGACCTTCTCCAGATGCAACTGGTTGATCTCAAAGCAGATGTGGCTTTGAAAGAGCATTTTGGAAAAACTGATCCTGCCACTTTCTGGCTTCAAATGGTCTCAGAGACCGCTTTCCCAGGTCTGAGGAAAGTAGCCGTGTACATCTTCCAAAATTCTGACTTGAGAACCCTGCAGGACAAACTTCCTGCATAAATTGTTGGAGTTTCATCAACCTACATTCAGTGCCCACACTCCTTGACTGGTTTTGTGTAGTAGTAGTTTCATATCTGACGCACAGCCACTTCACACAAGCATGCCAATTGCCTAGATACCTGGTCGCTATGGAAACAGAATAGCGCCCACGCAGATGTCCATCCTCTCATGACTTTGGTCGCCATGGTCACCTATGCTAATGGGAGGTGGAGTGCTGTATGAGGAGCCCTTTTCTGATTCAGCAAAAAAGAGGTGGATTAATGAAGGAGGAAGCAGAGTCAGATATGTGAGAGTCCAAAGAGTGATAAGAGCTGCTGTTAGCTGAGGTGAGATCCAACCAGATGACAGACAGCTGTTAATATTATGCTGGTGGACTTCATCCAGACTGCTGCAGGCTCAGTGAGTGCTTTCACAATGTACAGCTGCAGCATCTGTTTCCCTTTCTTAGGATCCACCTCCTACACCACCATCCCCCGTCTCTTTCCAACCTCATTCTGCTTTCTCTCCATCTGTCAACTCATTTAAATGAACTGCATGGGCCTATCAGTATGGTTTTAGCATAAACTTGCTGGTGCACTTATAGACTTTAAACATCCAGCCTGCAGAACTAATGCTCCAGTCTAACCTACTCTAGATTTTGGGGTTACTGCCATTTTCAATCCCTCAAAGTGCAGCAAAGCAACCTGTAAGGCAAAATGTTTTTGTTAGATCTCTGATAGATGGGGAACAGTTTAGGCCTTACATAATCCCAATCATCACCTGGGACTTTTGTTAGTTAAAACCTTTTTTAAATATTCTATGCAGAGGAGGGTATGCAGGAATGGGAAGGAAAGTGAGGTTATGGTTTTGTTTTGTTGATTGCTTTATTGACCAACAAAACAAATTCACGAAATGCCAAAAAAGAAGCCACATTAGAGACCTGACCATGTTGCTCCAAACCCCAGTCACCAAAAGAGGCCAATTAAACAAATAAAATAATGTAATTGTTAATTTAGCTTTATGACCCAAATATACTGGGTAATGATGGGTAATGTTAAATGTTTGCAGCTACAAATAGTATCATTTGACTCCAAATGGCTTTGTCTGTCTACAGTGGAGGGGATGAAGGTGGTGGAGATTGAGAAATGTCGCAACGACATCAAGAAGCTCCGCCAAGAGATGGCGTCTAGAAACAACAGGTGATGGCAACAACAAAAGCAATTCTCTGCTCAATAATCGCTGAGTCTCCCTGGTCTTTTCAATCTAATCAACACAGGGGGGAGCGTCTAGCCAGAAACTGTGATGGGACAGCCCAATTCTGTTGAATAGGTCCTGTAGTCTTGTCTGGAGATGTGAAAATGTATCAAATTAAAATATAATTCAGTTACATTTTATTTATTTATATACATAATCTCAGGACACTTTCCAGATAGAGTAGGTTTAGACCACACTATAATCTACAGAGACCCAACAATTTCCCCAAGAGCAATTTCAGCAATTTAAGTAAATTATTAGCAAGAGTTCTTCTAAAGTATGTACTCCCAAAATCTTCAACATTAAATATATAAATATTTAAATAAATATATATTAAATAAGTAAATAATAATAATAATAATAATAATCAAAGATTGTGTAAAATATATAAATTAACCAACAACTGAACTCACTATTTTGAAATGTTATTTGCTCATTAATTTTCACAATAACTGAATTTTTTGGGACATTCAAATTTGTTTTCCCAATGACATTTTTTTTGTAAATATTTGGACTTTTCATAGTAACACATTTTATTTTATTCTGTCACTTCTCATGACAGTGATGTAACCTTTTGCCAATCGCATTCCCCCATGCTCTTAAACATGAGAAAGTGATGCTGGTGAAGGTTCACTGTTAAAACTACATTGCATTAGAGACCAAGGTTGTTTTACAGACTGAGGATCTTTATATATTGTTTTAAAATTAGTATTGATATTGTTATTTCTTTGTAGATTCAAGTGTTTTAAAAAGAAAAAATTGTTTTCAGTAACTTCCTGGAAGACAATAAGAAGCTGACTCCTCGTAGAGACGTGCCCTCGTACCCAAAGGTAAGCTTTTCCTAGAAAGTCTCCATCCAACACTGTTCAACCCACTGTGTGTTTCTGTTTGCCAGGTGAGTCTGCTGATGGCAGGTGTTCTAAGAAATACCACGCCTCTATTGTGATTCCAGGAATAAGATAGAACAAATGTTTAGTCTCAAACAAGCGGATCCATGTGACACCTGTGAAAATGTTATTGGCCAGTTTTATCGATGTTTATCAGGTTTAGTCTATGTCTATTCCCAGAAAACAGTTAGTGCAGTACAATAGGTCACAGTGAGATAACCATCATCTCATCTCCACTCTGGACACCAGTGAATCCATAAAATGTTTACACATAGGCAGACATATTTTAAAATCATTCACCTGTTGACAGCTTCCGTCAGAATGGCTGCTAGTGATATTTGTTGCACATTTAATAACTAAACAGTCCAGCAAGAATTTAGAAAATAAAGTCCAGTAGTGCGGATGATATTAGGTTATATGCCTGAACATTGCAGTAGGTGTGTATAGGGGTGTGTAAAGGTGTGACCCTGAGCCAGGCGAAGGCAGACAGGGTAACTGCCAGCTCTGTTGCCTGCAGTACATGCTGTCACAACAGACCATAGACGCCCTCCAAAAACCTGCCTTCGATGTCTGGCTATGGGAGGACAATGAGGTAAGACTGACCAGCTTGCTGAACCTGTCTCACCTACAATTACCCTCTCTCCTCTTCTCTCCACATGCTCCCCATCTCCCTTCCTGTCCTGCTGCCTTGTGTGTGTATGTGTGTGTGTGTGTGTGTGTGTGTGTGTGTGTGTGTGTGTGTGTAGTACCATCTGTCTAAGGAGACAGTAGAAGCTCTTAGATTGCCTACATTCGATGCTTGGCAGTGGGAACCTAATGAGGTGAGATTCATCCCCTGATTAATTCACTGTTTGTTTTTAAATCAAAGGCGGTATAATAATAGTTACTGATTAATCAACTGATGAGGAAGTTGCAAATTATTAATCAGTGAATATTCTAGTTATAATTTCCTAATTGTTCAATATTATAATGTCATTAAGGGCCAGAAGACTTTGCTTAAAGTGTTAGCTGCCTGACATTACCATGCCTAAACTGACAGAACAAAAGTTGGAGATAGAGACCAACTTTCCTAATGGCTGACTTGTTTTTGACTTGTGTAACACAGGTGCACATCATAAAATAGTGCTCCCAATGCAACACTGCCACCACAGTTGGGTCGGAAATCCAAATGCATTATGCTAGTATTACAAGTAGTACTAACAAAGCCTTGAGCTGCTGGCCGAGAAGTGGGCTACAGAGGTCTGTTTAGCTCACTTGTTTGTCTTAAGTGACATTACTAGAGGACATTTATCTCACTTCACACAGCTCCTTCTGAAGTGGTAGCAGTAAAACTCCTCAGACCTGTAAAATCAGTGGAATTCCATATATCCATCCATCCCTTTTCTGCTGCTTATGCGGAGCCGGTGTCGTGCCAAGGTACTTATTCCCGCCATGATTTGTATCCCCTGGCCACGGTAGCGCAAGTGCAATATATTATATTTTGTTTATCCCCTCCCCTAACATACAAAGGCATCCTGCAACCATGTATACTATTTTCTGTGTTTTTCAGGTCACAATAAACAACCTGAGATGTCTGGTCATTTCTGGAAAAAGTTACAGAGGGGATACACAAAATATCAGGTGAAATAACGGCCTGATATTTTGTGTATCCCTCTGTAACTCATATGGTAGACAGGTGTACAAAGTGGTTAATTGAAGCCATATTAAACTAAATTAAATTAAAACAGAAATAACGGTAGAGGGCAGGGACGGACGGGTAGTAAAGACGGGGCATTCTTGTCAGACAATGGACAGATGGAGGTAGCCAAGATTAATGGAAAAAAAATTGTTCATAAACTTGCATGTGATGTGGAGTCACATGATAAGGCCTATCAGTTGGTCTATATGTAGCTAAAGTGCATGGCAATATGGAACTTTGGAAAACACTGTTGATTACAACGCATTAAACAATTCACATGTCGCCTTAAAGTAACAGACAAATAAACCTAGGCCTATTTATGTAGAAAACAAGTCCCTTCTTACTAGGCTATGGAAAACCCTGTTGAGTCTTCCACGTTGGTATTTGTTCCATTTAAGAGGTGAATTCGAAGTGCAGTAGTTAAACTCTGAGTGCACCCGCGCTCCTGTGAGCAAGGGATACAAATCCTGGCGGGTATACAGTGGGGTTCAAAAGTTTGGGCACCCCAGGTAAAAAATTTAATTAATGTGCATAAAAAAAGCCAAGAAAAGATGGAAAAATCTCCAAAAGGCATCAAATGACAGATTAGACATTTGTATATTGTTTGGGCATCTTGGCAGAGTTAATACCTTATAACCCCCCCCCCATTCTTCCTTCCAAAAGTCTTCCAGTTCTTTGAGATTTCTGGGCTGACTGTCATGCACTGCTCTTTTAAGGTCTATCCATAGATTTTCAATTCTGTTGAGGTCAGGAGATTGTGAAGGCCATGGCAAAACCTTCAGTTTACGCCTGTTGATGTAATCCACCGTGGATTTTGAGGTGTGTTTAGGATCATTATCCATTTGTAGAAGCCATCCTCTCTTTAACTTCAGCTTTTTCACAGACAACATCAAGTTAGCGTCCACAATTTGCTGAAATTTTATTAAATCCATTTTTCCTTCTACTCGTGAAATGTTCCCTCTACCACTGGCTGCAATACAACCCCAAAGCATGATAGATCCCCTCCATGCTTAACAGGTGGACAGAGATTCTTTTTATTAAATTCTGTGCCCTTTCTTCTCCAAACGTACCTTTGCTCATTCCGGCCAAAAAGTTCTACTTTAACCTCATCATCAGGCTTGTCTATATGTTAATTTAAAAACTTCAAACCCTGATTTTTGTGGTGAGGACGTAGAAGAGGTTTTCTTCTGATGACTTTTCCATGAAGACCATATTTGTACGAGTATCTCTTTATAGTGGAATGGTGTAACAGAACTCCAGTGTCTGCCAGGTCTTTCTGGATGGATTGTGGAGTCAAACGGGGGTTCTGACTAGCTTTTCTCACAATCCTGCAAGCGGTTCTGTCTGATATTTTTCTTGGTCTTCCAGATCTTGCTTTAACTTCCACTATTCCTGATGATGGCCATTTCTTAATTACATTCCAAACAGAGGATATTGGCATCTGAAAACGCTTTGCTATCTTCTTATAGCCTTCTCCTGCTTTGTGAGCAAGAAACTATTTCCAGTTTCAGTTTTCTAGACAACTGCTTAGAAGAAGCCATGTTGCTGATTGTTGGGGCAAGGTCAGATGAGTCTGGGCATTTAAAACCTTAAGATTGACATCACCCAGTCTTTCTAGTAAAATTATTGAGAACAATCTATGACACTGTCAGGTCTCGGCTTTCCAAAGGGGGCATGCTATAAACTCTGCAGGGTGCCCAAACTTTTGCAGACACAATTTTTATGTTTTCTGTTATTTTGAAAGTGTAAATGATGGAAATAAAATCTAACTTTTTGTGACGCATTATATAAATGTCTAATCTGTCATTTGAGGCCTTTTGGAGATTTTTCCATCTTTTCTTGGCTTCTTTATGCACATTAATACAAATTTTTACCTGGAGTGCCCAAACTTTCAAACCCCACTGTAAGCAGCCTACCTTGTCACGACACCGGATCCTGCTGGCAACAGCTTTAGCCTGCTAGGTAGTCAAGACCTCCCACTCTCCAGCAACGTCTCCTCTGTTCCCAAGCCAACCCTGGGATCTTCTACCAGTTGAATGTGGTTGGGAAACTTCCAAAGGAAAGCACCCAGGGGGCATCCTGTTCAGGGCCTGAAGCACCCCAACATCTCCTTTAGGTGCAAAGCAACTCTACTCCAAGCTCCCTCCAGGTGGCTGTGCTCATCACCACATCAAGACTCAACTGAACCAAAATAGAATATGTACCAAAGTTTAATCATGATCATTTGAAAAAGGTGGTGATGGTCAAGTGGACATGCGGATTTAGGATTATGGCCTTAATATTTTTGCTTATGCTAAACCTAGTCTAACATTGCCAGCACTGTGGTAAGGGAAGGTTAGGGGTAAGGTCTGGCCACACCACACATTTATTATGGGAAAGGAACCGCTCTGGGTTGTTTGCATTTCATTAAACCAATCACAATCCTCTTCTTTGGTTGAACATTTGCACCTTGCAAAAGAAAACACCACATTAAACTGTTAACTGTTCCAACACAATAAAGTAGTGTGATTTAAATTAGCTGGATACATGGTTAAAGCTCATTAGCTCTACCAGTGTATAGCCGTGTGTACTTTGTCCACACAAACCCCTGCCAATCGGTCCCAACGCGTCCCAGTGAAATAGTAAACGCTGTAAACATATTATTTGTAAATCTTTACAATCATTCCCCGAAAGAACCAAGCAGGCTTACTTCATTGTACAGTACAATCTTAATTTTCTTAAAAAATTCCAGTGGCACCGATTTGTTGATCCAGACTAACCCAAAAAAATCTAACTTGGCTCTATTACATTATCAACTAAAGAAACTAAACTACATGTATCAAACAGGGTTTGGCCCTTATGGTGTAAGGTTCAGAATTTTTATTAAAAATGTTCTTTTATATATTGCTAATTTTTCATAAACGTTTTAGTTAAATATCAAAGGATTAAAGAAGGGTACAAGCGGCCGAAATGGGTTTCCTCAGGAGGGTGGCTGGCGTCTCCCTTAGAGATAGGGTGAGAAGCTCAGTCATCCGAGAGGAGCTCGGAGTAGAGCCGCTGCTCCTTCGCGTCGGAAGGAGCCAGTTGAGGTGGTTCGGGCATCTGGTAAGGATGCCTCCTGGGCGCCTCCCTAGGGAGGTGTTCCAGGCACGTCCAGCTGGGAGGAGGCCTCGGGGAAGACCCAGGACTAGGTGGAGAGATTATATCTCCAACCTGGCCTGGGAACGCCTCGGGATCCCCCAGTCGGAGCTGGTTGATGTGGCTTGGGAAAGGGAAGTTTGGGGTCCCCTACTGGAGCTGCTCCCCCCGCGACCCGATACCGGATAAGCGGATGAAGATGAATGGATGGATGGATTAAAGAAGACCAAACAACTTATCATCAAATCTCCATTTCTCACTGTATACAGACATATCACCTTTGTTTTTCCAGATGCTCAGCTGTCTGGAACATATGTACCATGACCTGGGCTTGGTCAAAGACTTCAGCATCAACCCTATCACACTCAAGAGATGGCTGGTGAGACTTGGACCAAGTACATGTTCAATATCCCCATTGAAATGGCCTTTTATAGTACATTCTGCTCTTTGCTGATCACCTACGTCGTCTTTTTTTATTGTTGTAGTTTTTATATACTGTTTTTGCTTTTACTGTTTCTGTTCTTTTTTTATTACAGTGTAAAGTGCCTTTGAGTACATTTCAAAGGGCTATACAAATGAAATATATTCTTATTCTTCTATTTAATGCCCTTAAGCTCAAAGATTTCAAGCCTCCTGTCTGTCTTTCTTTATCTTTCTCTATGTAGCTTTGTATTCATGACAACTACAAGAATAACCCCTTCCACAACTTCCGCCACTGTTTCTGTGTCACCCAGATGATGTACAGCATGATCTGCCTCTGCAACCTACAGGTAATCTGCTTCTTAGAGACCTGACTGCTGTGAGACTCGAGGCTCAGTAGGGACTTGACTTGAGACTTGAAGCAAGTTTCAGGTTTTTGACCTGGTAAAATTGGGGATTAATAGAAAATACTGATGAAGGCTTTGCATTACCACACACCCTTTATATATATATTTTTTCTTGGCGAGGGCATTTTAGGCTTTTATGACATAGGACAGCTGAGGGGGATAGAGGCGGGAGTGACATGCAGGAAAGGGTCACAGGTTGGAATTGAACTTGAGGCCGTTGCTGCAAGGAGTGAGCCTCTGTACATGGGGCGCACGCTCTACCAGGTGAGCTACCCTGCACCCCTATACGTTGGTCCCAGTTATTGAAATGCACTGTAACACAGCATTGAAAGGTCCAGATTTTGTATTTAATGTTATGACATTTAATAGTCAGCATCTGGACTTTGTACATTGCTGATAAAAACCTGGGACTTAAAGGGGCATTCACCACCAAGTTTCTATGGCAAAGTTTAACTTACTCATTGTGAGGAGTCCCACCCAGCCTGTGAAAACAGTTGTACAAAGTAGCCCTTGAAAGGAACAGTTAGACATTTTGGAAAATATGTTTAGTCTCCTAGCTGCTGGTTTTATTTTAACTTGTTTAAAATGCTTGTTTAATGTTTTGTGTTGTTTTATTGCTTCACCTGCTTTTATGGTACTTACCATGGTTTTACTGTAAAGTGTCTTCGAGTACTTTGAAAAGTGCTATACAAATAAAATATATTATTATTATTTAGTCGCTTTCTTGCCAAGCGTTAAATAAAAATATCCATCAGTACTAACTGCTTAGCTTAGTGTAAAGAGTGGAAATGTGGGAAAACAGTCCCCCATCAAACCACAGTGTGAATAAGCGTATTTCCCAACATTTTAGTATTTTTTAACAGTCCTTTTTAAGTAATTATAGTACCTTTTGATATATTTCCACTTATTTGTAGATTTGATTAAATCAGTCAGTTATCCTGTAAGATTCAAATCTATTTAAATAGTAATAAAACACTTTGTGTGTAAGTCAAAGCTCTTTATGAGGACACGCCATCCACAGCCAACAAATAGATATATGTACTGTCGGAAAGTATTCAGATCCCGATTTGAATGCATGTATTTAAAGCGATACATGCAGTCATGCTGTAGTTGTGATGGGCCAGGTGGAGGGAACAAGCTGAGCTGTGGAGAGAAGACATCAGAGGATTGGGAAAGCTCAGAGGACAAAGAATGAGATGATGAGGAGAGCGGGGGTGTAGAGAAGGGGAGACGCTTGTCTGAAAAATAAGAAATAAGAAAAAAAAGAAAAGAGGAGCTTGTTCTTCTCAGAGTCTCCCTCTGTTGTTAGGGATAACACACACACACACACACACACACACACACATTCTATGTGGCAATTTAATGGGGGGAAGATATACAAATGTCTGGATTTCTGTGTTCATTTTTTTAGGAGAAGTTCACTCAGGTCGACGTTTTGATTCTCATGACAGCTGCTGTGTGTCACGATCTTGATCACCCCGGATTCAACAACACGTAAGACACACACACACACACACACACACACACACACACACTGTTGTCATGGAGATTTACAAGGCCTTTGTGACTATGCAATAAGAAAAAAAAACTTTCAAAATATGAAACTATATATTTGTGAGATACAGTGAAGAAAATAAGTATTAATTGTCATCGTAGGTGCATGTCCACTGTGAGAGACATAATCAAAAAAAAAAAAACAGAAATCACAATTTATGATTTTTTAACTATTTATTTGTATGAAACAGCTGCAAATAAGTATTTGAACACCTGAGAAATTCAATGTTAATATTTGGTACTGTAGCCTTTGTTTGCAATTACAGAGGTCAAACGTTTCCTGTAGTTTTTCACCAGGTTTGCACACACTGCAGAAGGGATTTTGCCCCACTCCTCCACACAGATATTCTCTAGATCAGTCAGGTTTCTGGGCTGTCGCTGAGAAACACGGAGTTTGAGCTCCCTCCAAAGATTCTCTATTGGGTTTAGGTCTGGAGACTGGCTAGGCCACACCAGAACCTTGATATACTTCTTAAAGAGCCACTCCTTGTTTCTCCTGGCTGTGTGCTTTGGGTCATTGTCATGTTGGAAGACCCAGCCTCGACCCATCTTCAATGCTCTAACTGAGGGAAGGAGGTTGTTCCCCAAAATCTCGCAATACATGGCCCCGGTCATCCTCTCCTTAAGACAGTGCAGTCGCCCTGTCCCATGTGCCGAAAAACACCCCCAAAGCATGATGCTACCACCCCCATGTTTCACAGTAGGGATGGTGTTCTTGTGATGGTACTCATCATTCTTCTTCCTCCAAACACGGTTAGTGGAATTACGACCAAAAAGTTCTATTTTCGTCTCATCTGACCACATGACTTTCTCCCATGACTCCTCTGGATCATCCAAATGGTCATTGGCAAACTTAAGACGGGCCTTGACATGTGCTGCTTTAAGCAGGGGAACCTTCCGTGCCATGCATGATTTCAAACCATGACGTCTTAGTGTATTACCAACAGTAACCTTGGAAACGGTGGTCCCAGCTCTTTTCAGGTCATTGACCAGCTCCTCCCGTGTAGTTCTGGGCTGATTTCTCACCTTTCTTAGGATCATTGAGACACCACAAGGTGAGATCCTGCATGGAACCCCAGTCCGAGGGAGATTGACAGTCATGTTTAGCTTCTTCCATTTTCTAATGGTTGCTCCACCAGTGGTCCTTTTCTCACCGAGCTGCTTGGACATGTCCCCGTAGCCCTGTCCAGCCTTGTGGAGGTCTCTAGTGTCTTTGGACAGCTCTTTGGTCTTGGCCATGTTAGTAGTTGGATTCTTACTGATTGTATGGGGTGGACAGGTGTCTTTATGCAGCTAACGACCTCAAACAGGTGCATCTAATTGAGGATAATAAATGGAGTGGAGGTGGACATTTTGAAGGCAGACTAACAGGTCTTTGAGGGTCAGAATTCTAGCTGATAGACAGGTGTTCAAATACTTATTTGCAGCTGTATCATACAAATAAATAGTTAAAAAATCATACATTGTGATTTCTGGAATTTTTTTTTAGATTATGTCTCACAGTGGACATGCACCTACGATGACAATTTCAGACCCTCCATGATTTCTAAGTAGGAGAACTTGCAAAATAGCAGGGTGTTCAAATACTTATTTTCCTCACTGTATTTTTAAAGCTGTATGTCTTCAACATAGTAACCAATGAGTCAGTGACAAAAGGTAGAAAGTATTGAGAGACACACTATTGGTTTTGGTCTCTTAATGGGATTAGCTGGCATTAGGAAAGATATGGAACAATAACGTTGTGTAGACAGTCGCATCATCAAACATGATCCAGCTGATAATGATACATAATACACTAATACTGCAGACAATGCACTGTAAGATTACAGGAATGTCTGTAGTGATATCCTTCAATGAATTCAGGTACATTTTATGAACCAAAAGGGCTATTACTGGTAGCCCCTGGCGATACAGACACTGCTGCCTTTTCCAGGCAACAGCGGTGCAAAAGCGGAAGAAAAACACCAACACATCACAGATTGTAACATCCAAACACAAGATTCACAATCGCTGGTTTCTGTGACATGAGAAATGCTTTCAAAGTACATCTTACAGTTTGCATCTTTTTCGATCTTCTCATTCTCTCTCTCTCTCTACCAGGTACCAGATCAATGCCAGAACAGAGCTGTCAGTTCGCTACAACGACATCTCCCCTCTGGAGAACCACCACTGTGCTGTGGCCTTCCAGATCTTATCCCAGCCTGACTGCAACATCTTCTCCAACTTTGACCCTGAGGCCTTCAAACAGATACGACAGGTAGGGGATCTGTTTTAAACATTGTTTCTTTGTTATTATAAACATATATTATCAGTGTTCCTAAACTCCCAAATATCAACATTGGCCTCAAAAGTCCAGTTTCGAGTGGACTATACTGATTAATATACCATACTGAATGCCGTGCAGTGCCCTGCACCACTACTTCTAGTCACTGTTCCATTATCTTTTATTGTGACTGTTATTGCCACTATTCATTACACCACCGTCAGACACCACCTACCAAGAGCCTGGGTCTGTCCCAGGTCTCTTTCTAAAAGGGAGTTCTTCCTCACCACTGTCACTTACTCTGGAGGAAACTACTAGAACTGTTGGGTCCTTGTAAATTATAGAGTGGGGTCTAGACCTACTCTACCTGTAAAGTGTCTTGAGATAACGCATTATGAATTGATACTATGATAAATGAAATTGAATTAATGTTATATCAAGTGTAATAAGGGTATAAGGACACAGCGTGTTGTGGAATGGTGGATTTGTGCAGCCATAAAAAAGACATGCAGAAATACATGATACTTTCAGACACTGTACACAAAGGACAAGTAAAGATTGCCACCATAGTAATAAAATGAATTCATTTTATTTCTATGAGTGCCACCTACAGAAGTCAAACTACATCAAAAGAAAATCCAAGGAACCACAATTAGAGCATTGTCCACGCTGCTCAGGGGAAAATGTGTGTCTGTGCATTCATAAGTTTCCCTTTTGCTGTTTTTTTTAGGGAACCATCACACTGATCCTGGCTACCGACATGGCACGACACGGTGAGATCCTGGACTCCTTCAAGCAGAAAGTCGACAGCTTTGACTACGCCGATGAGGAGCATGCTACCTGTGTAAGAACACTTTGATTTATAAAACAAGTCTTAAGAAGCCTCTCACACAGGGGCTGTATTCCAGAGGGTGGGTTTAGCAAAAACTCTGGGTTTTTAGTTCCAGAAGGAGAGGTTATGTAAACTCGGGGTCAGTTACTCTGTAAGACCTAACTTGCTCACTGCAGCAAACCTTGCGTTTTTCTCTGTCAGAACAAGTGTTACGTGTGAAACTAAAGTTGAAATCAAGTGCAGACACAAACGCAAAGCCAAATTACAGTTTAACAGGTTTATTCCAAATGTCCAAGTTCGGGAATGCAACAGGGAAAAGCAAAGTCCAGATCCGATGGATATCCAGTGTTCAGAGTGGGGGTAGTATCGTGTTTCCAGGTGTCCGTGTCCAATAGTCCGGAGATCCAGTGTAGAGAGCAAGAATGGTGGAAGGCAGGAGTGAAGTGGCAGCAGGAGCCAGGTTCACAGAACTGTTGCAGAAAGAGAAAATCATATCACTCATTATGTGATTGGTTGCACTGATGGAACATAACTCCTATAATATTGGAAATTATATGTTCATATTTCTGAGCAAGCAAGATTGTGGTGCAGCTGCAGAGTGTAGCTTTTAAAAAGGCTGCGTAGAGTCACAACGTGTTTTACCGAACTTCAGTGACTTTGTTTAAATTGATGTTTGATGTGTTGAAGTAGCTGAAAAAATCCACTGAATGCTGCTAAGTTTTAGGGTGTAAATTTCACATTTCACTCTTTAACTTCTGTAGGAAATGTTTCACTGGGTAGAATCAGAATATATGGATCCACTTAAGTGACACTTCTACATTATTTTTAGAAGGAACTTTTAAAACCAAACTTCCAGTCCATATTACTAACAAAATTACTCCAATTCAAAGCTGTTTTTCACTTCCTGCCCCCCTTCTTAAAGCAAGGTAGCAATTTGTGGTCGGACGCAGTTTTATCTCAAATGAGTTGACTTTACTAGAAATCTGCATTTTTACCCAACGTGACAGGTCAACTTGTATAATCACAGAGCGGTAAGTTGATGCCGATCAAGCGTACATTAGTAGTCATTATTAAAAATCATTTATTTATGAGTCATGCGGTCTACAATAAGCATGTTAAAGGGTTTTGATATTAGTCCAGTATTAAGCGAGATCGCTGCAGTCAGCAGCGGCGAAACAAGCTACAATGAATTTACCTTCACTAAAGTGCTCGATTTGCCACTGACAGACTCAGATTAATAGTCTAAGTGCCTGACAACGTCATGGAAAAGATTTCTAAGGAGGTCGACCTTTCTGTTAAAGATTAAGATCCTTTTTTAAACATAAAACATCCGTGAAATGGCGTTTGTTAAACCCACCAGACTCTATGTAAATAAACAGTAATTTTAGCATTGTAACATACACGTCATTCAAAGTTGACAAAAACAAATTAAAACTATGAAAAGCCGTTTTGGCTCGTCTTTCCCCTTTTCCAACATCACAACTGATTTACATGTGAAACATGTCTGCTCTCCACATGCTAAAAGTGTTGATTTTGCAAATGGAGTCTGGTGGGTTTAGCACTAGCAACTTAACACTGGCTCAACAGAAAGGTGTCAAAGACGTTTTAAAGGTCTATCTCTGAAGAAATCCTTTCCATAATGTTGTCAGACACTTAGAATACTAATCTGAGCACTTTTGTGAAGGTAAATACAAGCTGGACAATTGTCCTATTAACTTACATTGTAGCTTGTTTCACTGCTGCCGACTGCAGCGATTTGCTTAATACTGGACCAGTGTCAAAGATTGTTGTTCCCATCAATCACTTAGACACAAAAACATAGGAAAATAGGGTCCAGGTTGAAAAAAAAAGTTAAACATACAAAGACAAAACAAATAAAACATTAGGCTACTTATCATATCATATAAATATTGCTTCTTTTCATTTATAGTATTCAAAAATTGTCATTTTTCTTTGCATGGTAATATAATAAACTGTGACACTGTGCTCTGTGCAGCTGAAGATGGTGCTCATCAAGTGCTGCGACATCTCCAATGAGGTGCGGCCCATGGAGGTGGCTGAGCCCTGGGTGGACTGCCTGCTGGAGGAGTACTTCATGCAGGTGGGGCTATACAAACATTATGAAGCCCAAAACTCCCAACAGAGTAAAATCATTTTTGTGTTTGTATTACGTCTGCACAATATGAGGAAAATATGCGATTTGCGATAACGTTGATAAATAGCCGCGATAATTACATGATATTACATGCAAATAAATAAACGGATATTAAAGTGTACTCTGTTTGCTTGCTGAATTTAACACCAATAAAAACCATTAATCCTTTATTGAACAAATTAACCATTGGACTGAATTTCTATATAATATATATACTATGTATTATTATATTTTCTTTCAACTAAAAATCTCTGATATATGTCGCAGCCTTTTGCGATGTAATTTTTGTGCCAGTTGATATAAAAAAAAATATATATATATAAAATATATATATATATATATATATATATATATTGTGCAGCCCTAGTGTGTTGTTCTTTTAGTCTTAGAGTTATTATATTCTATTTTTCTATGGTTATGTCAGACTCAATCTTGTCATAAGACTATCAGCTGTTATATGCTGCAGAATATAAAGCTGTGTAGTCATGAATGGGCAAAGTGAGCCAGCAAAAGCCATTTGTTGTTTAAAATGGTCAGATTTCATTGTGTGTGTGTGTGTGTGTGTGTGTGTGTGTGTGTGTGTGTGTGTGTGTGTGTGTGGCTGTTCAGAGCGACAGGGAGAAGGCTGAAGGGCTTCCTGTGGCTCCGTTCATGGACAGAGAAAAGGTCACCAAGCCGACGGCTCAGATTGGCTTCATCAAGTTTGTCCTTATCCCCATGTTTGAGACTGTGATGAAGGTGAGTATCTCGCACCGTGATAATGACAGGGCAGAGTAGGAGGTGCCACTGGTTCTGGGGGTATTTATCCCAAACATGAAGTTGCATTTCAATACTTTCTTTTGATAAATGCAACACTCTTATGATCCAGTTTGGCAATAGGTAATCAGTTATTTCAATTTCTGTAAATTAAGTATATTTTTTTTTTAGTTCTGAGTGTGAAAAATGTCCATGATGGAACAAACAAAGTGTAAAAGTGCATTTTACATTTGTTTGAAATCTACAGTCCCAAGTGATGCTGCAAAATGATGATGATGATGATGATGAAGATACATACATGTCATAAATATCAACTTACTGCTCACTGTTAATGATTTTAGACAGGAAACATGGAGCCAGTCTTCTTAGAAGACTGAAGGCAGAAACAACTTTGCTATGTTACTTAGAAGCTACTGTGCATGACTATTTTACATGAATGAATATCCGTTACATTTAAGCCATTGCCAAATGAGTTGATAGAATGCTAAATAAGGTATGCAAAACTCCCTCTGTCATTCTCTATATGACTGTGTTTACAAAATGGAGTAGTGCAGCGATTTTGGCACGCAGAAGCTCCAGTAATGCATTTTACATTACCGCTGAAAAAGGACAACAGCAGTGTTCAGCTTTGGAGACAAAGAGGACATAACAATCGCAAGATAATTACATCTTCTGAAGAGTCCATCATGTTTTTGTTTTATCCTCCGCGTTAGTGGAGGAGGGGTGGGGGTGGTGTGCAATCCCTGAAAACTTGGACGCTCCGACAGTGTGGTTGTCATTGCTTAGAATTCCTCATTGGGGAGACAGAGTCTACGCACTATAGCTGTAAACAGACACGCTGCTGTTAGACAGTTATATAAACACAAAGTAATGAGGTGTTTGCTGTGATGATACTCACACTTAGAGTGTGTGTGTGTGTGTACTAGCTGTTCCCACAGATTGAGGAGGCGATGGTGCAGCCACTTAGAGAGTCAAGAGACCGATACGAAGAACTCAAACAGATTGATGACGCCATGAATGAGGTTGGAGGATTTCTAGAAGTGTGTGGATGCATTTACTTTGTCCTTGGTGCAGATTGTGACCAATAACTAGTAATGTTCCCTCCAGGTGCAGAAAAACAAAAGTGAGAGCTTGACCATGGGAGGGAAGAAGAAGTAAGACGTTTTATGAAGGTAGGAAAGAACAGAACTTTCTGAACTGTTTGTGTAAGTGTATGGCCAGGTTTACAACTTGGACAGTTTTTCTGTCTGTTTCAGCACCAGTGAGCGTAGAGCACGAGAGTGGAGAAGTGTGTCGTAAAGTAAACCTGAGTTGTCACGACACATCCTCACAGAGGACCAGCAGGATGTCTGATCTGGGAAAAATAAGGTGGATTTCCAGTCTGTCACAGAAATGTGATGGAGGGGATATGAGAAGCAGCTCTGAGACAGTGTTACAAACCACAGATGGAATCAAGGACCAGATGGACAATCGCCTTTCAGGAAATGTCAGCATTTGTACAGCACAAATTAGATACATATCGGCATTGTTTTTTTATTTGAAATGTGTTGTTTTTTACAGATTGTACAGATTTTTAGTAACCTGTGTTCTTTCCTACAAAAAATAAAAGGATTACTTTAATTAAAAAATCCTGTGTGAACTGATAATGTCTCTGCTTATTATTCATTTTTGAACAAAATACTTTCTAATACTTATTTCTTATCTGCAACACAGCCTCTTGAAAATAGGTTCATGCATCCAAACCTATTCTATACTTCATAATAATATATACACTGTATGAACATGTAATACTTGTATCATGTTCTGGACAGAATTACAAGACTTGATTACCAAATCATTTGGCAACGGCCCAAGAGCCTTACACACTCAATTAGTTTTTATGTATGCACCATCAACCAAATTAAATTTATAGTAAGTGCTACTTACCTGGCCATAAATATATTCCTGATTCTTAGTTTGTGTTGATTTATTGCAGATTTGTTCAGGAATAAGCACAATATTAATTGGATTTAAAGAGCTTTATAGCTGCACTCATACTTCTATGTTAAAGGAGCTTTCCGGGCGATTTCAACACAAAGCTCTGTTTGTAAATTTGAAGGTCTGTCAGTTGAGAGAAAAATTAAACCAATCGGTGCTGTCTACTCCTGCTAGAGTTAGCACCCAACAGGCATCGACAGTGTTAAAAAGTGTGTTTTTAGCCTCTTAACACGTTCACAATGTCATTAAAAGCGCCTACCAATGTGCAGTGATTCCTTCTGAGGGAACAAAATGAATCTCACTGCTTTAGAAGTGAAAGAAATGCATGTGTTTAGTTCCTGTGTTGATACTGTAAGGAGTGCTTAGGGACGGTCTACAAACTACACCACAGAAAAAAGATACAAACATATTTTCAAAAATAAGCATATGCTTATTATTTTTTTAAAGTAAGTGCTGTAGTACAACTAGCAGGAGACAATGTATAATTGAGATACGTTTGGAGACACTACCTTATTTAATTATTAAATTGATAGCCTACATATTATTTTTCTGTGTTGTAGTTTGTAGACGGTTCCTAAGCTCTCTAACTGCCTCTCAACACAGGAACTATACACAGCTGAATTAGTACAACTTTCAGGCCTTTCTTTCACATCTACTGCAATCAGATTCACTGTGTTCACTGCACATGGCTAGGCACTTTGAACTATGGCTGACATTTTGAACATGTTAAGAGGCTACAAACACATTTAAAACTTGCCCTGTCTAAGCCTGTTGGGTGCTAACTCTAGCAGGAGGATAACACGGTGTAGACAGCACTGATTGGTTTCATTTGTCTCTCTATTGACAGACCTCCAAATGTACAAACAACAGAGCTACGTGTTGAAATTGGCTGGAATTCTGCTTTAAGAATACAAAATATTTCAGATATGATTGCATTACATATTCTATAAACTTGTAACTACTGTAACTACACTAATGAAAGTTTAAAGCTCTAGTCACAGAACAAATAATTAAGTTTGTAACTTTGTAATTTTGTGAAACATGATGGAACATGACTCCATTTCCCAGAATACTTAGGATGCATACATTTGTATGCAGGGTTGATGAGTGACTAGTTACAAGTAATGAAATTATGTTATTAAATTACAAAAGTAATTGTATTTAGTGGTATTAATGAGGTAAAATGTGTAATTCAATTAGTTACTAATCAAATTATTGCTTTAAATGCTTTGCCTTGATAAAGTAATCAAACTAAAGTAATCCACATTTCTAATGGGTAACTTATAACATAATTACATTTCCATAGTAACCTTCCTACACTTAATGTAGGTGAGATTCAACACATTCTTTATGTTGCGCGACTGTGTGGAATTTATTTGAATTCCCTTTCCTGTCATTCAAATTCAACTTCCTGTGGGGCGGCGTCAATTCATTCAATTAAAATTGAGCGCTTCTCATCCACATTATGAACTTGGACAAGAAGCAAACTCCATCTGCTGACGGATATCATGTTATATGATTGAAAGCTCCAGAACAGACCTTGAGTTGGAAATGTTTGTGAACGTGTAGTTGGAGCAGGATTATGGACACGGCTCTGTTCAAACACAGGTGTAACTAATATTATTTATAATGTGTGCATTCCATTTGGTTGATCCAGTTACAGAGCACTTCCACTGTGCATGTTGACATACTGGCAAGAATTAATAATGAAACACAACGTGATGAAGCGCAAACAGGTCGCTGCTCACATATTCTGTGGCTCTCATGCAAATCAAAGACATTCTTCAAATCCAGGCATGCTGCATCAATTCTGAGCATGAGACATAAATAGGTTAGTCTAACTATATCCACGGCGTTCCACCTCCAGGATTGCTCTGGTGCCGTTGGAAATTCAGCTGGATGTCCTTCCTCTGTCTTTGTGTTGGTGTTCTAACCTCCGATGGATTTCTGAGGACTATGGTTACCTGGTCCTCAGATCTCTGCAGGGTAAACCCAGACAGCTAGCTAGACTATCTGTCCAATCTGAGGACTATGGTTACCTGGTCCTCAGATCTCTGCAGGGTAAACCCAGACAGCTAGCTAGACTATCTGTCCAATCTGAGGACTATGGTTACCTGGTCCTCAGATCTCTGCAGGGTAAACCCAGACAGCTAGCTAGACTATCTGTCCAATCGGAGTTTTCTGTTCTGCTGAATGCTGTGTGGACTAGCCAGACCTTCCGCCACAACGTTGTAGAGGAAGGTCTGGCAATGCGAGACAGAAATAGGTTAAAAAATGTGGTGCAATGCACAGAAAGTAACAAGTACAAAATAAATAGCAGTGGGCAATGTGTGGAGAGGTGTATGGTTTAACAAAAGGAATGTTTCAGTCAACATTGCCGGCGGAAGCAGAAAGCACAGTTAAGTGTTAACGTTTATTTTGCTAAATCTGCCAGAAATTTGAGCCAAACATAAAAATCCAAACCGGTCATGCAGTAAAGCACACCACTTTCACAGGTTTCATAAAATAAACACATTTGCCTCAGATTATTCTAAAGCATCAAACATAAAAGAAATAATAGCTCTCTTTTCAAAGTGTCCATTCAGGTAGATGAGCTCCTGACAGCTCCTGACATCTCCTTCTTGGCCTTCTTGTTGCCGTTTGTTTTCTGTGCCATTCCTCTCTTCAACTGCTGCTCCTCCACTCTCTGCTGCTTCTTCTGCAGGTACGCCGTCACGTTGTCAAAGCTCACCTTATACAGATGCTCGAAGCGGTTGTCAGTCCTTGCAGAGGCTGTAGTGTAGGAAAACAGCAGGAGGAAAAGGTTGGTGACAGGAACCACAGCTAAACTCTTAACTTTCTATGAGAAGAGAATTGCGTGCTTATGAGAAATAGGAGAGGTGGGGACATAATCATATCTCATTGATTCCTCCTGCCCATAGGTTGACCTCATCTGAATCAACTTGAATGACAAAGCCTGAAAAGTGAAGCCAATGCAGAAGCTCCTTAAACCATTCTATCAATTTCAAGCAGGGGGCGACTCCACTGGTTGCAAAAAGAAGTCTGTTTATATAGAAGTGATGGAGAAATGTCCCTACTTCTCACTTGAATTATTACCATTTTCATAACGAGTTTATGGCCTCAATCGCTACTTTGCTGATTTTCTGTACATGCAGGTGGATGGTGGCAGTAAACGAAGGTCTGTGTTTACCTGCGGTAAATCTCCATTGGGTGATTTGCCTCTTTAGCGTTTAGCTTAGCACAGTGCCATTTCAAACCTAAACACTGCCGCATCCCCAGCTCCGCCTTCGTTGCCTCTTGCTGCCAACTAATTTCCCATAAGTCTTCAGTGCAAGACTGCAGCTAGCCTTCAGTGGCTGATGTGGTCATAACCACACTACAGTGCTCAATTACCTGTTTTGTTAGAGGAAAATAAACTACAATTTGTTATCACAAAGGCAAACCACCTCCGGGATTGTTGTCGGCAGCGGGAGGCGATAAAAGGCAGCGGGAGAGAAAGCAGAAGCAAGGGCCTGCTAGCCCGGCTAAGGACACTAGCACACAGACCTCTACTGCACACAAAATGGATGAGCTGGAAGTCAGCATAGCAACGACAAACTACACACGGAACTGCGTGATGATTGGCATCAAAACCTGGCTGAACCCCCTCATCCTGGACGCAGCTTGCCGGCAGAGCTAGCTACCAACAGTATGGAGCCAAGGTAAGTGACAGTAAGACTTTAAATTTAAACGGTTTCTAATGTCTGAGTTGAAAACACATCTTGTTGTCACATAAGGGCCCCGTTCATGTTTTTCAATTTTAATTGCACATTGTGTCTGCTCAGAGGCACAAAGGCACTCTTTAAAATAGGCCCCCACAACTGCCATTGTAGCTATCTGGGAGCTTTGGCCATTAGCTGCAGCAACTCCAGTTTGCTAGCATCGAATTTGGTCATTTTTTTTCCCTATCAACTGTACTCGTAGATAACTACCAATCAAGATTCAGGTAAAAATCGTCCGGAGTTCTCCTTTAAATGCAGAGATTGAATTTCACTACATTGTACTGCAGTTGTATGTGACGTGATGTGAGTGAGTGAGTGAGTGTGATGACTCACCCTCAAGTGTCTCCCAGTGTGGCTTGAAGGCTTCAGTCACTCTGTTCAGTTCCGGGCTCTCAGCATCACACTAGATGGAGCAGGAGAGTGGACAGTTACATAAAAACACGACAGTGGCAACCACAAATGCATGGTGTCCCGCTGTAAACCACATGTCATCTAATTTCCTGAGGTTTTGTACATGTGTACTGGTGTCTGCATGGTTCTAGTGTATCTCTTATTTAGAGAACAGCAAAAGTACAGTAGCCCAACCAGCGAGTGAAGAGTTACAGGGTTCTGAGGTACTGTAGTTTAAAATGGTTTGACTGCTGACACCTGTCGGGCTCTGCAACAATACCCTTTATTGGCCAGATGTGCCAAACAGGTGGGGGGCGGGTCCTGAGCCAACCAGTCAGAGCTGCTCTGCTCTGATTCAAGGATTTTTCTTTAACTTAGTTATGCATCATTTATGCACAAATGTAAATAATTCAATGTAATGCAATACTCATTTTAATAAATGTATAAAAATCAATTTATTTCTATAGTTATAATGCAGTATAATATGCAGTCTGACACAAAACTGCAAGAAAGAGTGAACATGGAAGTGGTCACAGTGAAAATGGCTTGATCCTGTGCTCAGGCCTTAATGTTTGTCAAAGAGGTGTAAGAAAACAACTGTTTAAAGAATTAATTCTTCTTGGCTACCCAGTAGTCTCATAATACTGTATGCCATAGTGTAAATCTGACTGACTGGGCATACAAGTGCATATGTAGCTAATATGTAGATTCTAATCACTTGAATATCTTCTCAGGTGTATGTGTATAAAAAACTAAAAGCTACAGATCAGTATCTACATGTGTCTGAATGTCTCACACTGTACCTCCCAGAAGTCTTGTTTGTGTGTGTAAATTTGGAGCGGTGCATCACTGGAGTCCATCAGCACCCAGAGCCGGCCTTCTGGGTCAAAGGTCATGTCGAGGGGACAGTGGGGGAGGGAGAGGCTGCTGTGTGGCACGAGCTTGTCTTCACCCTCCTGGTCCAGAGTAAAGAACTGAACTGTGGACACTCTGAGGACACACAGGGAACACCGAACTGTTAAAATCAATCAGCTGATCCCTGGCTTGATTTGTTACTTTTAAGAGACCAGTTCTGAATGTGTAACATCAACACAAAAAGTGATGGCTTCACTTGGTGATAATATTTTCCATTAACCTACTTTAAGTGTGTACTACATGTACAGTATTTACTATACAGCTCCACAGTGACCTTGTGCCTCCATAGGTCCAAAAATACATTGAAAGATCAGAAGCAAAAATAGCTTTCGCCAGCCAAGGCATCACTGGCATGTCAAAGTCCTGGTGAAGCAGCAATAAATATGAGAGCTGATAACAGGGCCATTTTTTGGCAGTTTGCAAATTATCCTTATCAGCGTTTTATTTTCCAGACAATCGATTAAGATAATGAATAGAAAAAGTGTGCTACTTTGGCTCTGCTACAGCTCTGCATCTGTCCCTCACCACTGAGTCTGACTTGATGTCCCGCCCACAACCTTACCTGACTATCTTTTGCTGTGTATTATGCGGAACGTTTCTAATTTCTTAAAGAATAAAAGCATCTAAACAAAAGTTTGGTGAGTTCAAACATTCAAAAAAAAAAAAAAAAAAATGTTGTTTCACAAACTACTAATAACTATAAGGGATCCATATAAAACCTGTTTATTGGACACAAAATAATATTGGCTTATATACACAGTTGACTGGCTTTGGAGGAATGTTTTTATTAGTAAAGCTAATAGAACTAGATGTTTCAATCCCTTTAGTAGAAAACTCTTGACAATAGCATTCGGTATGGAGTGGAGAAATGGAGGGTAAGGTATATCATTAGGGTCATCAGGTGGGCACCCTGCTTCATCGACGTTTCGCTGATTGAAGCCCACGACGTCTCCAGAGGGCTCAACAATGTACCTAGCGTCCCAGGTACACCCCCTTCCATGCCATACCCTTCATTTCCCTTATGGGCTCTACATGTCAGGGCCGTCCTTCTTCCCAATTCAGGACTAAGCCTGACCACCTACCATCTGTTTCTACCTTGCTGCCCAATTTGGGTCCTTACGCTTAATCCAAAGCCAGTTACTGCTTTTTTCCGCAGCACTTGACACTGACTTGATAGCCTGTTGGAGAGATCGACCCTTCACCCCCATTTTTCTCAACAAACTGGTGGTAGATGTGGCAACAAATCCCCTGCAACCGACCTCTACTGGGAAGATGCTGGTCTTCCAACCATCCTGGGATGCTTCAGCTGCCAGGTCGGAATATTTGTTTTTTTTCCTCTCATAAGCCTCTTGAACCCCATCTTCCCATGGTACTGTTAATTCCACAACATATGCCAGCTTTGTTGTTGGAGACCACAGCACCATGTCTGGCCGGAGTGTTGTAGTCACTATTTCTGGGGGAAACACAAGCTTCTTATCAAGGTTTCTAATTTCCAATCTCGCGCTGACTGCAGGATGCTTGCATCCTTAGGTATTATGTGATACTCTTGATTTTGGCCAGCTGGTATGAAACTTGTGAAGTTGACCTGTCCTGCTGATATTTGCGGGAGGTTGTTAATGGTGGTGCGCTTCTGTTCCAGTATTGACGCCAGCTCTCTAAGTACTTGGTTATGCCGCCAAGTATAGCGCCCTTGGGTGAGACTTGTAGTGCATCCTGATAGAATGTGCTTTAGGGATGCAGGTACTTGGCACAGGGGACAGGCGGCATCTTCTCCATACCACACATTCAGATTTTGGGGGGAGGCTCTGATGATAAAACTCAGCCGCTCTGCCTCTATTTGCCAGATGTCATGCCAGCTGAGCTTCTTCTTCTCCAAGCCCTCCCAGTTGGTCCATCTCCCCTGCTTTGCCAGTGAGATGGCCTTGGCATGTCGTTCTCCCTCCTCCTGTCTCCTGACTTCTTCTACCACTAGCTGTCTCTTCTGCACTGCTGTTGCTTTGTGCCATTGAGGGGTTTTTGGGATGAGTCCAAACCCTGCCCTCCCTTGCTGTACTTGTCCAACCACATCTCTGAAGTGAAGTGCAGACTTAGCGCTCTGCACAGCTTCTGATGGAATCCACTTTCTTCCCGCTACCACCCGGGGGGCTGCTCTTCGGATGACTACATCCTCAGATTCAGTTAGGGTCATGACAAGCCTTGCTTTGGTACATTTAAACTCTTCCACAAGCCCTGTGATTGGTAATTCCAACTTGCCGTGTCCATAAAGTTTATGAAGTATGATTCGTTTGCATCCCGTGCACTTGGATCACATTCACAATGTAACAGTTTCATGCTGTTCCATCTAATTTAACTCTCCTCTGCACTTCATACAAAGACAATCATGTCAACAGGAAACAACAAAGTCCTACAACAACAGCTGAGACCTGTGTGCTGTCTGTTCCCTCTACCTGCCGAGTCACATGACTGATTTACACACACTCACCTCTCACACTGCACGGCTACGTGGCGAGCATCAGGAGAGCTGGCGATACGGCACAAAGTAGGATTCTGGGAATTAAAACAAAGACAGACAGAGTTATTACAGGTTTCTAGTTGATCTTTTTACAAAATAGGGGACCTGTTCTTTTACTGGTAATTACTAAGTAAAAGCACCAACTTGGATTTCACTGACTGAGACTATTTATTCAGAGGAAATTTCCTGATAACATACTCTCTTTAGCAGAAGTGTCCTGCCTAAAGAGTTGAAAGAAACAAGGGCTTGAAAGAGGTCAGGCACTTTTATTTTTATTATTTTTTGGGCATTTTAAGCCTTTGCCTATACGAGACGGCTGAAGATATGAAAGGAGAGAGAGGGGGAATGGCATGAAGCAAAGGGCTGCAGGGCCGCATCAAATAACTATGTTTAATTTAAAATGTACTGCTCGTAGTAACAACCCCAAAGAGAATTATCACCAACTCTGCAGTTCCCCTTAGTATATAACCTCTGATACACCTACAGAACACAACACTAAAATAACAGTAGGAAAGATCCTTTTAAAAAAGGAGAAAAAGCTATTTTTTTGGACTAACAATAAAGCAGTTTGTTCATGTTGCACACACATTAATTGCATTGCGTGTATGTTAAGAGGCACAAAGGCAATCTAAAACTTGCCCCGTTAACTGCCATTTTAGCTCAGTGAAAGCTTGTACACGTAGCTGCAGCTACTCAGTGTTGCCTGCACCGATTTGGGTCGCGCACGCATACTTAAAGCGATCAAAATAGACCGGAATTCTCCTTAAATATCTACAAAATATCAAAAGAAAGAGAATTCACAAACTTTCAAGGATTTCAGGGGGAACCATGAGTTGAGGCTGAGGAAGCTGGCAGCAATTGCATCTTTATTAGAACACAAATGCAATTTTGGCTAAGATATGTAGGTCCATGTAACGCTTATCAGTCAAATTTTCTTAGTACAAACGGACATTTGGAAAAACAGAAAAATGGGTTCAAAAATTGGATGTTTTTCTGGATCAGAATTTTAGAAAATTACAAAATTGCACCTGGGCTCCAATTATTCAATACTGCCATGATATTCTCTTCATTGTTCCGTCTACTTACCAACGATTGGTTGGCCATCATTGTGGGTGTGTCTGGATGTGTTTAGGCGGGCATTCAAGAAGACTCGGGGCAGTCATGTCGACGCTGGATAATTATATAGAATATATAATAATATAATTAATTTGGACTGAACAGGGGGCCAACCATCTCGTCATTATATAAGGTTTGCACAGATGAGCCTGTGTATGTCCAGAAGTGCCGGGTACAATGACGCATAGATTTTTTTCTCTTTCAAGCTGATTGTTTTGAAAGACGCTGTCTTGTTGCCTACTAATGATTATAAATGTATATAAAAATGTGATGATGACGATTATGCAAGACTAGGAAGGGAAGGGACACATCAACTTGTATAGGCTACTGTGCTCCAGTGGGGGGTGGGGGCATAGCTAGGCGGAACAAGGGACAGAATATCATCGCAGTATTGAATAATTGGAGCCCAGACGCAATTTTGTAATTTTTAGGGTTCTACAAAAACTCTCAAGGATCATTAATGTCTGCCTAGAAAATTTTTCCGCCATTTTGATAAACACCTTTTTGAGATTTCCTACACCGTAGTTCCGATTACCACCAACTTTTCAGAGGATCATCAATGGATCACGCTTATTACAAGTTGTATAAATCATGTCCATATCTCAATTACTTAAGTTATTGACCAATGAACTTTGAAAGGGGAGTGGCTCTGGACATAAAGGAACACAAATCAGCAACCTTAAGGCCAATCATCACAACTCAGTGTTCCGGTAAGTGCCCCAGATATACCCAGACAGTTTTATATATACATACACTACAAGGGGGCGCTACAGGTGCAAGATAGGTGGGTTACACACATTTTACTATAAAATCACATATTCATTGTCCAATCATCACAAATTGTTCAGGATGTATCCTCATAAGTACTGGAACCACACCCTGAAAGTTTCATTCAAATAGAAAATGTTTTGGACAAATCAGTTGGAGGCATTTTAAACAAAGTGCACTAAGCTTGCAGGATATGTTTTATAACAACGTTGGTCCACATGTGTGAAATTACTTTGAAATCGCTCTTAAGAAAAAGGTTTGAACCCACGAATCGGGGGCGGCTGTGGCTCAGTGGTAGAGCGGTTGCCTGCCAATCGGAAGGTTGGCGGTTCAATCCCTGGCCCTGCAGTCGAAGTGTCCTTGGGCAAGACACTGAACCCCGAGTTTCAACTTAGTTCCCCGAGTGTAAATGTGTGTGAGTGTTTATCTGATGAGCAGGTGGCACCTTGTACGGCAGCCTCGGCCACAGTGTATGAATGTGTGTGAATGGTGAATGTATCCTGTATGATGTAAAAGCGCTTTGAGTAGTCGTTAAGACTAGAAAAGCACTATATAAATACAGCACATTTACGAATCGCCGCTTGCAGCTACTGTATTTTCTAATTTTCTGATCCTCTGAATAAAAAAAGAAAATTGGAAAAACAGGTTAAAGATCCAATTTTTTAATTTGTCAAGGCGGAAAAAAATAAAAATTGGATATTTTAACTAGTGCTGTCAGTTAATCAAATTATTAACGTTGTTAACTCAAACCCATTTTAATGGCATCAATTTCTTTATCCAAAGATGAGCATTCTTTTTGGCCTAGCAAACTTTGTAGTTTTTTCACATGCTGTTGCAACAAGTAATGTTAGAAAAACATAAAAGATGATGTGGTTGCCGTGGTTACCTTTTGTTTGCTTGGTGTCTCTGCAAGCTCTTTGAGGTCCCAACTCTGCAGCTTCCGACCGGACTCGTACTCCCACAGCTTCATGGTCCCATCCTGACACAAACACATTACACTGAAAGTCAACTACACATTGGTTTCACTTGATTTCCCCTGAGCTCACTGTATTTTGAGGTTGTACCAGAATAGGTTTACATGGTTTAATTAAAAAAAAAACAACAAAAACCACACACACACACACACACACACACACACACACACACACACACACACACACACACACACACACACACACACACACACACACACACACACACACACACACACACACACACACACACACACACACACACACACACACACACACACACACACACACACACACACACCTTTTGTTGTACTGCACATTGATGCAGCTCCTCTTTTAACCCTGTGTGTTTAGGTCTCTGTTTTAACTACAAAGTAGGGCTGCACAATTAATCAATCAAATCAAAATCACAATTTTGGCTTCCCACGATCAAATTTACGTAATTGAGCAATATTTTAAATGCGTCATTTCATTCATAGAACGTTTTTTTTGCAAAGCCAATCTACCGCTCCATAATCCGCTGTCTGATCATGAGCCAATCAGAGTTGTTCTCTGCACCGTGCAGCTTAGTTTCTAGATGGAGACAGTCACAGAGGACAGAGTAACGTGTATTAGAAACAACGAAATACACACATGCATGTTCCCCATACATAAAATAGCTGCTACCGAAGATGGACATTACACAGTAGCACAATGAAAAAAATAACCGTGCTTACCACTTCTGTATCTTGTTCTGTCATGCGACATTAAACTAGTAGAGGAACATTTTCCTTATTATTCTGACTTGGGATATTTTGTTTATTTTCCCTCATTACTGTAAATTTTAGTTGATTTGAGAGTTTGCCTGGATGGTGTAGTTTGGTATATAAATTATGTAGACAGATATTCTACAAGATATTGATTGTAAAATTACACAAGACATTTTTTTCAAGTTTTAATATACCAAATGTGTTAAAATGAATAATAAATAACCCTCTCAACAAAAAAAAACAAAAAAAAAATGGTTAAATTGTCTCCGTATGATCTCTTGTTAAAGTGTCTGTTGATTTTCAATGGGTTGCATGGGGGACTCTATCTTCCTACCTAACAAACACAGCTATACTCCAAAATGTATTGTTTGAAGATGTGCATGACCACGAGCTAGTATAGCTTTTCAGGTTCTTGAGAAGAAAATAAAACATGCATTCAGAGGCACAAACAGTGTTAAGCACAACAGTTTGCCAAAACAGAATAACATGCAGATCTTTTCCAAAATCTGTTGATTCTTTGTTGTATTTTTTGGATTAGATTTAGTGACAAAGTAACCGCTACGTGCTCTTTCACAGCGGATTGGAAAAACCTAGGTGTTGGACTTAAGAACCACAATAGTTATACAAAACCATCTTGCAGGTGGGAATCCAAGAGACTTCTACATCTTTATCTTAACTGACTATAGACTAAAATGGAGAATATGAAGCACATAATAGTGATAAGTGGCCTGTGTGCATACATGCATGTGTGCTACAGTGACCATGTGAAATGCACACGTACCCCTGATCCAGACAGCAGCCAGTTTGGATGACCTGATGGGACCAGCAGAGCACTGACAAACCTGAGAGAAAATAGGACAACAACAGGTTTGATCAAATCGCACACACACAGGCGCACAGGCGCACAGGCGCACAGGCGCACAGGCGCACAGGCGCACAGGCGCACAGGCGCACACACACACACACACACACACACACACACACACACACACACACACACACACACACACACACACACACACACACACACACACACACACACACACACACACACACACACACACACACACACACACACACACACACACACACACACACACACACACACACACACACACACACACACACACACACACACACACACACACACACACACACACACACACACACACACACACACACACACACACACACACACACACACACACACACACACACACACACACACACACACACACACACACACACACACACACACACACACACACACACACACACACACACACACACACACACAGATTTGTCCCCTTTAAGTTGAGGTACTCACTGTTGATGTCCCAGGCAGAAGGACTGGATGTTGTACGGAGACTTGAGGTGGCTTACTCTAATCTTTTCATCACGGTCAGCTGTGATGATGTACTTGTCATCCGGCGACAAGCTCTGAAAGTAGGGAACAATCATTCAGTCACACAACTCATTCTGAGACAATGGATCAGGATAAAACGGTACAGTTACTACATTAACAAACACAAAATCACCAAATACAACTCTTTAACAGCACATTCGCCGAGTAATGTTGAATAATATTAGGTTGGCTTGTACTCCATATTGGCCTGAGCATTTAACCCTTTGTGTTGTTTTTTTGTTTTATGGTATTTGACTTCCAATATAGCAGATTTTTAAACAGAAGATACCGTTAGCAGGTCATTCTAAACAAAAACGGGCAAATCATGTTGGCATCATGTCTGAATAAGCACCAAGAAAAGTCACATCTTACTAGAAGTGTTACTTTTCCATATCACCTTCAATAAAGCAATAGCCTGAACTGAAAGCAGTCTAATAACGGACTGTTCATTTTTGGGGGCGTTTTGGGATCTTTAGTAAAAATAGGCTCCTTTTGCAGGCAATACATTTTTTCTTTCAAAGTTTTGATGCTCCCAACAGCTTCATGAAGGCAGCAATGTAACATGTTTCATGTCTGAAAGAGGCTTTTATCCCTGCCTTTAAGTGTGGCCGATCAGAACAGCTACACTCACTCTGGTCTTCAGACGTGGTTGGACAACACGCCGTACAGACGTTTGTTTCTAACATACTGACACCTTACCTTTCCAAGATACAAGGTGTGGCTAAAAACTTCAGAAACACCATATACTATGAGTGGATCAGTAATGAAACTATATATGTTTATATAAAAATATAATTTGAATGTGAATCTTTTAATACTTACTAAAGCTAGCAACATGGACAGGTGGCCCATCTTCAGCTCTCCGTCTCTCTGTGGCTCCACCACTGAGAAGGAGTACACATCTCCTGATTTGTCAGTCACCAGCAGCTTGTCCTCCGCCTGGCTGAACATCAGGGAGGTGCACCTCCTCACTACCCACCTGTGACACAAACAACATTACATTCAGTTGTCTTGGTTATAGCTGTCCTCGTCGATCGTGAGGTTAGTGGAAAATGCACTGTTTACATGTTCATACAAACACACACCCCACACACACACCCCCACGAGTTGGAGTTGTACCTGATGCTGATACACTGCCATGAGGGCTCACAGCGAAACAGAACCAGTCTTTTGCTGTCATCCGTCAGCGCCACCAACTTTCCAGATGGCGACACGGTGAAGGCAAGGACTTTGTCACTTCCTGTTTCCTCTGAGGCACCGCCATCACTGATGACAGAGGAGACATGCTACAGCTGTTTAAATTACAAAATTACTAAAGTATACTCCAATAAGCTTTCCAATTTTTAAGTATGTTCTTCTTATCCTATTTAATTCTTTTACTTTTGCAGGTCAACTTTCCCTTTTAATATGCATTTTTCTTGCACATGCCTTTCTTTTTGTCTTATTTTTATAACAGCGAGGCATGTTTTTAGATGCGTAAATGCTACAAAAATGAATGCTAAGAATGGACTTCATTCATCAGAAGTAACCTTACATAACTTCTCACCAAAAACCCATTAGGTTGCCTCCTTTGCAAAACACTCAGGCTTTACCACTTACTTGACAACCATGAGTCACGTGCTTGTTCTTACCTGTTATCCTCCTTCGCATGCTTTGGCTTCTTCTCAGCAGTGCTGCAGTTGAACACAAACGATTCTCTGAAACAAAGTACAGGAGTACAGCTAATGTTTTCAGTTTGGATTAGTTCCTGCACAATGCCAGTTTCATAATGTCTAATAACTGTCTTCCCGTCAAAATTGAAAATCAACACTTTTGTTGATGCTTTTAAATCAATGTTATTAACTTTTTCTTACGTTTTTGTCCCATTTTTCAACACTACATAACACTAATTTATTGACCTTAGTTTTACAGTTATTTTTGGAATTTATGGTCAATAAACCTCATTTATAGGAAATTATACCTAATGTTTGAGTTAGAAAAGCAAAAATTAGGAATTATTTAGCCTAAAATTAAATGAATGAATGTTGATGGATAATCACAGACTGGAATATTTCAACTTTTACTCAATACTATTTCAAAACCACTTAATTTTTTTCCCTCAAATACTATAAAATTGAATAAGACACACCAAATGAATGAAAGTAGAGATTTGTACTTGCCAAAGAATGTTTTGTGGAATCAATCATGTTATTTTGGGAATTTACAATTGAGTAGTTAAAAAGAACATTGATATTGGAAAACCTTTTTTTGCTGAAAATGTCTGAAAAGTATACAGCCTTTCATACTAGCTGTCAATAACAATACAAGTAATCTTTATCAACTTATAATGAAATCTAAAGACCGTATCTTTGCAGGAGAATATTATAAATACCTATAGGAAATACCCTACTCTTTATACCCTGTGTAACTTGCAGTGATATTATCACTTTATGAAAACACTGCATCAAGCATGAGAGGATAGTGATAACATAAGTGTCAAACCTTCACACACGTGTGCAATTTCATAAAACCTGGAAATTAACCTAGACATTGCCCATGCTTCCCCAGTGGGACGACCAACGACTGCCAGCTAGCTAACAGTGCTAGCCAGCTAACTTTAACCTGACGCACAGTAAAATCATATAAAATAAATGATTAGCAAAACGTGGAAAGTCATCCAAACCTGGCTTGTTTGGTGTGTATTGCTATGAGTTTCTTGTCGCAGGTGAAAATACACCACTCTCCACAAAAACCGACAGCAGTCATGGCTGTTGTGTGTATTTGCGACGATGGTCCACGCGGAGGCGATTTCTTCGGATGACAAAGGCATAACCCACCCCACTCTACCTTTGATTGGCTATTCCTGCAATTATTAACTAACCCTAACCAATCACTCCTCATGGCTAAACCTAACCAACCAACCATATACGTATATCTATGCAACCAACCCTCCAACGAAGCCAACGAGTACTAGCCAATCAGAGGGAGGGCAGGGCGGGCAATTCATATTTTGTCGCGTGCAAATTACGACACCAGCACACGCCCCCTCGGAAAAGTACAGAATGTACACAAGAGAGCTGATGATGTGCTTGTTGGCGAAGAAAGGGTTTCCTATCGAAAATACATACATATAGATTTTCATAATATATAAAACGGAAGTAGCATATTACTATAGCTGCCATTCATGACGCTAAATGACTTGAAAATATCAAATTTAGGACGAAAAGTATACAAGTGAGCAGCATTGCAACAGCATCCACACAGATATAACAAAATGGGCAATGGTAGAAATGTAACCACATATAAGATAATCACAGACTGTAAAAATAAACAGATAACGGTCAACACATGCAGGGCTTTTGTCATGAAGGGGCGTGTCACATTCATGTGTTACATACAAGGTGAAAGACCTATGCGAAAGACTGGTCCATGTCCATGCTGCTGCTGTGACCTAGCTACTTCTGGAACACTAACCACCAGAAAAGAAGCATAAAATAGCCATTTTCATCAAAAGGTAACAGCCAATACTTTTATTTGATAACAGTTAACGTTAATTGCACCCCAGGCTGCTTTTTTATCTCACTGAGAGAATGTTGAAGAGTTTATCGACGTTGGTTTTATTTATTCGTGTTTTCTTGCACGATGCTATGCAAACAACTAAAGTTACACGCTGAAGATATGTTGACGTCTTTATTGCCTTGTTTAATAGTGTGTTTATTATGGTCATCACAGGCAGGCTGTACGGAATGATGGCGGCTTCTTTGCTGAAGATAGGACGACTTGGCTGTGTCAAGGTAACATAATTTCTAGCGTTAACATTAATGTTTTATATAATTTTCGTGCCATTGTTGCACAAAGTCGGTCAGTAGACTTTGATGTTTTGGCATGCCACATGCTGCTTTAAATTTGTGGTTTTCAAAATAAAAATAAAAGTATGCTTTTTTTAACTTGTGATTTATTAAACCTTGAAGCACAAACTTCAACCAGTAATTTCAGACTGTTAGCATAGGAATGTGACTGCACGCCTGAATGGAGCAGGCTTAACCCAGACACACAGGCCTGGCAGCTGAAGCTCTACTGAACTCTGACTCTCACTCCCCAGTGTGAGTCTTGAGTCGCGCATGCTCAGATTTAAACAGTTTACGATGTAACTGTCATACTGAAATTTGTGAAATCCATGAAATAATGAACTTTTCTCATTACAAACAATAACAGAAGATGGAAATCATTTCAAAAACGTATTAGTTATCTGATTGTTTGGTTGCTAACGTTAGCTCAAAACGCCTTTCCAGTGACAGTCCTTGCTGTTTGATTGCTAGCTTGAAGCTAAGCTAGAAATCATTTCAAAAACGTTTTAGCTATCTATTATTGTTTAATTGCTAACGTTAGCTCAAAACGCCATTCAAGTGACAACCTTTTGTTGTGTTTGATTGCTAGCTTGTAGCCAGCAGTGAATGAACTTGGTTATGTAGGTCAATTTTTACTGTATTGACGGTGTCGGTACACGATCCGTCCTGCCTGCACGATCCGTTCTGCGCATGCGCACGATGTTCACGCATGCGCATAAATACGTAGCTGAAAACCCTACACTATTGGTACCACGCATGCGTCGGAACACGACGGCCAAGCATCACAACGGACAGCTTTTTTTTTTCTTCATTTTATTAACAAAGAACAATTATATCGCCAGTATGTACATATACAAAAAGTCAAAAGCCAGAGGTGCATATATATATATATATATATATATATATATATATATATATATATATATATATATATATATATATATATATATATATATATATATATATATATATATATATATATATATATATATATATATATATATAGACTGGTCACTGATCCAAAACTGTGTACCGACATCTGTGTACCAGGCATAGGCGACATTCTGTGATCAACATGTAATCTGTTTTTGTTTTTTTTTAATTATCGTTTACGCCAGGCTATGAATTACGAGGTGTTTACGTGGTGGCCAATCCAAAAATATAAAGGAGCTAAGATTTACTGGCCTGTCTTGCAAAATGTTTTTTTTTCTTTTTTTAAATGCTTTGACTTTTCCTCGGTTAAAAAGAATTCCCATTCCACGTGTAATCAAAAGGGTGTATGTTAACGTAACAACTCCTTTATACAACAACTCCTTTATATTTTTGGATTGGCCACCACGTAAACACCTCGTAATTCATAGCCTAAAAATCCCCAGATGTTGATCACTTAATAATAATGTCGCCTATGCCTGGTACACAGATGTGTGTGTGTGTGTGTGTATATATATATATATATATATATATATATATATATATATATATATATCTGAACTACTAACAAGTGTAGATTACATGTTAAGCACTTGTGAACTACAAAAAAGTCTAGCCTACAAAAAATGCTAATATATAATTTCTTATATATATATATATGCACCTCTGGTATTGACTTTTTGTATATGTACATACTGGCGATATAATTGTTCTTTGTTAATAAAATGAAAAAAAAAAAAAAAAAAGCTGTCCGTTGTGTTGCTTGGCCGTCATGTGTTCCGACGCATGCGTGGTACCAATAGTGTAGGGTTTTCAGCTACTTATTTATGCGCATGCGCAGAACGGATCGTGCAGGCAGGACGGATCGTGTACCGACAGTACCAATAGTGTAGGGTTTTCAGCTACGTATTTATGCGCATGCGTGAACATCGTGCGCATGCGCAGAACGGATCGTGCAGGCAGGACGGATCATGTACCGAGGTACAGAAGTCTCTCGTTAGCATCTTATGCTACGTCTCGCGAAGGGACGCATGCGCAACTCCCAGCTTCACTCGTCGCAAAGTGACGCATGCGCGACTCAGATCTGCACTCTCCTCACGTTGGGCAGTGACAAGCGTTCACTAGTATAGGGTCAGTGATTACACTGTAAAGTGTCCTTGCATAAAAAAAATGGTAGGTTACCGGACATACCTTTTTACACCCCACGGACATACCAATGACACAAACTTGCGCTGTTCAGTCAAACCGTTTAATCCCACAAAACTTTATTTAAAAAATGTAAGCAAAAACCCAAAGTTTTAACAGATACTTCAAAAGAATAAATAATGCACAATACCTGTCATTTGCTGGAATGGTGTGGCTATATAATTTATTAGTTGATTTTGATTTAGCAAATGGTGGCTCTTTATTGGACTAGACATACTGTGTAGTCCAAAGAGCCCTATTATACTCAAAAAGGGAAAAATCCAATAAAGCAAAAATACTGGCTTTTTTAAGAGCTTATGATTGCGTCCACACTGACAGTATGGAATTAGCCCCTTCTTAAAACTACTTAGAACTAAATGTTATGGTCCATAAAACCTCACCGATCAGTATGGAGTCAGTGACATCCAGGTCACAGCCCCAGTGTGTACTATAGTGTAACCTTGTAGTTAATATTAAGAGTAAGACATGTAGCAAGAACAGAAGTGTAATGCTTTTATGGATCTATCGATAACTATTCTAGCTACATGAACAGAGCCTGGCTTGCTTTCTCAGCATGTACGCCATCATTACTGATATGATGCTGATGCGTGTATCAGCCAAGTGGACTTAAAAAGACGGACAAACATCTGGGAAGTTTCATATGACGATATGATGGTGGGAACCTATGAGAAGACTTTGCAAAACTGATACATTATTTCCACCCAAAAGCATATTAAAAAGTGCACAGTCCCTCAACTGCACCTATGTGAATGGATTACAGACTATTACAGAGATCCAAAAGAGATACCAGGGGCTGCTGCTCTGTTATTAACTTTGCAGCAGTTTAAGACCGGTAGGTTTTGCCTGGAACTAAATCTAATACTCTTAAACCCAGCTGAGGTGTCCTGTAGATATGACCGTAATGCCAAACACAATACACTAGTTAAACACAATCTTCGCAGTAAGCGTGACATGTTAATACATGGAAAAAGCAACGCCACTACCACTTGAAAAAGCGAGACCCACGTCCGTTAGCCCCCCTATCTTTGTTTCCGTCTCAACCCGGTTTGCTTGCACTTCCGGTCGGCAGAGCTGTGTTGAAAGACCTTGGCAGTGCTGTTGTGCATTCACGGATTTATTTGAGAAACACAGACTGTTAAAAAGTTAAAAGTAAGAAGACGGAGCAACTGCAACAGGCGCATGCACACTGATATTTCTCTGACTCTGTCAGGTCAGGGTTTTTTGTTGTGTGTGTGTGTGTGTGTGTGTGTTTTGTTTCTTTTCTGTACACCTGGGCTGAAACATACACTGGTCTTACAAGCTCACTTATCTTGAGACTGTACTGTATTAGGTTATACAGGGGTAGATGATTGTGATTTCAATGAATGTTTGTATTTTTAACATTGAACTGTAAACCTGAAGTAGTGTGACACAGGTTAGAAAGGTGCACCAAAAGAATTAGAACTAGAAAAAATATTGTAGGATCTTTATTTGCCAAAATTGTAAACGTTGGTATTCAAGCTGTTGGCCTTGTTAAATTACCTGTTGTATGTGGATCCAGTTACCATTTGTTTTTTTTTTTTTTTTTATTATAAAAAGTCGGCATTGTTCAACTTCAAAGTGCTATCTGAGTATCTCTGTGCTCCAATAGTCAAACCTAAAATTCTTCTGGGCCCATACTCATACCAAGTGAGTATTTTGTTACATTTGCGATTGGACATATACCCCACTGCCGTTTTATTTCAGCACGTTCATGACTAGTTTTGGGAAAACTATAACTACTGTCTTGTGACCTCTTAGCATGGTTGCCGTTGTTAGGCTTGTCAAGCTAGAAACAAAAATATATCCTGGGCATGTTGAACTTGCTTTTTTTTTTTTTTTTGCTCAGTCACCGCTTTTTTATGGTAAATAAATAATTGAATATAATGCCATATGTGTTTGTGTGTCAGTGTTTGCAGGCTGAGAGCTGGAGAACTCTGAGTAGAGCACCTGCAGCTGTAGCCTTTAGCTCAAAATCTGGTGGTTCCAAGAAGTCGTCAAAAAAGAACAACTCAGGTAGGTTTCAGAGCTGTAACTACTGTCACAGCCTTTATCAGCTCTTGAATAAAGCTTGCTCAATTCAGTTTAAATGTAGGTAAAACCCGTAGTTTGAACTTATTTACTGTGACAGTACAAAAACTGCCAAAAAAACATTACTGCCAATTGCTAATGCTTTTACCTCATTTTGTGTTTTTTTTATTTATTTTTTTTAAAAGAGCTGATTGCCAAGAGCAAAATATTAGTCTAGTGCCATCAATCTATTTATGGTATCATTTGTCCTGTTGTGTTATTTGCCCCTACTGACAATTAATAGGCATTGTGTTGTCTGCAGATGATACTGTAGTAGGATCGTTCATTTGTCTCCGGTCAGATCCTGTGCAACAGGACAAGCAACAACTTTTATGCTTATTTTCTGAAATGAAGTTTGCTTGATCAGGGCTATGTTAACATTGTAACTGCTCCATCGCCACAACAAGCAATGAATAGTTACAGAACTTGCCAAGTAGAAAAAAACGTCACTGCATACTTTTCCCCAAGAAAGCTCCTTTTTCTGTTAGTCTCTGTACAAATAATGAGGTACTATAGAGCTCGACTTACCGTGTTTTCTGCGTGGACCTTGACCCCTGTACCGTGACGTTTTACGTTCAATGCAAAAACCATTACAGCCCTATATCTGATTGTATGATTTCATTATGCAATAGTTTTTTTTAAAAGCTAAGACCCAGATATATTCTACTATTGCATTATTAAGTATTTCTAAATAAGTGGTTGTTGTGAATATTATGCAGAAACCATATTACAGATCAGAACAACATTGTTCAGTATAAAGGTGGTTTTCACCTTTTGTCTTTGACATTGTATAGGTTGGCACACTGCTGGGGGAAAATGTGACAGGAAAGGTCAGAAGAGAGGTTCAAGCCCACATGGCTCATGTCATGGTAAAACCATGCAGCAGCTGCTCAGACATGGCTGCAGCGTAAGAGAGCAGTTGTGTAAATATGTCTATTTAACCTGCAGCTACCAGCTGCTTTTGCAAACTTTTAAATATAATAGTGGCAGATTTGTGAGGATTGGTTTGCTTGTTGTATGCTCAGGTGGTGGAAACCATTTCTTATCACCAGACCAAGCTGAGCTCAATAGATTTAAGATTGAGCATTGGTCTGGGGAGTCTGCTCTGTATTTTCTATGCACGAGACAAACGGGCATAGTTCAAATGACTCTGTACGTAACTGGAAAGTCCTTCAACCAATCAGACCAACGATCCGGGTGACGTAGAAGCGACAGCGGCATCAACGGATTTTCAGCGCTTCGGTGGCCGCTATGTTGAATGTAAACAAGAAGCTGCTTGGGCGCTTCTCTATTGTCATCGTGTTAAACCCGGCAATAGCGCGCCAGGTAGAAAAGCCAGTTTGTGATTGGTATTGGATAACTGAAAGAAATACTGTCAGTTCAGGCTCTATATTGATGAATAATTATTCACTAGACAATCTCTATTGTCTTAAATGTATTGAATTAGTAGTGCCGGGCAGTAATGATACACATGCGAAATACAGCATATTGTTAAATTGACAAACAAATCAAACAGTTTAATTATACCCAAGGACACATGGTCAAAAAGGGCATGGATCTTCTTTGCTATCTGGACTAAACTATGGAATCCTATGTCCATTTTTGGATTTCCTTCCACAGGTTTAGAAGATCATTCCTTATTTATGTTTGTAGGGCACTGAATTATCTCAATATAAAGCTGTTGTGGTCAAGGTTACAATTGTTCTTCATGAAATTTTACACTGTAACCCTTTGGCTAACTCACAGGCTTGTGATATTTTTCTGTCTTAAATTTCTTTGTTTTCCTGTATTTGTCCAAAAAGGATAGCATTTTGTTAAATGTGGGTTTATAGAGAAAGTTTGTTCTTTAGCCATATACATATGTTTAAAGACAATAATGCATCTTATCTGCTTGCCCTCCACCTTTGTCCTAGACAAAGACCAGGCCAAAACATATTTCGATATAGAGAAACTTGTCCAGCACAAGCCATATGAGTTTTCCAAGAAAGCTGTGTCTCCAGCAGCCGCTGCAGCAGCAGCAGAAGCTGCAGCCAAACCAGCCGCAGAGCCTGTGCCCTCTGCTGCTGCACCTGAGGCTGTTGCAACCAGCCCTGTGGTAGAAGCTGCCACCCCCGCGGTCGAAGAAGTCTCGCAATCTCCCATAACAGTTGAAGCCACACCTGTGGTGGAGGCTGTCACTGAAGCTGTCGCAGAAGCTGCCCCCGTTGTTGAGGCTGTTGCAGAAGCGGTCCCCGAAGCTGCACCGGTAGTTGAGGCTGTGCCAGAAGTTGCCCCCATTGTTGAAGCTGTTGCAGGAGCCTCCCCCGTTGTTGAAGCTGTCGCAGAAGCTGCCCCCGTTGTTGAGGCTGTCGCAGAAGCTGCCCCCGTTGTTGAGGCTGTCGGTGAAGCTGCACCTGTACTTGAGGCTGTGCCAGAAGCTGCCCCCGTTGTTGAGGCTGTGCCAGAAGCTGCCCCCGTTGTTGAGGCTGTGCCAGCAGCTGCCCCCGTTGTTGAGGCTGTCGCAGAAGCTGCCCCCGTTGTTGAGGCTGTCGGTGAAGCTGCACCTGTAGTTGAGGCTGTGCCAGAAGCTGCCCCCGTTGTTGAGGCTGTCGCAGAAGCTGCACCTGTAGTTGAGGCTCTGCCAGAAGCTGCCCCCATTGTTGAAGCTGTTCCAGAAGCTGCCCCCGTTGTTGAGGCTGTCGCAGAAGCTGCCCCCGTTGTTGAGGCTGTCGCAGAAGCTGCCCCCGTTGTTGAAGCTGTCACAAAAGCTGCTCCTGAAGCTGCACCTGTAGTTGAGGCTGTGCCAGAAGCTGCCCCCGTTGTTGAGACTGTTGCAGAAGCTGCCCCTGAAGCTGCACCAGTAGTTGAGGCTGTGCCTGAAGCTGCAGCATCTATAGCTGAAGCTGCTGCTGCGGAAGCTCCTGCTGAACCCGCTGCCCCTGCGGCGGAAGCTGCTCCCGCAGTCAGTGATGCTCCTGCTGCCGAAATTCCTGTAGAAGCTGCTCAAGAAACCCTTGCTGCAGTTTTGGAAGCTGCCCCTGAAGTTGCCCCTGCTGAAGCCCCAGAGGTTGCAGCTGCTGAAGCTGCCCCTGCTGAAGCCCCAGAGGCTGCCCTTCTAGAAGCTGAAGCTGCTCCCACTGAATTGGCTGCTGAGGCTGCAGCTGAAGTTTTGGCCCCTGTGGAGAACACCGAGGAGCTGGTGGACCCTGCTCCAGTCGTAGCTGAAGCTGCGGGAGAGGAGCTGCAGGCAGACATCCCAGCTGAACCAGTTGAACCAATTGAGGGTACACACCACAACATCCTCCCTCACAATCCTTCTCTTTTCCTCTGTGGACCCTGCAGTCTACCAGCAGTCATTTTCATCACCATTTCTTTGAATTTAAACTAGTTGTTTGTGATGAGCGTAAGGATAAGCTGTAAAGATACCTGACATCACAAAGACACTTCTTTTTGTTCTAGCCTTGCGCAGGTTGTTCCCAATAGTCCCTAAATTATCCATAATCCTAAATGATCCATTTTAGCCCATAACCTTACAGTAGTTTCCCTTCTTCATGTCATATTACACCCTGCCCCATGTGGCCAGTCATCTTTCACATAGCTGTAGTTCAACTCATTGCTAATGTTTGTGCTTCTTTCTGCATCCATCTTGCATATGATGCATGTCCTTCACTGCACAGCATTTCAGCATGGTTTATTTCTTTCCACCTTTTTTTTTTTGTCTTTCACTTACTTCACTCACTTACTAATGTTCTTGACACCTTTTACTGATTTTTCCTTTTTATTCCTGTCCAAAAAAACGATGCTTTCTTTGGTTCACTCTTCTTTCCTAAGATGTTCCAACATGATAGAAAGTATTTTTTCCACCATGTTTTATGTTGTGTTTTTTTTATGGAGCTGTTCTGGTTGATTTTCTATTGGTGTTAGATAAAAAATGAAAGATTATGTTAAAGATATTGTTTCCACTTATGTAGGAGCAGATTGCACCTGTCACCTTATTTATTTATGTTTTTACCTCAATCTTCTCTCCTCTTTTTCTTGCATTCCTTATATTTTTCATACTTATTTCAGCATCTCATGGTAAAAGTAAAATGTAATTAACCTCTTCATGTGGGATCATATTGTTTTAGGTGTATTTTGTTAATGGATAATTCGTAAATGTAAACCTTCTTTCACGGTAAAAGCACTTGATGAGGTTGCACGCTGGTTGGACTGTCCAAGTTTCTTTGGAATTTTTGTTTGACTACTTGACTGTATTAGTAGCATTGGCAACCTACACCTTCCAGCAGTGCTATAAATGGGTTGCCTAGCATGACCTATCACAGCAACCTTTTAACCTGTCAACTGACCTGACCTCTCACACGTTCATGTCTATCTGTCTACCGTCCCGGGTGCTGTTCTGTGTATGAGGCTTACAGTTAAAATTGGATTGGTTGTTATTTATTTGTTCTAACCAAATGGGCAGGTGCTATCCAAATGCATGATCCTAGTTTAGGAGTTTGTCTTTTAAAGAGAAATTTGAGTTTTTTTTTTTCTTCTTGTGACTCTCAGCTCAAATGGACCCAATTCAGAAGCTCTTCTTTGACTCCATACGCGAGTACTCCACAAAAAGCCAGTAAGTCTCACTACCTCCACCAAGCACGTTGGCATTTCCTCCCAGTTTGTTTGTTGCTGTTACTCTGTCATCGGCTTAGCTGTGTTCAAACAAGCACAGGTTTCGTGTGCAATGGAAGTTCCCTCACACTTGACAGAGTTTTGGTTCCACTCTGGAGGCCTGCATATGTGTCCTGGGTCACGTTGAGGAACGCCTACTCAACTGTAAGCGGATCTATGATAGAAAATCACTGAAAGGGAATCGCTGGTGTTGCATGAGTCAGTAATAAGCTATATCAGGCTTTGGATGCACACGTTCCAAAGCCCAAATAATATAAATGGAGTCTTTAAAGGTTAGATTTAAGCTCACCTCACCTGTGCTGGAAAGCTCACCTATATGGCTGGAAACTCCACCCAGTGAACAAACATAACGTAAACACATAAATCCCTCTTATAGCTGTAACAAGGATTTTAGTCTGGAAAGCACGAAAAATTACGGTTGCAAGTTTTCCCTTTGCTAAGACTTGTAAATAACTAATATACTAAACTAAAATAAATTAAACATTATTCTATTTCAATATGTTTTCCTTGTTGGGGTTCCATTAAAAAGTACTGAAAAGTCTGAATGTGCCGATTTGCACGGACCATTCAACTGAGACTGTCATATCAATAAAATGCATTTAATCTGGGAGGAAATGAAAGGGAGCTTTGCTGATCACTGCTTGTTGTCTTCCTGTAGGGCTGCTGGGGGGCTAGTGGATGCAGGTGCAGAGTACGAAAAGGCCTTGGCAGAGGAGGTAGCAAAGCTTCAGAGACTCTATGGTGGTGGGGACCTCGCATCTTTTCCAGAGTTCAAATTTACAGGTGAGTTAAGTTAATCAACCATTGGTCAGCCATTAACACTAGACTATGAAGGGCAGTTCTCTGACTGATGTGTTCACTGATGTGGCATAGTTCCTGCTGTTAACAGCTCTTTTTTATACTAAAGGATTGTGAACCCAACAGCAACAACAAAATATGTTTTATTGATCAGTGTTTACCCAGCACAGATAGATATTGCAAACTGATGCTGTGCTTTTGCTCTCATATCCTTTTTTCTATTGTCATTGTAGTGCTTAGATTCACTGAACAACCTGCTTGCCTCAAATGGATACTGTACTGTCTAAGGCTACAGTGGCACTACTGCATTTTGGTTTAAAAATAAATATATTTTGCTGTGTTTACGCCTCGCGTCCACACAACTGCAGTGTTTCCGAGCCCCTAAAATGGTGATATGTGATAACACTGCTGCCCCTGTTTTGGTTTAAAGGTCTTGCTTTGCAGTCTGGATGGGCAAAAACAGAGACATTTGGAAACAACGCACATCAGTCAGTCTTATCGGTTAGGTTGGCTTACATACCTTCAGTTACAGCTCCACCTTGTCGTTGATCCAAGCAAATAAATTCCTGCTGTTACTTCTCGCCATTGTTGTTCTTTCTCCAAAGTATTATCAGCTTGTATGAGCTTATGGAGTAAATTGTATTTTGAGGTTGTACCAGAATAGGTTTACATGGTTTCATTTTCAAAAAACACCATATTTTTGTTGTACTGCTCATTGCTGCAGCTCCTCTTTTCACCCTGTGTGTTGAGCTCTCTGTTTTAGCTACAGATTGAGGCATCTCACTTCTGTTCCATCTTTGTTGGGAGTCACACATGCGCAGTAGCTAGATAAGGACTACTAGTCAGAAGCAGAGTATGAGGGCGTGACATGGTAGCAGCTAGATGAGCATTATAACGTGTGTTACAAAGTGTATACAACGATACATTACACGATAACGGAAAAGGAAAAAGCCAAAAAGCATAATATGAACACTTTAATAACTAATAGGTAGACTTCCAGGAAATGTACTTTATGCTCCCTTTTGATTGGAATCCTATTGTGGTGTTTCACTGGTAACTGTGTGAGGTCTGGTTGTCTGGATGCTTTAATCAGGACTCAGAAAATGTTAAATCTGAATATTCTATCACATCAAGACCAGCAAAGGTAGCATAATAGACAAGGAAATGTAATTTTGAGTACATAAACAAACATGCACTGAGTTAATATCTCTACTTTGTGTTTTCAGAGCCCAAGTTGGATGAAGTTTCCCAGAAGTGAACCTCAGCACTTTGCTGTTAACCTTTTTCTAACGTCGCCTTTTCCCTGTATATCTGTGTCTGCTTAATGTCAAAGTTACAACAAACAGTTGTCTCAAGCTTTGTATGGGAGTAGAGCTGTTTCAGTAGCTGGATATTTAAGGCAATGGAAGCTAAAGCATTAGATGTACATTTTGGCAGACAAAGTGAACTTAGAGCTGTGAAATAAGCTTTGTGCAGATTGATCCATGGCTGAGCTGAATGTGAATAAAAATAAATTCCAGTTCATATATTGTATGCATGCCTCTTTCTATTGCTGTCAGGGAAGGTGTAGTCCCACATTGCTAGACCTATCTCCACAGAGCCTGCAGAGGAAGGTCTGGCACACAGCATTCTGGGATAGGAGGAAAACGTGCCAAACGCATGTAAGGTGTCTCTATAAAATAGCCTCAGGAATTAATTTTTGTGGAACATGTACTGTACGTAGGGAGCAAGCTCTGGAATAGAAATTGCTGTTGAGTGTGTGATGAGAATTTTACTCAAAAAAAAAATAATTGTCTGTGTGATATCAATATTACAATAGAACATTTTTATGCATCAGCAGTTGGTATCTTATTTACACAAACTGATACACTTTTATTAAAAGTAGATTACACTTAAAATTACATTTTAAAAAAGTAGGTCAAATAAATCATTTTTTGAAATGAGTTTAATGCTTCATTCATCAGACTTTCAAAGGCTCTGACATGCTGTTCCAGTAAGTGAGTATAAAGGATTACATGTGGTGGGTAAATGGAGTGAAAACTAAAAAACAGCGGACAGCGCCCGTGGTTCGAACCCCTGGCCCGGAGGACTGTGGAGCTTGACATCAACCATTTGAGTAGAAGTAACCACCGAGCTAAACCGCTGCCGTACAAACAGCACACATGGGCACGTAATAAAGCTGAGAATGAGGAAGTAGGCCCGTGAGTTGATGTAGTTTAAGATGTATACGTTATAAAATGTTTCTCTATATTATACGGTCTTCTAATAATTAATTCCTGTTTGCAGGCCTGCTTATAACTGGATTACTTTTAACACAATAGGCTACTTGCAATAAAAGAAGCAAATTATTTATTTAAAGATTGTGTATGTCGGGTAACACTGCCTTCATTGTGGGTGTTCCAAGTGAATTAAGTGTGCCATCCCCATCTAGCGAATTTAACGATTTGTAGCATACAACAGGAAGTAGGTCTAGGCTAAACCTCTCCTCTCCTCTAAACCTATATTGTATTAGAATGTAATATGCAATATTAACAATAATAACACCCTTCTTCGTGAAAAGGTGGATACATTGACTAAAGGATTTGTTAAAATGAAGACATTGAGATAAACATGAGGGGAAAAGTGACGTTAGGGAGCAGAAAACAAAGGGAGACATCTTTATTCTTTACAAACCTGAGTGGGCAAATATAACAAATTGGTTATTCCGGTGTAAATGTTTTTTTGAGGGAACAGGTTGCCAAGAAATGAAGGACGTTCATTACAAAACAATTTATAACCATTTGAGTGTACTGCGTAATTTATCTGGCTTTCAAGGGCCACGACAAATGGTTCCAGGACGTGAGCACAGGGTAGACGTATTGAGGGGGTGTACGGGGTGAAGAGTAAGAAAACAGCGGACAGCGCCCGTGGTTCGAACTCCTGACCCGGAGGTCGGTGGAGCTAGGTATCATCAGTTGATTGGAAGTAACCGCTGAGCTAAGCCGCTGCCGGTTATGAAGACCTCATCTAGATCTAATAAAGCCGAGAATGAGGACGTACAGTCAGCTACTGCTTTAGAGGATCTTAGTACAGTTAAACAGGAATCATAACGGCTGGGCTAAAGTGTAGGCTACAACCATCCAAATAAAACTCGCGAGTTGATATTTTAAGATGTAGCCTGTATAACTTATAAAATGTAAAGGCCTGATTATAACTGGATTACTTTCAATATAGAATAGGCTACTTGCAAGAAAATTGGCACATTTTTTATTTTAAGATGGTATTTTAAGATGGTATGTCGGGTTATAGCCTACTGCGCTCATTGTGGGTGATCCAATTGAGTTAAATACGCCATCTAACGAATTTAACGATTTGTAGCGTACAACCGGAAGTAGCTACCATAGACAGTTAAGGCAGCTACAAGTGGGAAGGGAAAAGTGATGTTAGGGAGCACAAATCTGAGTGGGCAATACTTTAAGCAAGAAAGAAAGTAGGAGGGAACAGGTTGCCAAAAAACAACTAAGGAGAATGATCCATGTAATGAGTTATTGAGAGTGAGGTTAAATGTAGTAACATTTTGTCATAGCTTTTAATTCTCTTTCATCTTTCTATAGTTGTAATTTTGAAGCTTTTCTGGGAAGGAATCCATGAGTGGTTTGTTAAAGCACCATAATACCTGTTTTTGAGTCTATTGTGTGGTAACATTTATATTTACAATTATATTTTTTTTTAATTATAAGTAGCCTATGATAATTCCCAAATGTGTTTTTAAGGTTATTCTCAAATGTATTGCTTTTAAAAATTACTTCAAATATGTTTTTAGTCTTTCAAAAAGGTGGGGAAAAAAACAAGTGAGTCGATTTACTTGATTATAAAGGCAAATCAAGGATCATCACGGACCCCCTTTATTGTATAAAGTTAAGTTGCATAATAAATCTGGCCTGCAATAACGTAAAGGGCGACCTAAAGCCTTTATAGGCCTACATACCTTTTTGGCCAAAGAATACTAAGCTATTCAAATAGGCTAATAATCATTGGCATGATATTATAAATCCTGCACTCCCTGTTAAAAATATTAAAGCCCAGGTCAGCTCTGACCTCATGTTGTCCTCGGGTCAAATTGAACCGTTTTCCTATATAAATGTTCTTTTTAACTACCCAATTGTAATTACCCAATATAACAACATTGATTCCACACAACGCTCTTTGGCAAGTACAAATCTCTACTTTCATTAATTTTGGGGTGTTTTATTCAATTTTATAGCATTTGAAAAAAAACATTGAAGTGGTTTTGAAATAGTATTGAGTAAAAGTTGACATATTCCAGTCTTTGATTATCCATCAACATCCATTCCTTTAATTTTGTTGAAATAATTCCTAATTGTTGTTAAGTGCTGATTTTGACAGGAAGACAACACAAAGGTTAAATTAGTCACCTTAAAACCCTGAATGGACACATGGGCTATAAATCCATTAATTAAGGACAGGGGACAGCGCCCGGATTCGAACCCGAAGCTCAGAGAGTCAACCGAGTTAGAAGTCTCTCGAGTCGATGTAACCCCTGAGCTAAACCTCTGTCACTGATAATTACACCAAAAGAACTACAAGAAGTTCCAAAGTAGCCTACATTGTTGTATATGTTCATCTAATCTTTATTTTTATATGATTTCTATTCAGTGTTGACACTGTCCGATTATTAATATATCTATTATCATTTACAGTCCTTAAACTGACAGAAACCTTTGATTTGTTTATACCAGTATGTATACTTTGTGGAACCGTTGTGTTTACCTCAGTTTCCAGCCGGAGCATAGCACTGTGAACACAAAATGGCGACCTCCTTGCTGCGGTTAGGGCGACTGGGTTCCCTCAAGGTAATAGTAAATGAATTGTCTTCCACACGTTAAACATATACGCTGTTTGTATACCACACCGTAATAGCGATCAGTGACAGTTTATTGAAGACAGTGGAGGTGAAATACTTCACTCTATGCGGCTGTCTTCTTCGTACTGACCCCGAGACGTGTTCTATGGATTCCACCACCGACAAAGGGGCATAGATAGGAGTTCTTTAACCTTAGGCACATCTGTCGGAACGTTACTTTTGAGCTTCTACATTATTTAACCTAGGGCTGGGCAATATATCAATATTATATCGATATCGTGATAGTAGACTAGATATCGTCTTAGATTTAGGAAACTCGTAATATCGTAAATGGCTTAAGTGTTGTCTTTTCCTGGCTTTACATTAAGTGATATCATTTTCTGTTACCAAGACTGTTCTAGCTCTTCTATTATTTGTTTGCCTTTACCCACTTAGTCATTATATCTACATTACTGAAGATTAATATCATTGTAAAAATATTTTGTTAAAGCACCCATTGTCAACCCTATAATATCGCCACAATATCGTCATTGAGGTACTATGACAACAATATCGCAATATCTGATTTTCTCCATATCGCTCAGCCTTAATTTAACCATAACTATTTTATAACCATTTCAACATAACATTATCAATTTAATGCGCAAACCAAGACCTTCAGGTTGGAGAAGGCCAATCTCAGAGCTTCACACTACCATGGTGAAATCTGCCAATTTGGAGTTATTGTTAGCTGCTTTTCTGTGTACAAAGTGGCAAACTAACTTAACACTGCATGACCAAAACGCCGAACACTACGATTAGCATATACATATTTTCTTTTTATTGAATTTGGTTTTGTTCATGTCATTGAATTAGTAACTTTAAGTTGTTTTGCTATTTAATAGCAGTGTGCGATACTTCTATCTGGTGATATAATACATTGTGATTTAGTAAATGTCCTAGAAAACAGTTAAGGGTTAAAATAACCAGTCAGAAATGTTTGTTTTTGGCTAATCCTGCAAGTTAAATACCTAACAAATACAGTTACTTAATGACATTCTTAATAAATACATTCATACTCCTTTTGGAACAATAACTTGTTGTCATCCAATAAAGGAAGATATATTAACCTGATAGCACACTGGATATAAAGGACCAAAAATGTAATGTTGACAGCAAATGTCCATATACTATAAGATATCATTCAAACATCTATGCCACAAAAGCATTCAATATTACCTTCAGTTTAACTGGAATTGCAAAAGAACAACAAAATTCAAAAGAAGAGCCCCAGTAAATTGCAGTAAAATACTGTCTGTTGACGAAACCACACAAATAACACATGGATCCAGCACATTTTTATTAATGTATACTTTATACTTTAATGTATACTTTACACTTTAATGTATACTTTATTAGTCCCAGTCTCAATACATGACTCCTACACCTATTAAATGGGATCCCCTCGAAAACGAGATGATACATCTCAAGGCGTTTATCCTAATAATAAACAAATTTGAACACAAAATAAAAACCTCAGTATGATAATGTAGGATGACCTCAGGGCAACATTATATGAGTTGACTTCCACTTTAGTGAAAGGGGGCAAAATCCACAGTCTGTTTTTGTGACATTTTCCATGTTGAATGCGGTTGCCTGTGTATGTTTGGCACTCATACCAAAAGTTGTCTGTGCTCTTCTGCAGTGTCTCCAGTTGGAGAGCTTGGGCGTCCTGAGGAGTCGCTCGGCTGCTTTGTTGTGCACTCAGGCTGAAGAGCCCGCAAAGCCAGCGAAAAGACAAAGGCTGCAGGCAAAAGTAAGGCCATTTGATTCTTTTCACTCTTTTAATTTAGGGTTGGGTTTCAAGTTTTGCTGCATGCTTGCTATTGTGTATATGTTTTACTCGTTTTTTTTCTTTTACATACTATAGGTGTATGTATGGTTTACGATTTAGTTATTGCTGATTTTAACTGTAACTACTGTTTTCTTACAGTACATCAAATGTACCTTAATTTAAGTTCTAAAGTGTGCTTTCTCTACAAGTCATCCATTCCATCCACAATAATTCAATGTTAAAATTAAGTTTGTAATTGCTTGTGTTACTGTACTGTGTATTGTGAATCTAAATAGTGTACAGTATAAACAGTAGTTTAGGGTTTCCCCCAGAAAAGTTGTTAAGTGTCTCTTTTTCACCGAGGCCTGGCTGGGGCCAGTCCCAGACTGATGGCAGCCGTAATGTAGAGCCCAATAGTTTCAGTGATAATGGACAAAATCACGAAATTGATACTTTAAACCCCAATTTACAGATTCCACAGGGCCCTACATAAAGTCAGTGCTAAAAGCTAACTGGAGAGTTTAAAAAATATGATATCTAAGTTTCCAACCGAGCTGCCCCACTGTAACTGTAGTTTAAAAAATGACTTAAAAATACATTAAAAAAGATGTATTGTAAGGCACACTGGGGAAATCCTGTAGTTTATGTATTTTGAAATATGAATATTGTGTTGCTGTAAACTAATTTTTTGAATTTCACCTTTTGAGAAGCATCATCCTCATACTACACAACGTCTTTCTGGGTGTACTATAGGATACTAATTCATTTAACCATTGCCTTTGTGATAGATGATTTCCAGTTTTGTATAATACACTTTTCCCAGCTGTGTCTGCAAGTAATATAAGGTATCCCATTTGGACTACTGCAGCGGAGTCCTGTCTGGGGTCCCCAGCGAAACATTAGACAGTTTCCAGTATGTCCAAAACTCTGCCGCCAGGGTCCTCACCAAGATCTGGCAGCACAATGTTCTATGAGTTATTAAACTGTATTAGTCTAGGTTTAGTGGAGATTAATACAGTATAAGACATTTCAAGGATAATACATAATTTAACATCTTTGTAATTTCATGGGTTTTAGGGAACTTTGCTTCCATTTGAACTTTACTGTAAGTGTTTATTATTATTTAACTACTTTTGTCCAATTTACCATTTTCCTCAGCAGCAGAGGCTCCAGATGACAGAGCAACCTTGCTAGCCTACAAGACAGCAGTTGCCTTTCCAGTTAAACTTTCCGAGCCCGGAGCTTTTCCAACACAATCTCTAGGTGTAACTGAAGCAGTGGCCAGCCCCACTGCCACTGCAGAAACAATTGTAGCTGCAACATCTGTCACTGCTGCCGGTGAACCAGCTGTTGCTGACACAGATGTTGCTCAGGTTATGCCTGACACTGCTCTGCCTGTAGTTGACGCAGCCCCCCTAGCTGCTGAGCCCCCGGTTGATGCAAGCAGTAAAACTTCTGCACCAGACGACACTCCAGCCGTAGCCTCCACTATAGAGGATGCAGTCCCAGCCGCCGCAGCTTCCGCTGAGCCTGGTGATCCAGCAGCTGATGGATCATCCTCCTCATCGTCCAGCGATTCAGACTCAGACTCAGACTCAGACTCTGAGGACGAGAAGTCACAAGTGAAGACTGAAACCAAGACCTTGCCACCAGAGGTGTCAGAATCCACTGTGAAAGAAGTCCAAGAGGTTGCATCAGAAGTGAAACAAGACACCAATGAAGCTAAGAAGGAAGTTCCACCAGAACCGGAAGTTACTCCCACTTGTGCTGCTGAGACTGTAGAGGAGGCCTCTCCAGCGGCAGCGCCCACAGAAGCAGTTCAAGCCATTGTCGAGGCTCCCAGTGTTAGCTCTGAGGAGTTAGTAGACCCTGCTCCTGAGATCGTCACTTCCACCAAAGATAGTGTGACCAGCACAGAAGATCTGGATGCAGCTGTGGTGGAACCTGCTCCAGAAGTAATAGAAGACGTTGCATCTCCTGCCATCTCTGATGCGCAAGTAGAAACTCCAGCTGAAGTTATGATCGAGGCTGCAACTCAAGAAAAAGGCCCAGCCGATGCTCCCGTAGAAACCGCAGAGCTTGCCTCTGCCCAAGTCCTTGTAGAAGCTGCTGAAGCCCCCTCAGAAACTACTGAAGCTGCCCCTGTAGAAGCTGCAGATCCTGTAGAAGCTTCCCCCACAGACATGGCTGCTGAGGCTGCAGCGGAAGTTTCAGCCCCTGTGGAGAGCACTGAGGAGCTGGTGGACCCTGCTCCAGTTGTATATGAAGCTTCCCCACTGAAGTGGCTGCTGAGGCTGCAGCTGCTGAAGCTGCCCCTGTAGAAGCTGCTGCAGATCCTGTAGAAGCTGCCCCCACTGAAGTGGATGCTGAGGCTGCAGCTGAAGTTTTGGCCCCTGTGGAGAGCACAGAGGAGCTGGTGGACTCTGCTCCAGTCGTAGCTGAAGCTGCAGGAGAGGAGCTACAGGCGGAGTCCCCAGTTGAACCATCTGAGGGTACACACTTCACCACAATCTTCCTCAAATCTCTACCTCTCTCTTTCCTATTTGTGGATATTTGAGCCCCTACAGATGACTTTTCTCTCTATCTTTTTCATAACAGTCTGTGAACTGTTATTTAACCAGGTGTCAACACCCTCACATACAGTAGTTGCTGTAGCTTTCACAGCTTTTAATATCATCCCTGGATTATTTGACATATCCTTATGTTTAGCATCACTATGACATCTAACATCCCATTGCCTTGATTTTGAGTTTGTTTTGCATGAGGTAGATGTAGTGTACTTGTACTTTAACCAGGGCTTTTTGATGTATTTAATTTCCCTAAGCATTTTTTGCATGTTTCTATTTCTTGAACATTTCTTGCTTCATTGCTTGCATTCTGCTATTTGAAATTTGTCTTTGACCCTGCCTTACAACTGTAGTTGCTGTCAATGTCTAATCAAGGAGATTTTGGCTTGTTGCATTCTGTGACACTAATTCTGCTCATGTTTCTGCCTTTTTCCCTACTTTAAGTGACTCTAGGAATCTACCACCTGTCTTCATTTTAACCCCCACACAATAGTTTTCATATTTTCCTTTTTTTTTTTTAAATATTTTGCATACTTTGACTCATTGTTTTCATTCATAATGTCTCTGTTTGTATGAAATATGGGTTACAGGTTTTAACGTTAAGGTTACAGGTAAAAAATAATGCCATTGTTTGGATTCATTGTGCCAGGTAATGTTATTGCTAACAGTAATGTTAGAGTGCACATGGCCGTACTGTGTTACATTGAAGATGTGTTAAAAGGCCTCCTGTCCCTGACAGCAGCTGGACGAGTAGAAGCTGGGAGTGTTTGGAGTCAGAGGAACTATTTCAGGAAGCAGAATTACACAGTTACCGAGATGTTTTAAAAAAAATCCTTAGATCATAGTCATAATGAGTATTCCAGTAAGGGGGAAAGTATTTGATCCCCTGCTGATTTTGTACGTTTGCCCACTGACAAAGAAATGATCAGTCTATAATTTTAATGGTAGATTTATTTGAACGGTGAAAAAAATCCAGAAAAAACGCATGTCAAAAATGTTATAACTTGATTTGCATTTTAATGAGGGAATAAGTATTTGACCCCCTCTCAATCAGAAAGATTTCTGGCTCCCAGGTGTGTTTTATACAGGTAACGAGCTGAGATTAGGAGCACACTCTTAAAGGGAGTGCTCCTAATCTCAGCCCTTTTATCTGTATAAAAGACACCTGTCCACAGAAGCAATCAATCAATCATATTCCAAACTCTCCACCATGGCCAAGACCAAAGAGCTTTCCAAGGATGTCAGGGACAAGATTGTAGACATACACAAGTCTGGAATTGGCTACAAGACCATCGTCAAGCAGGTGACAACAGTCGGTGCAATTATTTGCAAATGGAAGAAACACAAAAGAACTGTCAATCCCCCTCGGCCTGGGGCTCCATAGAAGATCTCAGCTTGTGGAGTTGCAATGACCATGAGAACAGTGAGGAATCAGCCCAGAACTACACGGGAGGATCTGGTCAATGATCTCAAGGCAGCTGGGACCACAGTCACCAAGAAAACAATTGGTAACACACTACGCCGTGAAGGACTGAAGTCCTACAGCAGTCCCTGCTCCAGAAAGCACATATACATGCCCATCTGAAGTTTGCCAATGAACATCTGAATGCTTCAGAGGACAACTGGGTGAAATGGAGCTCTTTGGCATCAACTCAACTCGCCGTGTTTGGAGGAGGAGGAATGCTGCCTATGACCACAAGAACACCATCCCCACCGTCAAACATGGAGGTGGAAACATTATGCTTTGGGGGGACAGGACAACTTCACCGCATCAAAGGGGTGATGGACGGGGCCATGTACCGTCAAATCTTGGGTGAGAACCTCCTTCCCTCAGCCAGGGCATTGAAAATGGGTCGTGGATGGGTATTCCTGCGTGACAATGACCCAAAACACACGGCCAAGGCAACAAAGGAGTGGCTCAAGAAGAAGCACATTAAGGTCCTGGAGTGGCCTAGACAGTCTCCAGACCTTAATCCCATAGAAAGTCTGTGGAGGGAGCTGAAGGTCTGAGTTTCCAAACGTCAGCCTCAAAACCTTAATGACTTGGAGAAGATCTGCAAAGAGGAGTGGGACAACATCCCTCTTGAGATGTGTGCAGACCTGGTGGCCAACTACAAGAAATGTCTGACCTCTGGGATTGCCAACAAGGGTTTTGCCACCAAGAACGAAGTCATGTTTTGCAGAGGGGTCAAATACACATTTCCCTCATTAAAATGCAAATCAATTTATAACAGTTTTGACGTGCGTTTTTTCTGGATTTTCTTGTTATTCAGTCTCTCACTGTTCAAATAAATCTCCCATTACAATTCTAAACTGATCATTTCTTTGTCAGTGGACAAACATACAAAATCAGCAGGGGATCAAATACTTTTTTCCCTCACTGTATATGTCCAGCTGATTAGCAGCTACCAACCAATCCTTACCAATGATTAAGATCCTAATTACAAATACATTACTGTAAGTACAGCCCTTTGTTACACTTTTTCGCCACTTTTTTAACACTTCTCTGACCAACTGGGTAATAATGCTTCCTTGTCAACACCCTCCTCACACTGGTCAATAATTTACCACTTCTTAAATTCCTCTTTTTTTAAACTTTGTGCATCTGGTCTTTACCTCAAAGCCTGTGGGATAAGCATGGTTTTGATTAATGAAAATGTCTTAAATTTATTTTTCTGTGATTGTGAATGTTTTTTCACTGCCTCGCGTTTATAACCTTATTGTGACAGCATGCTCAGTGGTTTTCCAGACAGATTTAGATGTAAAAATAAATAAAAATATACTAAATTTAAATTAAATTAAAAACTAAATTAATGAAAAGCATCAAAGTCTTGTTTCCAACACCCACTTTGATTTTGAGCCCTTTTTAAAATCCATTTCATGCGTGCCTCTGCCAGTATCTTTATTTTTTTCTAGTACTGTAGGAGCTGTCTCTATTGTCTGCAAGCACGTTACCATTCACATACTTTCCCCTAACAAACATGATCCTTGAGGCTTTTCACACCAGTGTGTCTCCACACTGTTGGGGGTAATGAGGCCTACCACCATAGGAAATGCCCCACAATAAACCACCTTTGTCAGCATGTGTGAATATGTAAATGGGTGTTGCTTAAAATCTTTAAGGTATTTACAAAGCAAGCCACATTTTTATTCTCATTTTATGGCTTATTAGATATGCCTAGACCAAGTCGGAATTACAACTTTTATATCCTGAATATCAGTAACAGTGACAAGGACAGAGGATTAGACCCAGAATTTCATTTGGCTAAACTTGTACTGATTCTGGAAGATTTGTAAGCAGCTTACTTACATGCCTTTTTGTTTCTTTCTCTCCTTGTGCAGAGGCTCCAGCAGCGGCACCTCCAGAGCCTGATGAGCCTTTTGACAACAGCACTTATAAAAACTACCAGCACCACAACTACACCCCCTTTACATTTGCAGACCTGGATGTAGAGATGGCCAAGTTCCGTCTCCCGCAGCCCTCCTCCATCAGACACTAGAAGAGTTGGCCTGGCTGCAAACTGCTATATTGCAGAAAGATAATGATGGTGGTGGTGTTGTACCTTTTTATGATGATTATCCCCTCACCTGTTAGATAAGCATGACATTCTGCTGTTAAATGCTATATTATTAAAGTACACAAATGAGAAATGAAGTCTGTTTTTGCCTGGCATGATTGTGTTTTGTCTTATATAAAGGAATAATAAAAAGGGTAATAATAAGGGAAAGGCACAGATCAAAAGCTTCTTTTATGCTGCTTTTCTGCCTTAGGGGGGTCATTTGAATAGAGCTGAGTGTGCAATGGTTTATCTGTGTTTCTATTTTAATTATACAATTTTCCCCACTCAGCCTGCCTGCTTGCGCATAATGTCCTGATTATCATAGCTAGTTGCGTTCTTTAAGGGGTAAACAATCCATATGTTTGTGTATTTAATAAGAGAATATGCATAAAAGGGTGTAAAGGTGGAGATTTACATAGAAAAGGTGTTGTGTGAACGGGGGCAGGGTAAAGCATTTGACAGTATAGCGTTTGCCAAGCAAAAACCATAGGCAAAAACGCAGGAGGGTGAGGGACAGGCAGCAGGACGTCATGTCTCCGCCCACCTCGTAAATATTCATGAGCCGAGCGCCCCTGCGTGCCCTTACGCGATGACGCACCGCGACAACTGCGGGTCCCGATTGCTGCAGCCGCTTGTCAGTGTGACGAAGATTGGCACTCAGGTAAGCTGTCACTCAAAATCCCTCTTTTTCCGTTCCCTATCAATCAAACAATCTGGGCCGCACGCAAAAATGCCCCGGGGCGAGGAGCGTGGACCTAGTCAGGGCAGCGGAGGGTGTTTTTTGAAGGGAAGCAGAAGCGGCAGAGCTCCGGGAATAAAAAAAATCTGGGAGGGGGGGTAAAAAAATATGTCGGCGTTTTGGGGGCAGAGGAGGATTGTGGAAAAGCAAAAGGCGAGAGCTAGAAACGAGGCCCGACAGTTGTAACGTTAGCACTGAGGGGAGGGGGGAAGGAGAGGGCAGCTGTCCCCGCTTGATTGATTGACTGATGTGGGAAGGATTTGAGGATCAACCGGGGCTTGCCTGGTGTGCAGCCACTATTTCTTAATATCATTGCAGACGAGTTACTATAGAGAACTGGCAAGAAATGCATATTCATTTAAAATGTTAATTCAAAAATGATAACGCTCTCCGAGCTGTTTTGTTATATGGGCAAAGGACTCGCTTCGTATGAATCCGCAGCGGGGTCTTTTTTTGTACCTGGCTAGCTAGGTTAGCTTGTTTTTTTGGCAGTGACCCCCCACTTGCTAAATATGGCGCTACACAGTTGGCCTCATCATACCAACATGAGAAACATTTTTAAGTTAACAGTTAGCTAACGTTACCTTACTAACGTTAGCAGTGCTCTTTGGGGTTAACCTTAGATTGGGTTCGCGAGCTAACTCCAATGTAGCGTTAACGTTACATGCTAGCTAATACATATTGTGAAAAAAACAATGCTTTCTCCACCGAGCTGCTTTGTCTGAGGATAACTCTAACGTTATGGTAGTTCAAGGATAGTTAGCGTATGTTAGTCCAAATGATTTTGTAAACTTTATCTCCCCTTGCCGTCACGAACGGTGGGCAGCTAACACAGGGCTAAAAGCTAACGTTAAGTTTATCGTGGTGGGTGTGTTAGCAGTTGCAGGGTAACATAATAGGGTCATAAACTCACTATTGGGCTATAACAACGCACCTCAGGGATTGTATGTATATCTCCTCTTTGTTCTTTAAGATTGGTATGAACAGAAGTGTTTATGGACGTTGACGAGTTATAACGTTAACGTTGTTGAAATAAATTACACAACGCAGTCCCTTCAGATAACGTTTCTCAGTTTATTTTGTCTGCGGACGGCCCCACTTTTTCTTGTTTTGCCCAGACGTGTGTGCATATGATATATAAGCGCACAACATTAAACATTTGAGTTATACATTATATTTTTGTTTTCCTTACTTCCGATGTCCTTCAAGGGCTGCAGATTGTCATGTTTGTCTTATTTTAGAGAACATATCTAATCATAAGTAAATGTGTAATGCTTACCCAACGTAAGGTTACATTAATAAGCATTCATTTTAAATATCAATTATTCGTAGTATAAAAATAAGCTTCTGACAATATGACGGTTTGGCTACATTATTAAAAGTTTTCCTGCCTACATATCAGGCATCTCTTACACATAGTCTAACTGAAACTTTGTGTATTGTGTAGGTTGGCCACCTGTCCCTGCTCTCTATAATGCCCCAGTGTTTGCAGCAACTGCAGTGAACGTGATGGCAGCCCAGTCGGTTTCCATAGACAAGTACCCAAAGGGAGAGCAGCAGGTGGGTGAGATGGTGAAATTCGGTTTGGATGTGGACTACATAACTTGCTCCAGCTGGCTGAACTGCACTTTTTTCCTAAGATAATTAACTACAGTCAACAGGACAGTGTTTTATAATAACACCTAAATCTTTTGGCTACAACCTTGAGTATTCTGCCCATGGATCCTCGAGTTATTTTTAGTGGTGATAAGTCAGCCTGAATCGCAAAACAAAGGGAAACACTGTATGCATGTATCACTAGAACACAAGTAATGTTAATGCTATTACCTCAGTTTTAGTAATCTGTTGGCGGCATGCTTGATAAATCACTATATTAGAGACACCAATGCAGTATAGAGCTCTTTTTTTGTCTAGTATTTCTATGCCTGAGTTTATGTAAATTGCTTACAAAACATCATTCAAGTGCCAAATTTGGGGGTGTCGAGAGCTGGGAACAATCTATGACTAATGAGAAATTTTCCACCTCAAGCAAGTGATTATTTTTAGCTACTTTTGTGCTCAATCTCATTCATTGTTGGTCTCAGTCACATGGTTAGGGATGGGATTTATGCTCCTGGGTAGGCAGGCATGGTGTGAAAACATGGGAAAGTAAAGGAAGAGAACTTGGCTCCTAATCAATGACTGTGCCTCGAGAGGTGTGTTGCAGAGGCTAGTCACATTTAAATCTGTTCTTGCATTTATATTAGGTTATGTGTGTGTGTGAACACACAGATTCTGGATTATATTCCTACTTGCGGTCTTTTCACCTGATATGTTTTTAGGTCTCCATTGCAATTTGAATACAGCACTGACTGTATGTAGTCTAGCAATAGTGTGCTTACAGAGCAATGTCAAAGAGACTTGAGGGCCTGAACTCAAGCAGACACTGTAATTGCATCTGTCCACAGGAAATGCATAAGTCAATTTTAGGTCAAAAGTACTCAAGTGAATCAAAATAAACTCTAATCAAAGAGTGCAGGTGATTGGCAGTGGCTGATACTTGACTAACAACTCATGACATGATCAATACCTCCTTCCTTTCTTTCCTTCTTTCTTTCTTGGTGTTGGTCACGGTAAAGAAGTCTTCATTCTTAAAAAACATAATTCAGTCTTGAAGTAAAAATGCATAGTTTTTGTAAGTGTTCTTTTACACTATGTCCTTATGACTTTGTAAAGGGTTCATATTGAAGCAAGGCTCTGTGTTCAGATTTTCCCTCCAGCTCCTCTGGGTCTTCACATGATGTCTTTGTTTCTCATTCACTGCCTTTCTCTTCACCTCTTCTGTCAGTTTCTGTCCCCTTTTCAGCTTGTGTCACTCCATTGCTTTCTTCTTGTCATGTCTTTGTTTTCTATTTTCCCGCAGATGCAAGGTGTGAATGTGATAAAGGTAGGCGACGATTCCGAGCAGAAGTTTTTAGAGGGGACGTTGGCAGAGGCGCCCAGCCCGGCACCCACAGAGCCACAGACCCCCATGGACGCGGACAAAGCATCCATATATCGGTAGAGCTGATTCTTCGTGTGTTTGTTAATGTGGAAAAACCAGAACACCCCTCTATTCTTAAATATGTGTTCTTCTCTTTTCCTTTCTTAACTTAGTACTATGACAAGTCCTCCCCTTTATTCATGTAACTGAAATATTGCTCTCTGGCATTTGAAATGTGAAAGTAAAAAAAAAGATTTCTGATGTGCTTTTGTTTATGTACACACTGTCCACTTACAGTCTCATCAAACACGTCACATGGTCTCACAAAAAGCGCCTATTAAGTATTAGTATCAGTTAATACATCAGTTTACCTTCACTTCATTTTGACATGCTAGGGTATCTGTCAGCACTTGTTTTCATATATACTTAATGCCTTCTCTTTTTGCATTTTGGGAGCCATGTTCTCTTACTGGAAAGAAAGTATATGTTATTTGAAATGGAATTTAGCAACTTTGTGTGTGTGTGTGTGTGTGTGTGTGTGTGTGTGTGTGTGTGTGTGTGTGTGTGTGTGTGTGTGTGTGTGTGTGTGTGTGTGTGTGTGTGTGTGTGTGTGTGTGTGTGTGTGTGTGTGTGTGTGTGTGTGTGTGTGTGTGTGTGTGTGTGTGTGTGTGTGTGTGTGTGTGTGTGTGTGTGTGTGTGTGTGTGTGTGTGTGTGTGTGTGTGTGTGTGTGTGTGTGTGTGTGTGTGTGTGTGTGTGTGTGTGTGTGTGTGTGTGTACGTGTACGCCTTCCACAGGCATCCCCTGTTCCCCCTCCTGGCGCTGCTGTTTGAGAAGTGTGAACAGTCCACGCTGAGCTCTGATTGCATCACCTCAGCAAGCTTCGACGTGGACATTGAAAACTTTGTCCGCTGTCAGGAGAAGGAGGGAAAACCCTTCTTCAGCGAGGATCCTGAACTTGACAACTTGGTGAGATACCTCTGCATGTCGGGGATAGAAACGATTAGATTTCTGGTTGCTGATTTTCATTTTGGTGGAGGATTTCTTTTTTCACCGTTAGACACTACTCTGGCCCATAATTTGCCCAAAGTATTTCAACTATTAAAACTGACAACTCCATACTGAGAGTGCATTTGGATGTAATTGGCAGCATAAACTGTTCAAAAAAAGAAACAGAATAAAACTGCTTCTTAAAACGTGTGTTAAATGCAGGAGAAGTCACAACAATACTATAAATTATAAAAGTGTTTTGGCCTGACACAGACAACATTAAATTAGCTGGGGAGTTATAAAATAATCAGATTTGACTGGTGGTAATTTCCCACTGTAGTTTCAGGTTCCGTTGGACCCTCAGCTCCAATTTATATCAAGTGAAGGTTTATAGTTTAGACTAATAACATAAGCACATGGCTATTTTAGGTCTTCAGGTATTTGACACAACCAAAACAGAGGGACATGAGGTATTTCACAAAGAAATACAAAATGCAACCCCCAACTCACTTGGTCACTATTCAGAGACTTGTAACATGAGCAGCACAGTGAGATGCAGTCCTGTCCACTGCTCTCACCTAATAATGTAGTTCAGCACTTCAGTGATGCTTACTGCTGCATCACGTCATGCAAATACTAAATCACACACTCCTGTGTAATATTGCTTAAATGTGAGTATTATAATAAAATGTTTTTAAATTCAGGTAACGTTGCTTGGTAAATTATTTTCTCAGGCTTAAAATCCACACGGTTTTTGCATTATGTGGCTGTGAAGTTGGCATTACATTTTATCCTATATGGTATTAAAATGTCTTAAATGTACCCTGTTTTTTTGTTGTTTTTTTTTCTTCTGACTTCCTAGATGGTGAAAGCCATCCAGGTGCTGCGGATCCACCTGCTGGAGCTGGAGAAGGTGAGTGACCTGTGTAAGGACTTCTGCAGCCGCTACATCGCCTGCCTCAAGACTAAGATGAACAGCGAGACTCTGCTGAGTGGAGACCCAGGGAGCCCATACTCGCCCGTACAAGGACAGGTCCAGGGCTTTTCGCCTACCAAGACTTCGGTATGGACTGTAGGTGGACAGTACGCATCACCACTAAGAACATTTTGGTCCAAGAATCAACTATAACAAATAGTTGGATTTGTTAGTGTCTTCAGTGACAATGTTGATTTGATTCTTGCATTGATGTATTTCAGCCTATTTTATTGCTCTAACCTGCACAGTATTAGTAAGTTCAAAGTCAATGTGCTATAAATTAGAGCTATCAACATGGAAAACATGACTTTGGTCCACTCTGTTGCATGCTCTGTTATGCAGACCCCCAGCTCTATCTCAGGGACCATCAGTCCCCAGGGTCAAATTGTGGTGCCAGCATCAGCCCTGCAGCAAGGGAACGTTACGGTAACAGCCGTCAACCCCAGCCAGATGGTTGCAGGTATGTCACCATGGCATACAACCCCTCCCTCAGGTATTGTACTGGCTGACTGCAGCTGAGATGTTGTCACTTAACAGTGGGGCACTTTGATCAGAGCTTTCTTTGCAGCCTGCACTCTACAGCTCAGCAGATTATATTAAGCTGTGTGTGTGTGCGTGTGTGTGGTAATTCCAGGTGGCACGGTGTACCAGCCTGTTACAGTCGTCACTCCTCAGGGCCAGGTGGTAACACAGGCTCTTTCTCCCGGGACAATACGCGTCCAAAACAATCAGGTTGTACTTTGTATCTTTGACTCTGATTCTGGTGTTTATTCTAAATCAGTGCTTCCTAAAATTGAAAGTTGTTGGCAATTAATTAATAGCTTAAAATTGAAATTGTGTGGAAAAGGGTTACAATTTTGAGCAGAACAATGTGTTACTGGTGACATAAACAAAAAAACAGGTGGCTAAATGAATGAATGTCTGTCCGCTCAGCTCCAGCTGCAGTTTCACCAGGACTTAAACCTCTTTAATCACGACGACAACTCAACCAAGAACAAACGTGGCGTTCTACCCAAACACGCCACCAATGTCATGCGCTCGTGGCTCTTCCAACACATCGGGGTAAGTCTGTGTGAATTGCATGTCATTTAGCTGATGCTTTTATCCAAAGCAACTTCCAATTAAGTGCTTTCAACCTTGAAGGTGCAAACTCCAGACAATAAGTAGTAAGTGCAAGTACCTTACCTTTAAATATGCAAAACTACAAAGAGCTAAATGAAAGTGAAGCTTTAAGAATACTTTTTCATTTTTTTCTTTTTTTTTATCTGAGGTGCAGTCGGAAGAGATGTTTTTAGCTTTTGTTGGAAGAGGCATAGGCTTTCGGCCGTCCTTATGTCAACAGGGAGCACATTCCACCATTTAGTAGCCAGAACAGCAAACAGTCCGGATTTTGTTTAGTGATTTTGTTGTCCCTCGCTGTGATGAAGGTTGGCTGATGCAGAGCAGAGTGGGCGGGTTGGGGTATAGGATTTGACCATGGCTGGGGCTGATCCGTTTGTGGTCCTGTATGCAAGTACTAGTGTCTTGAAGTTGTGTGGGCAATTTGGTAACCAGTGAAAAAGCGGAGGAGCTGTGTAGTGTGTAGTCTTGCCTGTGTAAGGGCTGTTTCACATTGTACGCGGCATGCGCAGCACTTGCTGCTAGGTTGCGTCCTATTCCCAAAATATATTTGTTGTGCTTGCTGCTAGGCTCAGCGCAAAACAGGCAAGAGTTCATAAATGTATGCCATACACGCACCAATATTTGAATGCTCGTCATGTCTGCTGTTTACATCAGACGTGTAGTACATGCAACATTGTGTAGGATACACACGGGATACACAACGCTTTCAGTAGCGATTTGGTGGAGAAGATGTTTCTGACTTTGAACCAAAAGAAAGCCTTGGCAATTGCCCTGGTTGTGCGGATATACAGAGGAAGGCAGCAGCAAGACGGGTGTGGGTGCACCAGACCTTCAGGTCCAGAAGGCAGTTGGGGAAATTCCGGCTGGTGAAGGAGCTCTGCTTTCACTGGGACCGGTTCCAGGGGTAATTTTGCCTCAACAATGAGCAATTTGTCTGCTGAAGAGTCGGGCCTGCGATCTCCCAGATGGGTTATGAATGGATTTTTTTTTCTAAATAAAATATTGCTTTTCAACAACCTACATGTGATCTTCAATGAAAACAAACATGACTTGTGTCGATCAGTCCAAACATATTTTACATCATAAACATACAAATATTTCCTACAAATACCTGTATGGAACTGTATAATCAATTTGGTTTTCACAGCTCACAACAGCAGGCAACAGTTCTTCTCAATTGCTAATTTCTCAGATCAGAGATGACAATGTGTAACATTGTCACATAGGGAATGTGCATTGTTCATTGAGTGAACTGTTAAATATGGACAATAACACTAAGCAGTTTCACTATCTTGGTATAAACAATGGCGTAAGGACTTGTCAGTTTGATTGTGTCATTGGTAAAAATACTTGCTTTGGACACAAATTTCCAGCAAGATACACGCTTTTGCAGGTCAGTCATTATGCGGTGCAGTTTACACCAGTTGTTGTAAGAAATTCACTCACTGTTGTGCAAATGCAAATTATGATTTGACAACTGCACCAAACTAAGAAAAATTTAACAGTTATGATTGTATTTTAGTGGAGACATCTCCATGTTGATTTCATATAGCTAAAACAAACCTGAATGATTCAAATTAAAAGGCTACACATCTGGCATGCTTATTATGGTGGAAATATGCACCACAGCATAGTTTTGCGTCCGAGGTCTCTGTACGACCTCAAACTTGTGTCTTGGGGTACAGCTCTGGGACATCGCTGACAGCCAAAATCGACCTCTCGTCCATGTTCCGTTTGTGGATGCACGTGTATTCTGAGTTTACTTTTTTCTGTTTGTTCACACACGTGACTGCACGTCAGCACACGGCAGAAGCCCTTGCACAACCGCGGCATGCGCAAGAGCAGCTCAGCGGCAGGTCAGTTCTTGCTCGCGCAAGCCATTGACAATAATGGGTTTCATAGCGCAGCGCTGGCTCTTGCGCGCACAATGTGAATCGGCCCTAACTCTTCAATTTTTGACAAAACACTAAAGCATTTCTTTCCCCATTCTCTTCTGTAGCACCCGTATCCAACAGAGGATGAAAAGAAACAGATTGCCACTCAGACAAACCTGACACTTCTGCAGGTCAACAACTGGTGAGTTTTGCCCACAAAGGCACCATTAAAATGCACCATCCCAACTTAATGTCCAGCCAGGGACGTTCGTCATGTCATTCAGTCACAAAGACAGTGATGGACAGTTTCTGCTTCTACTTGCTACATTTGATTCTGAAGAAAATGCACGTCACTATATATATATATATATATATATATATATATATATATATATATATATATATATATATATATAAAAATTTTTTTTTTTAGTTGAAAGTTAAAATTGAGCTGTTTTGGATAACAGATTGGCGTCAGACATCTTGTCTAATCCTAATGGTAGATACTGATTTAACCATAGCCTTTCAGGACTAGAGGGGTAAAAGGTCTGCTACACCTGTAAGAAACTACAAAACCACAAATTTCATCCAGCACCGTCACAAATCTGAGTTGGCTTTTGTCTCCAGGTTTATAAATGCACGGAGGCGGATCCTGCAGCCCATGTTGGACGCCAGCTCCTCTGAGACACCAAAATCCAAGAAGAAGACTCCTCAAAACCGGCCACTGCAGCGCTTCTGGCCTGACTCCATCGCCACAGGGGTAGGCACCCAGCAGCAAGTTACCATGCCAGACGGTACGTAGCAGTGTATTCTATGTACAGTTTGTATACAAGTTCAACAGAAACTAAAATTAAATAATAATTAGTCTTTATCCTGTGTCTTCTACACCAAAACACAATCCTGATAAGAGGTATAACAAGACACACTGAGTGTGTTTGTGTATTTGAGGCAGAGAAAGAGAGGGATTCATTTAGAGATGCCAACAAGTTGTCTGCCTCCAATTACAACTGTAAAACATAATGTGCGTTGTGTTACATTGTCAAATTGAAATTTATGATCCAACACACCCAAAGACTTATTTTTATATATATATATATATACACACACACAGGTGAAATGTGTGTAAAAATACAGATGAATATCCTCCTCCTTTGTCATTTAAATAAGTCCCATATTCTACACAAAGGTTAACATGTACCAACAACAACTATACTAATTATTGAACCTGGCAGTCACACAGGGAAAACCCAGAGGAAATAAGATGATGCAATGAAAGCAACAGAAGTCTTTAGATGACAATTATGTTGTAGTTGAATAAAATAAGCCTCCCTGTTAAAGTAGTGGGGAATTGGAATTCAATACCTCCAAATATTAGAGACTCAAGAAGCTTTGCAGTGTTTAAAACCAGTCTCAAGCTAAAGCACAAAAGTGTCACCACCAATGATTGACCTAGGTTTATTATACTGATTCCATCTCTCGCACTTATGGATTTTTATGTATTTGTGTTTTTTATGGTTATTTTTCTGATACCTGCCCAGAAACAACAGATGCCAATTAGCTGCAGGCTAACTCTGGTGCAATTACTTATTAATAATATTGAAAGATTGAGCTTCTTATGGCTTTAAAGTGCAACCGAGATAGAATAATATATCCCTTCAATGTGCACTAGTTTTAATAAGTAATTATTTCGTCTCGTTCTCAGGTACAATGGTGACGATGAACATGGAGGGTCTGCAGAGCCTGACGTCAGACGGCGCCACACTGGCGGTACAGCAGGTGATGATGGGAGGCCACAGTGAAGACGAGTCGGGGGACAGTGCAGATGAGGACGATGATGCTGACATGGCCGGGCTGGGCTTGGACAACAGCGACTCATTGCAGTAGAGGACACACTCCCTCACACTCTGATCTACACATACACTGCCTTGCAAAAGTATTCATCCCCCTGTTTTGACGTTTTTCCTATTTTGTTTGCATTACAACCTGTAATTTAAACATTTTTTGTTTGGATTACGTGTAATGGACCTACAGAAAATAGTAAAAATTGTTAAAATGAAAAAAGGAAAAACTCTCTAAGGCCTGTTGGAGAAAAATGTTTTTCTTATAGACATGTTTTAAAGTATGTAAGAACAATCTGCCATGATTCATCTTTTTTCTCTTAAATTGAATCTCCCGCTCCTCCTCTTGCCTCTCTAACTCGTGGCTTAGTCCGTCCCACTGAAGAAGCATGGGAGAGACGCAGGAAATCATGGGAGGAGAGAAGAAATACGTTTTTAGAGGGATCAGACATCCTTTCCTTTCCTCAGTGTCATGTGAATTTGTCAGCTGAATGGGCGGAGTTAGCAACGGCTTTCAGCTGCACAGCTGCTGGGAAGGCTGCATGTATATGTGTATCCGTGCTTATGGGTCCTCAGAGATCCATCCTTCGTCCTCGCTCCTCGGGGCAGGAATAAGAGCTTTAAGACGTCCTTCACGAAGGAGGGCCAGAACAACTTCCTGTTTGAGCCAGGAGCTATCAAATAAGGGACGTGAGATGCACCTTGTGTTCACTTCTATTCTGGATCTGGCCTTGCCCTCGCTTCCTTTCGGCCCCCATCTTGTCTTATTGCTCCCCGGCCGCGGAGCTTCCTGGTTCGGCGTTCTGTCTGAACTCAACCTCAATCACTAAAATCGGTGACTAGAAGATCAGAATGGTTAAGTGTAGTTGGCATCTTTTTATGTTTGTTAGCTTGTCAGTGGCAGACCGCTACAATGACATTGTGTTTTTGCTCTCTGTACCGTCTTTGCTGGCATTTGCGTATTAGATTGGTTTACGGATTAATGACGTACCTAATCTAGTTTTCACTGGGTAGGTTTGAGTCTCAGATTTCAGGGAATTGCACAAACATCTCCCAATTCAGGAGAGGAATGTGAAAACACCTCTCTGGTGACAAAGTTTGCACAGATACAAGCAGGAAGAGCGCTCTGCCTTGGAGCCAATTTTGTCCAGTGGCCACTAGTGGTATTGCAACGATTTATACTGTTAATTCATGGAATTTTTACATTTGAAAACCTTGCTAGATCCGAAAAAAGTCATTTTAAAAACCTGTGATGTCAGAGGGAGAAACACTACTGCGCATATTTAGTGGGCCGCATATCATGGAAGTAAACCTGGAAACTTTTTTTGGTGTATGCGCCACTGAGCAGCTTCATTAAACTGAAGAGTGCCATTTTGGATCTGGCATCCAGTTAATATAATATATAAATATAATACAACCATGGATACAAGTTCTGATAGTCGAGATCAGACATTTTAGAGGTCATGAACATAGGAAAACAGATGTTTTGAGTGGAAGGGGACTTAAGCGATTACTTTCCTGGCCACTCCTCCATAAAAGTGTTCTTCTTCAGGCTTATCTTTGGTTATCTGTTGCTTCTCTGATTAATGCTATCCTTGCCTGCTCTGTGAGTTTGGTGAGCTGTCCTCTCTTGGCAGATTTGTTGTGGTGCCATATTCTTTTTATTTTGCAATAATGGATTTAATTGTGCTCCATGGGATGTTAAAAGTTTTGCATATTTTTTAGATAACCCAAACCTAATTTGTGCATCTCCAGAGCGTTGTTCCTGACCTGTTTCGGAAAGCTCCTTCAGAACACACCAATGTGACCGATCACGTGACACTTGGATTGCACACAGGTGGACTCTCTTGAACTAATTATGTGACTTCTGAAGGTAATTGCGAGCACCAGATCCTATTTAGGGGCTTTATAAGCAAGCACCACTTTTCATTTTTGTTAAAACCTTTTAAAACAAGTTACTTTATTATTTCACTTAACTAACCTTTTTGTAGAGGTCCATTACATACAGTTCACTTAAATTACAGGTTGTAATGCAACAATATAGGAGTAACGCCAACAGGGTTGAATACTTTCGCAATGCACTGTACACACAAGACATGCGTAAATAGGTCTACATATAAAAAGTGTTTTTCAAATACACAATGAATCAAAGTACAGACAGACACATTCGGTCTACATAGAGCACAAAACTACAGGACATATGGGTCCTGTACTCTTCCAACCCTCTGTGTGTACATCAGGAGTTTCATTTCAGAAACCGTTTTTTAATTATTTAGTTAATGTATGCGAGTGCACTTTTGTATATTTAAGCTCAAAAAGATTAAATCAAACAAACAGAAAGAAAAAGAAGTGTTAAACACTCAAAGCAAGTTTGTATGCTCCGTTAATAAATGTTGACTGATTTATGATTTTATTTTTTGGGCCCCTGTTCCCCGTCCCCAGTTGAATTCTCATTTTGGATGCCAACAATTTAAAGTTGTATCTGTAAAAGTTTGTCTTCACTTTTTGCATGCTTGTGTTTTGAGTAGATGTGTGCACTCTTGCGACTGACTCCACAGCTCTCAAACGGGCCCCTGCAGCAGAGCCCAAGAGGAGAGATTTAAAAAAAAAAAAAAAAAAAAATGCTTATTTTTATATACAAACATATGAAACTAGTGTTTTTTGTTTCATTTTTGTGTTCTCCTGTTTTGTAAGGAATATTTATGTACAGATTCATAATTAAAGCTAGCGACTCTGTTTTCCAGGGTTCTTTGAAGTTTTCTAAAAAACAGAAAAAGGAATTGAATGCAAATGAAAATTGCTATTTAAATTGGTTTTAAACTTACAATACTAACAAGGCCTTACCTGTGTACTTTTCTAAAGAATTCTTGCCAAGAAGCACAAAAAGAAAGTCTGACCCTTAGCAAAATTGGTCAAATGGACACTAAACTGCAGAACATGTGTGGTTCTGTAAAGCACTGTTAATAATTTTACTTTGTGTACTGCATCATCCCAGTTATCTGAAGTTATCTTTCACAGTGCAGTGCTCTGATTTTTTTTTTTTTAAACCGATCCAGTTTTACCATCATTGTGTATACCATACATTACATTACGTCTTTGAATCATTTCACAGTAGTACCGTACTTTATGAAATGCACAATCCAGAACACTATGCTAATCACACAATCACAGGGGTCTGAGTAACCACAGTGAGATATGAACTCCATCAACAATGAGCAGTGGACTTTCTGCTGGAGTTTAACTTTTATTTATGTATACGTACATGCTACTGCGTTGAAAACAAAGAGCAGTTGAAAAGTTGTGCTTCTTGTTTATTGCCTGCCTGAAGTACTGGGACTAAGCGTTGCAGCCTCTGTTGGTCCCCCTGCCACTATACACGTGCAGTGAAAGATCTGAAATCTCTTTATCAATATGTTGATATTACTTCACAAATTGGGGTGCCTCTAGTTAGAATAGTTGTAATATTGTACTGTACAACAATTGTCTCAAGAGCTGCAGTAATCCAGTTCATGTCCCTCTTGTAAAGTTGAAGCTTGAAATGGTTAATTTCATGCAGCCTGGGGGTGTAGGGACTCTGGGTGGGTCCTTGTTGAGATCTTGGTTCCTCACTTGCGTCTGTCTTGCTTTTTATGAAGCGGTCTGTTTTGCCTTAGAGCTTTCTATTTTGGAATAAACTATGTCTAACTCTCTGCTGTGCCTGTCTCTTTGCTCCGTCAGCTTTGCACCCGAACAGGATTTGTGTAGATCAAAGGCTTTGCCATTCTGGTGTGATGGTTTATTTCTATATTTATTTGTCAAATGTGGAAACATTATACAGAGTCCTGTCAGAAGTAACTAAGTGCTTCAGTTGTCTGTGCTGAGAGTTGAAGAATTGTGAGCCTCTTCTCTCTGAAAAACAATGTAGAAACGGGACAGTTTTAACACAAATGGACAGAGACACAAAAACATGTTGGGGGAATGATCCAGGTCTCTGGTAGTCTGGATCATCTACAGTCCTTTCCCTGATAATCGCCCAAACATCCGGCACCTTGCAAAACTGTTTATTCTAAACTAGCTAGCAAGCTACATGTTGAAAACGTCATGTTTTAAAGAAAATTTGGAATAGGCCTGCTTGGTTCTTTCAGGGAATAATTAAGATTTACAAAAAATATGTTTACAGCATTTGCTCTTAAATTTGGATGAAGTACGGCAATAAACTGGTAAGAGCAAATGAGGTTTAACCATCTGTCAGCTAATTTAAATAGCTCATGTTACTGTGTTGTGTGAACAATTAACTTTATTTAATATTGTAGGTGGAGATTTCTTAGCAAGGTGCAAATGTTGCACCTGAACAAGTTCCTTCACGAGACCATTTTGCAGAGCCACAGACGCTGTGTCCGTCTGGTTTTTGGCAGCGCCACCAAAAACCATTGTGATTGGTTTAAAGAAATGCAAACAACCCAGAGTGTGTTTTTCTCCTTTCCCAGAATGTATGTGTGAAGGAGCCAGACCTCACTTTGCGTCGCTGTGGAAATAGGTCTGCCTGGCAATGCAAGACACTCTATTCTCTCTCTATTAAGCCAAATTGGACTATTACGAATTTGAAAACAGGCCATGTGAACAGAATGGGTGGCTGTTGCTCAGTGGTAGCGCGGTTGCCTGCCAATTGGAAGGTTGGTGGTTTGATCCCTGGCCCTCATATCAAAGTGTTCTTGGGCAAGACGCTGGATTCTTGGTTACTGTGCCATTGAAGCGTGTGTTTATTTGAAACGGGTCATGTAAACATACATTTTCAGTCATACTGATTGAAGTTTGTTTCCATGTAGTCTGTAAGAGATACTATGTGCAGTAAGTAACTTACTTACTTTAGCTTTCACTAAAGACAGGTGGAAATAGGCCATGCTATTAGTACCAGCTGTTGGCCGTGTTGGATGCTGCGATGCATTGGTTAATTAATCATGGTTTAATTGAAGAAACTGAACTGTTAACATGCAGGTTTCGTTCAAATTCTTTAAATTCTGTATTCAAGACACTGAAGTCCTCACTCAGGTCAACCTCATGACCATGTTAAAGTGTGCCTTAATACCATTTCTCTACTACTACTACTACTACTACTACTACTAGCACTTCATATTTACTGCTGGGTTGTATTCAGTCAGGTGTGGCACAGTATCAGACTTAGAGCGTAGTCAGGTCTTCAGATTGACATCCAAAGCCATCCACTGCAGAAAGCTTGCTAGTTCTTGGTTATTTTAAGTAGGACTAATTTGCAGTTGCAAACAGTGTTGGGCAGTTACTTCCAAAACATACATTATAAATTACTAGTTACTGTCATTTGAGAGTAATAAGGTATATTACTGTCTCTGAATTGTAATTACACTACTTACACATAACACTGCTTTTGCATTACTTTTTAGTTACTTTCACCAAAATAACAGCGGAAGTTTGACTGGGCAGCATGCGTGTGAATTTCACCACCAGACCAATAAGGTCTTCTCTTACTATGATAAGAGGAGGCTTTATTCATATTATTCATAAGATTTTGTAAAATTAATATGCAAAGTAAAGCTATAAAAGTAAAATGTACCTAGGCAAGAAAATACTCAATTCAAACTACCTTACAGTTGTATTGAAGTAAGGCATATTTGTAAAATGTGTGTTTAAAGCACTTGAATAAGAAATCTATGTTTAAATTAAAACAGTCTAAAGGAAATGGTCAATTATAGTGTGACTCTTTTATAGTGTGAAACTCACTATCTACGTTATTTACAGCTGATATGTGAAAAGGTACAAACTTATTTAACAGTAATTTAGTTTTACAGCAAACCATCACAGGAAGTGCTTTTATTTTGAAGCGGCCTACACGGAAGTTGTTGTGTACTCTTGCTAGCTTACTGAGATGACCGTGAGACGCTAGATGCAAAACATGTTTGTCAAGCTTAAGTTGTTAACGTTCTAGTTTGTAAAACTAGTAGTAATGATATAATATTAAACAGTAAAGGCTCACAGTAAAAGACAAGTGTTTTTAGTCGTCATTGTAAGCCATTCCACTACAGCCAGAGTTACTCTCTACGGCTGATAAAATGCTATGACATTATGTGTAGCAAGTCTCAACATTAATTCTTGACATGTTTCTATCTGTCAGCAGCTCGGACACACTGCTGTCCGTCCTGACGGTTGGACATAGATGTTGTCCGTTCCGTCTCTGGTTGCGTTAAAATGCGTTGGAACTCGCGTTACTGAGATTGTAACGAGTATAATATTACCGAAATGTATTTAGTAATGCGTTATATTACTCGGTTACAGCAAAAAGGAATACATTACTGTAATTGCGTTACTTTTGTAACTAGTTACTCACAACACTGGTTGCAAATAAGCAAATAATTTTTATAACTAAAAACATAGCTGATAACTAAAAACATAGCTGACTGAGTAAGCACAGTTTATATTTCAGAGATGAAAACAACAAAAACTTCTAGTAGAATCAGATCTGAGCTCAGTTGAGACATGTGGCTAACTAATGCTAACTTATCAGCAGAGCCACAGGGAAACTGAAGACGCAGAATTCAGTAGAATCATTTTCAGATTTAAGCACATCTCCACCCCAAGAAGACAAACAGTCCACTACATTCTGCAGATTTGCATTCTGGATTACTGCTGAAAACTGTAAAAATAATGAAATAAAATCTCTTTGGGTCTGCTCATCAGTTAGTGTGTCTCAAATCGCGCACTAACGGAAATGCACTTTGTACACTACGTACTTACTTGCATAGTGTGTAAAATGTGACTGGGCAGCGTCGGTACACGATCCGTCCTGCCTGCACGATCCGTTCTGCGCACGCGCAGATGATATTCATGAAGTACGAGGATTTGTGGCAGTGCACGATCTGTTCCACAGTAGCGGTCTGCCCTTAGCCTCCATCGGAAAGCTAATAGCTAATTCGGCTAACCGCTAGCTGAGACAAAAAAGACCCTCAAATATAATATTTATATTATATAACGTAACAGCGTTATATATAATATATAATAGTTGTTACGTCAGTTCTACTTTACTTGTGCTCATTTAAAACATGTCTTTATTATTACTGTAAAGTCTTAATTTAGGATGTAGCCGTTTTTCCCCACTGTTTAGTTTGGGTAACGTTATTTTAGACTGAATCGAAGCTAACGGCAGTGGAGGCTAACCGTCCTCTTAATACATCTATGAAGCTAACGGCTAACCGCTACAACTATGACAGATCGTGTACTGATGTATTAGCTAGGAGAACGGCTAGTCTCCACCGGGAAACTGACGCTAGTGTAGCATAACATCTATTTCGGCTAACCGCTAGCTGACAGCTTAAAATAATGTTACTCAGACTTTCTTTAACTGTCAATGGGACGTACATTCCCATTGCTTCAGTGAGACATCATCCGTGCAACATTGAAGTGTGTCTTTTTAAAGGATTTGTTCCTATTGGGAACAGATCGTGCAGTGTCGTAAATCCGCGTTCATCATGACATCATCCGCGCATGCACGCGCAACATCTTGCACATGCGCAGAACGGATCGTGCAAGTGTCTTTTCTCAAATCGCGCACTTCATTGATGCACTTACCGGAAATGATGATAACAACAGCTCATTCCTCCTCCTCCTCCTCCTTCTTCTGTGAAATTGTGATTTGCACCCAGAGAGCATTCCCGCCACCTATTGTCGCCCGCGAAAAATACACTTCTGCTTTGTTCATCAAGATGAATGTGATTGTTTATTGTTGCCTGTATTTGCCCTCTTTTTTTCGCGAGAATGAGAGGATTGTGACGCCGCCGTCGTATCATCCGCCTCCTTTTAACAGAAAATAGACCGGTATGTTGATATTCATACTTTTGCTCTTAAATTAATTTTTAAAAAACACCCAAAACTAGCAATTATTAGTTATTTCAGCAAAAGTGGAGCAATTAAAATTATGTCCAACTGACGTGTTAACGTGTAGAATAAATGTTTTATTACCATTATTATTATAATAACTAATTCAATTTTTTTCTGCTTGTTATACTGATGTATTTGCTTTGAGCTGCTGTAGTACAGATATTTCCCCCGTGTGGATTTCACATTTTAGAAGCTGGAACTAGTGACTTTGGGTTATTTTTGCTTGATAAATAACTTAAAGTGACAATACAAGAGTAAAAGCAGAGGCAACCCAATAGACATTTAAATAGATCCTATTGTTTTATTAATTTTTCATTTCATGAATGCTTGCTTAGTCATGCAAAGTGCAACGCTAAAGATAACATTAAACACATTCAGTACAGTTTTATTGTAAAAGACGGTCATGTGTTACTTCTACAGGCTCCAGACCCCAGGCAGTACTGCCAGGTTAACAATACAGAAGTGCGCGATTTGAGACACACCATTAGACTCAGGGTTGTTTTGGACAAATGATAACGACTGATGATGTCCTCACAGCTGTTTTCCAACAACTGATTGCTCCACAGCACTGCTAACAAACCAATAATTATGAGCCACCTTTTTCCTCTATTTTTGTTGTTTTTTTTTGCTGCTGGTCATCAAGTGTCACTGTTTGTTACCATGGGTCTTAGTTCAGAGTTAGCTTGCTTGTAAAGCATTTCTGTGGTTTAAGTCTAATCTAAGAGCAAAACTAATACCGGCTTAACACTACAGAATGATGTAAGATATACAATTATGAAACCAGCCCCAGGACCCAGAAAGCTAAGTGGAATTCAGCCAGAATTCATTTTTATTTACATCTGGGCTTTTCCTACTGTGAAATGTCAAAATGTAAACTCTGTCATTGGAACTACTTTGTTGTGCGTCATAATGGGTCGACAAGGCTCTTACAAATGCAGCCTTCCTTTGTCTAAATATTGGTATTTACTGATCCCAAACTCAGAAACATGCTGACCATGTGGGGAATCTAGTTCAGTACTAGTCCTCCAAAGGCCAAACCTCTCATCCTGAAACAGGACACAGCTTGTCATGTACTGACCTCCATCTGTTGGCGGATCCAGCTGAGTGCATGGGTAATGCGAGTGTAAACGCCTGGCCTGTTCCTCAAAGCACAGCCATCTCCCCAGCTGGTCGCACCAACCAGCTTCCAGCCAGACGAGTCCTCATAGGCCAGAGGACCTCCACTGTCCCCCTGAGGAAACACACACGCACAAAACAGTCAAAAGTCTGACTCATTAACAGATGACATGTAGGCAAAGGGCAGAGTAAATCATTACAAGACTTGTGTGAATTTTGGGGGGTATTGCAAAACCAAAGGAAGGTCAGTGGTTCGATCCCTGGCGCCTGCAGTCTGTCTACTATTTTGAGGTGTCATTGGGCAAGACACTGAACCCCAAATTGCTCCCGACCCTACACCATCGGTGTGTGAATGTGTGTGAAGGTTTATCTGATGTGCAGGTTGTATGGCAGCTTTAGCCACCAGTGTATAAATGTGTGTGTATGGTGTCTGTAGTGTGTGAAGCACTATATAGGTCCCATAGTTTTTTTTTTTTTTTAAATTAATTTCCTAGAAAGGAACAGATAATAGAACACTGTAAAGAAGACCAATGAATGTCACCTGATTTATATTTAACTTTTTAAAGCTATATGCATCACAATAATGTTGTCCTTGTACTAATTTGACATTAAAACCTATTTGTGAGATGGCTAAACCAGCACTTATAGTCTACTTATTGCACTTAATACTTTAGCTGTCTGCAAGCTTTTTCTCTTAAAACATGCCAAATATTACACTATGAGAGTGAACCAGAACAGTAAAATTGTGGGTCTGACAGATCAACAATGAGCTGAGGTGCTCTAAGTGATGTTGGGTGACGTTACTTCTTGTTAATGTTCAAAGTATTTTCAAACAAAATGAGACTAGCTTGCCCCTCCCTCTTCCTCATCTTGTCCCCTCCCCCTCCCTTCTGTGCTTCTGTGCACTAACCCCACCCGTTTTTTACAGTGTGTTCAGGGGATAGGCAGATAGCGAGGAGATATTTTTTACAGTGTATTCAGGGGATAGGCAGATAGCGAGGAGATATTTTTAGAGTGTGTTCAGGGGACAGGCAGCTAGCAGATAGTGAGGAGATGATTTTACCGTGTGTTCAAGGGACAGTAAGCTAGCAGATAGTGAGGAAATGTTTTTTACAGTGTGTTCAGGGGACAGGCAGCTAGCAGATAGCGAGGAGATGTTTTTTACAGTGTGTTCAGGGGACAGGTAGCTAGCAGATAGTGAGGAGATGTTTTTTACAGTGTGTTCTGGGGACAGGCAGCTAGCAGATAGTGAGGAGATGTTTTTTACAGTGTGTTCTGGGGACAGGCAGCTAGCAGATAGTGAGGAGATGTTTTTTACAGTGTGTTCTGGGGACAGGCAGCTAGCAGATAGCGAGGAGATGTTTTTTACAGTGTGTTCAGGGGACAGGCAGCTAGCAGATAGCGAGGAGATGTTTTTTACAGTGTGTTCAGGGGACAGGCAGCTAGCAGATAGTGAGGAGATGTTTTTTACAGTGTGTTCACGGGACAGGCAGCTAGCAGATAGTGAGGAGATGTTTTTTACAGTGTGTTCACGGGACAGGCAGCTAGCAGATAGCGAGAAGATGTTTTTTACAGTGTGTTCAGGGGTCAGACAACTAGCAGATAGTGAGGAGATGTTTTTTACACTGTGTTCTGGGATTTTTCAAAAGACAGGACCTCAATGGTCAGTAGTGAACAGGGAGAGACAAATATTTTTTTTGATCCCATTTGAATTGAGCCATAGATTACAAATATGATGTTCATCAACTTAAACAATAATTGTTCAACTGAAGAAAGTCTCAGTTAGCCGTCAAAGTACCACTCAGGGACGTCGATAGGCCTGATTTAGGGGTGTCTTCAACCTGAGCCTCCAAAGGGTCCCTGTGATGTGGAAGACATCTTGCCTTGTTCCTGTGCCAAAGACGCCACGTCCCAGTGACGCCAAGGACTACAGACCCGTGGCACTAACCTCCCACATTATGAAGACCCTGGAGAGACTGGTTCTGGAACAGCTGCGGCCCATGGTGAGACCTCTCCTGGACCCCCTCCAGTTTGCCTACCAGCCCCAACTGGGAGTTGAGGACGCCATCATCTTCCTGCTCAACCGCATCTACGCCCACCTGGACAAACCGGCGAGCACGCTGAGGGTCATGTTTTTTGATTTCTCCAGTGCTTTCAATCCCATCCAGCCAGCCCTGCTTGGTGAGAAGCTGACAGCAATGCAGGTGGATCCCCCCTCGTGTCTTGGATTGTTGACTACCTGACTGGTAGACCACAGTATGTGCGCCTGCAACACTGTGTGTCAGACAGCGTGGTCAGCAACACCGGGGCCCCGCAGGGGACTGTCCTCTCTCCCTTCTTCTTCACCATCTACACCACAGACTTCAACTACCACACAGTCTTGCCATCTTTAGAAGTTTTCTGATGACTCTGCTGTGGTTGGATGTATCAGCGAGGGTGACGAGGCTGAGGACAGAGCTGTGGTGGGAGACTTTGTCACATGGAGTGAGCAGAACCATCTACAGCTCAACGTGACAAAGACTAAGGAGCTGGTGGTGGATCTAAGGAGAGCGAAGGCACCAGTGAACCCTGTTTCCATCCAGGGGGTCAGTGTGGACATGGTGGAGGACTACAAATACCTAGGAGTGCACTTGGACAATAAACTGGACTGGGCCAAGAACACTCAAGCCCTCTACAGGAAGGGCCAAAGCCGTCTCTATTTCCTCAGGAGGTTGAGGTCCTTCAACATCTGCAGGACGATGCTGAGGATGTTTTATGAGTCTGTGGTGGCCAGTTGCTATCCTCTTTGCAGTTGCATGCTGGGCACCCACTCCATGGCTTGCTGCTAAATCACAGGAGCACTTTCAGTGATAGACATCCTACCAAAATGCACCACAGAGCGCCACAGGTAGGCGCCACACTGCCTGTGGCGCTCAAACTTTATCCCCCTCCCTTTAAGTGTCTGACACACAGACACTTAGAGAGGTTGAAACTGGACAATATTATTTGTATTATCTGTTTTGTGCAATAACACTGGCCTGAAATGTGTGCAATACTCACCATTGCAATTCCTTAATTATGTTAATTATGTAAATACTGTATAGTAATAACATTCCTTTAACTATGTAAATACCGTACATATCCACACTCATATTTATTTCTTTATTTATATTTCTACTCTTATATTTCTACTATTTGTGCAACTGCAACACGGAGAGTAATCTTTAATCTTCTATAATTTCGAAAGCTGCATTTATGGATATGAAATTTGACAACATAAATTAGGATTAATTTAAAATATTGGTTAACCTCCCCCTTTCTGAAATCATAAAACTGCATCAGCGTTTAACGTTGACGTTTGTTTAAGCCATATTATACGAGAGGGTCCAAAAGGCATATCACTGTAGTGTAGGCCTCCTCAACTGTAATATTGTGATTATACAACAATGGTTACCAACAAAATAAGTGATAATCAATCTGTATTCATATTGTGGAGCAATTGCTCTTGAAATACAAAAAAAAAAACAGACAGGATTTCTAGTCCCTCCCTGTTTAGTCAGCCAATTTGAGCCATAGCTTTTAGAGACCGTAGGATTTCCCAAAATGAAACACAAAACTGCTTTGCTAGCTCCATCGTGTTGTAACTAAGACATCTGCTGAAAAAATAATTGTATTAATTTGCATAATTGCCATACTGTTTAGTTTAAAAACATCAAAGTAGCCTACGAAGAAGCTCGGGGACGGCCCCAGCCGGGAGGGCATGAGTCAGGAGCATGGACTATATTTTATTAATTTATTATATTATATTAGTAATGTTAATTTAATATACAGTCTATGGACAGGTGACATGAGACGGGAGGTCTCCAGGCTGTAGCCATACCCGACTGGGAACTTTGGTCTGGACTTGATCCGTTGTGGAGCAACAATACTCGAACAAGAGCTGTTCGGACCAATCAAATTGTCAGGGCGGGCTTTATACGATGGACAGATGATCAACAGTAACGTAATAATGAACGCGAGCAGACCATAGACAGTATAAGAAATGGACAATGTGATGCCGTTGTTTCCAACGGAGACAGGTGAAGTCTATAAGAAGCTATTTTCCGGTGACTGATTTTCCTCAGTTGGACGCAGCCTCCAACTGAGCTTGAAGATGTAGATGTGATGTGGGCAACCTGTCTGAAAGTTGTACATCTTCTGGTAGCTGTGTCAAGAGAAATCTCAATCATTCCCAATCAGCAGAGACGGAGAGGGAGGTATATGTTAGGAGATAACATAGACACAGGCTAATTACTGCTAACTAACATGCTAGTTAATGTTAGTAATTAAACCTAAACAGCTGATGTAAGTCAAAACTGACTGCGAGCTTACCCTGTACTATACGGTAATTCCTCTACTGTGCGACAATAAGTCAGCGTGGTTATGACACTATCGTTAGCCTATTTTTATAAAAACGTCTGCTACGGAGCCATAACGTAAGATACAAGGTAATGGAGCCTTTTATACTTTGTTGTGTGTCTTTAGAAAAAAACAACGGACAAATAGAATCTTTAAACGCTTCAGATGTAAAGTTATTTGCTGTCAAAGTTACGCCAAAATGAATGGCAGTCAATGGGATGCTAATGGCTCCATAGTAGGTACGCTTTTTTCAAGGACGGGAACAAGAGTGTCCAAAGGGGTGAAAACCACTTTAAATCAGGTCAGGATATTGAATGTAGTGTGTCCGAGGGTCAGCTTGTGGGTTTTGTAAGGGCCAGCATGAGGGACAAGACCTACAAAGTTGTGGTGAATTTTGCAGGGAGGTTGGTAACGTTAGTTAACATTATCCGTTCACTTTAGGCTATTGTAGCCTTCATACTGTATGTCATATCAATCATTACACGATTACTACTGAAAGAACTGCTAATAACTGTACATTCACTATATAAAATCACTATGTTTGGAGGGAAAACATAGTAATGACATGGCTGTTGTCGCGATTATGTCTTCGACTATATTATTCAGTGGTGCGCGGTGGTTTTATTGGCTTTTCTGTTTTTTTCCACCCAGTATGATATGTTGTATGCTTATGAGTCACATCATAGCTGGTTAGCCTAAGGCATGGTCTAAAACTCTTTATATACAGATTTTTCCTAAGGTCTTTCGGAGGAGGACTGTTGAGGTCAATGGAGCAGTATCGGACTCAAATTCTGATTAGAATCTGAGTATGACGACGTCAGGCTAAGATCTTTTTATTAAAGATGCCATCAGCTATGTGGGAGGTTTGCAACTTCCAGACCTAAAAAAGAACCGATAGTAATTACAACAGCTGAGGCCACTAGAGCTTTATAGTTTATTGGAGAATCCAGGATTACATCTACTCTTACTCCAGCCATTACTACCCTGATTTATGGTGTCTTAAATCCAGGTCGCATCAACAGGCTATTTCTTCCTTCACATACCGCTTTGAGAATGGGGTCCTCATGGCCTTTTATCAGAAAAACATATATAGAGGTTTACTCCTCGACGCAGCTGCCGCGGGTTTGACTCCAACCTGCGGCCCTTTGCTATATGTCGTTCCCCCTTTCTCTCCCCTTTCATGTCTTCAGCTTTCTTATATAAATATATCCAACTGTTCTTCTAAATTAGAGATTATGACAAGAAAACACACACCAAATGCTTGTTCTTTGGGAAATTGTTAGACTATAACAAATAGACTATAGAGTGGTCTAGATCTACCCTGCCTCTACCCTGCCTGTAAAATACCCTGAAATAACTTCTGTTATGATTTGACACTATATTAAAATGTAATTAAATTGTTATCTTATTTGAACGTTCCTAGTACAGAGCAGCAGGTCTTTGGGGGACACAGCTATCAGTGCTTGAACAAAACCATCTGCACCTGACAGGAGTCAGTTCCTCCCTCCAGGTATCCTGCACAGATCATCCAGGAGTTGATGAAGCCCTGGTAAACATTTGGCTGGTTGCAGGTCTCAGTGGAGAGGAGCGGCACCATGGCTGAGCGCAGAGCCACACTGGTCACACCTGGAAAACACATGTTGATATAAGCATGTATGTGTCAGAGAGGGCAAGGCCACACATGATTACATAACATACAATTTAGAATATACAATAGCTGTGGGTGAAATAATAGAGTAGAAATAATCTGGTTTCCATGTTTAGACTCACCTTGATCCTCAGTTGCTCCCCATCCAGAGATCCAGCACACAGTGCCCTCCTCAAACTCCTCCCCATAGTTTGGCAGGCAGATGGGCTCGACGAAGCCTAAAGAGGAATATTTAAATTAGCTACATCAGTCAGAGTATCAGACTGTACGCAACAATTTTTGTGCAGTTTCCACCAAAAATAACGTCAATCAATCATGCAGCTATAGTGTAATTACACCCAAATCCACCTTTCAGGTAGTGTCTGGCTGCTGCAAACTGAAACTGGGTTGATAAAGTGGTCAATTCAGTTTAATAAATGCCTCTGAGAGAACCTTCCGAGTTGTTCTTGATTGTATCGTCTTTAGTTTTTTGGACTTAATGGAACCTTTTGGTCTCTTCTGAGTCTGAAGTCGAAACTGCTGAGGTACAATAGTAGGTATGAATACACGAACACAGAGAAGGTCTCTGTTATCTTGGATAACACCAATACCATTGAAGGCAAGCGGCGTGGCCAGTTTCATCAGTGCAATGTCGTAGTCCAGTCTTTTGGGCTTGTAGCGAGCGTGGTATATGATCTGCTCCACAGCCAGAGACTGAGCCCCGTGGACCGGCAGCTCTGTCAGCCCCACATGCACCGCCCACATGGAGGGGTCTGCAATCCTGACAATACACAGCAGAAGATACAGTGAAACAATATTTATGTCTGTATATATCCTTCAAGCTACAGTGTGGTTTTCTGCCAGCACTTTCATGGCTGTTGTCATAAACCTTTTGACCATGTGACAGTATTTCTTTAGTTTCATTTACTCTTAGTTTGTAGAGATTTTGTGTGTCATGTTCCTTCTTTCACTCATTGTGTTTGAGTTTTCTGTACTTGTGCTGTATGTGCCTTAAGTGTCCCTGTAGCCCTGCCCAGCACGACTTCCCTTGTGCACCTGTTGTGTGTCTGGCCTCATCAGCCTGCCTTTGGGATTCCACGTGTTACTCACCCATACACACAGTGTGCAGCAGTGAGGACCCAGCGGGATGTTATGATGGAGCCTCCGCACACATGAACACTGGTGAAATGGAGGCTGACCTGCCAGGGGAACTGACCCGGCTTGGAGATGTTTCCTCCAACGATACGAGTGTGGTACTGGGGCCTGGAGCCGCACTCTGAGGACAAAGGGTCAAACGTCAGCTCGTGCACCTCTAAAGCATGGATGCAAATAGAGCTACTATTTTGATAATCCATTTATTGGTTGGGGTAATTGTTTATGAAAAAAAGTTAAACTTCTCTGATTGCAGCTTGTTAAATGTGAATATATTTCTAGTTTCTTCATTCCTATGACAATACACTGAATATCTGAATTGAGGACAAAATAAGGACGTCATTTTGGACTTAAGGAAACAATGATCGACATTTTTCCACTAGTTTCTGACATTTTATAGATCCATCAACTAATCGATTAATTGAGAAAGAAATCGACAGCTTAATCGATAATGAAAAAAAACATCACATCACATGCACTGGATTAACACCATCTGCTGGTAGGCATTATTTATTTATTATGAGTTTCTTCTACCACTGAATGGTTGCCTTAGAGAGCTGCTATAGAAAGACTCTGTGTCAGTGTACAATTACACTGTCTCATTGTACTGTATAAGCTTCTTAGCTAAGTGTTACAGTACATATAAACTTAAAATAAGTAGTAACAACACACATACCTGCATATCCTAACAAAGACACACACACACAGATGAAAAATTCACATTTGCATGCCATGCAAGAGCACATGTGCTCCTCTTGACTCCATCTTAAATCCTCATTGGAAAAAAAACTCATGACTTCATCCCTCAGTCTGCAGTGTGTTTTCTCACCCAGACATTTCAGAGTGGTCACCTTCCCTGAGCTGCACTGGGTGTTACTGTGGTGACACAGGAGGGGGACGTCACAAAAAGCAAATGCAAACATAGTGAAGTAGTGACTTTACAGATCAGGAAACAATGTAGAAGAATATATCATAGATTGGCTCCAACAGTTACACTTATTAAATATAGTGAAGATTTTTGGGAGCAAGGTGGAAAGTAAAGTAGCTGAGGACATTTACTTATGTTCTGGACTTTGGAAGGTTCTGGCATTAACCCCTTAATCTTTCAATTGTTGACACATTATTTTCCTCCACCACATTTCTGAGGGAAATATTTATATATATATATATATATATATATATATATATATATATATATATATATATATATATATATATTTGTATATACTTGTTAGTTAAATTTTTTCTGACCACTAGTGGCAATGATTCCGATAGAAAGTCATAGGAAAGCTGCTATGCGCTGCTCTTAAAATATAATAATAATATTTAACAGTTATGTAAATGTGAATGGGCTCACAACCCTTGTGGCCATTAGGGGAAAACATCCATTATAACTGCAGTTCTTAATAATAATAATAATAATAATAATAATGCCTCCAGCAGCAGTAATGAGCCCATTTGGCTTTGGCGTAACACAATGAGATGAAGACGACACAGCATTCTTAAACGTATTTGGACAAGTGACACAAAGGTCACATTATGCTTTATTGGAAGTGTTTTCAAACTGTATTTTTTGGTTTTACAAAAGAAGACAAGGAGGACTAAAACTCTGTTAAAAGCAGCGCTCTTCTCTGAGCTTTTCTAGGGAACCATTACAAGTCTACCAAACCATACGACTGCATATGTTGTTTATCACTACCCTCTAATACGACCCACAGGAGCATATATCATATATATATATATCATCATCATCATCATATATCATATCTAAACAGATGGCATCCTTCTACCTCTTGAGCTCAAAGTAGATGAAGAGAAGCAACACACACATATAGTTCTAATAGAGTTGCTTTAGATTATTTATAAGCTGCCAAGTGGCCATCAGCACAGTTAGTTATGCATACTTTTCCATTCATTCCAATGGGGATGTGCTTTCTACCTGGAGGATGTGGCGTTCTGGATCTTAATGATCTGTGCCTGGTTCAGGTTGATGGACACCAGGTTGGACTGAAGGTCCTGCTCAACGGAGGTCAGAGAGACGAAGAATGATTCTGCGTACCTGAGAGACACACAGTAACATAGACACAATGTACAGCTGATGATGAGGCAGTTTCTAACATTTAACATAACCTGAAAATCAATGAGACTGATATTTTAAAATACAGTGGGGCTCGAAAGTTTGGGCACCCCAGGTAACGATTTGTATTAATGTGCATAAAGAAGTCAAGAAAAGATGGAAAAATCTCCAAAAGGCATCAAATGACAGATTGGACATTCGTATAATATGTCACAAAAAGTTAGATTTTATTTCCGTCATTTAAACTTTCAAAATAAGAGAAAACAAAATAATGTTGTCTGCAAAAGTTTGGGCACCCTGCAGAGTTTATAGCGCACCGCCCCCTTTGGAAAGCTGAGACCTGACAGTGTCATGGATTGTTCTCAGTTATTGTCTGGAAAGACCGGGTGATGTCAATCTTAAGGTTTTAAATGCCCAGACTCATCTGACCTTGCCCCAACAATCAGCAACATGGCTTCTTCTAAGCAGTTGTCTAGAAAACTGAAAATAGTTCACAAAGCAGGAGAAGGCTATAAGAAGATAGCAAAGGGTTTTCAGATGCCAATATCCTCTGTTCGGAATGTAATTAAGAAATGGTGGAGGGGACATTTCACGAGTAGAAGGAAAAATGGATTACATCAAATTTCAGCAAATTTGGACGCTAACTTGATGTCATCTGTGAAAAAGCTGAAGTTAAATAGAGGATGGCTTCTACAAATGGATAATGATCCTAAACACACCTCAAAATCCACAGTGGATTACATCAACAGGCGAAAACTGAAGGTTTTGCCATGGCCTTCACAATCTCCTGACCTCAACAGAATTGAAAATCTATGGATAGACCTTAAAAGAGCAGTGCGTGACAGTCAGCCCAGAAATCAAAAGAACTGGAAGACTTTAGGAAGGAAGAACGGGCAAAGATACCTCAAACAAGAATCAAAAGACTCTTGGCTGGCTACAAGAAGCGTTTCCAAGCTGTGATACTTGCCAAAGGGGGGGTCAGAAACAATGCTCAGTTAGGCCGTGGCATTTAAACAATGCCCAATTGGCACTAAGGGGCCTAAAGTGTGCCAAGAAAACATCACCCACACCATTACCCCACCACCACCAGCCTGCACAGTGGTAACAAGGCATGATGGATCCATGTTCTCTTTCTGTTTACGCCAAATTCTGACTCTACCATCTGAATGTCTCAACAGAAATCGAGACTCATCAGACCAGGCAACATTTTTCCAGTCTTCAACTGTCCAATTTTCGTGAGTTCTTGCAAATTGTAGCCTCTTTGTCCTATTTGTAGTGGAGATGAGCGGTACGTGCGTGTTGTGGCTTCACAAATGCTTTGCTGCATACCTCGGTTGTAATGAGTGGTTATTGCAGTCAAAGTTGCTCTTTCATTCTCCATTCTCCACCATTCTCCTCTGATCTCTAGCATCATCAAAGGCATTTTTGCCCACAGGACTGCCGCATACTGGATGTTTTTCCCTTTGTAAACCGTAGAAATGGTTGTGTGTGAAAATCCCAGTAACTGAGCAGATTGTGAAATATTCAGACCGGCCCGTCTGGCACCAACAATAATGCCATGCTCAAAATTGCTTAAATCCCCTTTCTTTCCCATTCTGACATTCAGTTTGGAGTTCAGGAGACTGTCTGGACCAGGAGTGTATGTGTGTGTATAAATATCAAAAAAAAAAAAATCCCCCTCTCACCCCTTGTGGAGTGGTATGTGTCATCCTCAAGCTCGGGTCCTGGGATTTTGAGGGTTCTGCGCAGTATCTTAGCTGTTCCTAGGACTGCACTCTTCTGGACAGAGACCTCTGATGTTTTACCTGGAATCTGCTGGGGCCACTCTCCCAGTTTGGGGGTCACAGCCCCCAGTGCTCCGATTACCACTGTTGCTCTTACTTTCCACATCTTTTCTAGCTCCTCTTTCAGCCCTTGGTATTTCTCAAGCTTCTCGTGTTCCTTCTTCTTGATGTTGCTGTCGCTTGGGATCGCCACATCTATCACTACTGCCTTCTTCTGCTATTTGTCGATCAACACGATGTCTGGTTGGTTAGCCATCACCAGTTTGTCAGTCTGGATCTTGAAGTCCCACAGGATCTTACCTCGGTCATTCTCGACTACCTTAGTCTTCCATTTTGACCTTGGGACTTCCAGCCCATACTCGTGGCAGATGTTCCTGTACACTATGACAGCTACCTGGTTATGGCGTTCCATGTACGCTCTTCCTGCCTGCATCTTTCACCCTGCTGTTATGTGCTGTACTGTCTCAGGGGCATCCTTGCACAGTCTGCACCTGGGGTCCTGGTGTGGTAGACCCCAGCCTCTATTGATCTTGTACTGAGTGCCTGTGCTTGTGCTGATTAGTGCCTCTGTGCTGTCCTTCAGTCAAGCCTTTTCCAGCCACTGGTAGGATTTCTTGATATCAGCCACTTCTTCTATTTGTCTGTGGTACATGCCATGCAGCGGCTTGTCCCTCCATGATGGTTCTTCATCTTCCTTGTCCTTACCTTTGGGTTTCTGCTGCCTGAGGTATTCACTAAGCCCTTCATCTTTGGGGGCCATCTTTCTGATGTACTCCTGGATCTTCGTTGTTTCATCCTGGACAGTGGTCTTGACACTCACTAGCCCTTGGCCTCCCTCGATACGCTTGGTGTACAGTCTCAGGGTGCTGGATTTGGGGTGAAACCCTCCATGCATTGTGAGGAGCTTTCTCGTCTTGATGTCAGTAGCCTCTATCTCCTCCTTCGGCCAGTTTATTATACCAGCGGGGTATCTGATGATGTATGTGTTGATGGCTCAGATCTTGTTTTTCCCATTCAGCTGACTTTTCAGGACCTGCCTCACTCTTTGTAGGTATTTGGCTGTGGCGGTCTTCCTTGCTGCCTCCTCATGGTTTCCGTTAGCCTGTGGCACCCCAAGGTATTTGTAGCTATCCTGAAAATCTGCAATGTGGCCTTCTGGTAGTTTGAGCCCCTCAGTTCTGATCATCTTCCCTCTTTTTGATACCATGCGACCACACTTGTCCAGTCCAAACGACATTCCAATGTCGTTGCTGTAGATCCTGGTAGTGTGGATCAGTAAGTCAATGTCTCGCACATTTCTGGCATACAGCTTGATGTCATCCATGTAGAGGAGGTGACTGATGATTGTTCCGCTTCGGAATCGGTATCCGTAGCCAGTCTTTGTGATGATCTGGCTGAGGGGGTTCAGGCCTATGCAGAACAGCAGCGGGGATAATGCATTGCCTTGGTATATGCTGCACTTGATGGTGACTTGTGCAATTGGCTTTGAGTTGGCTTCCAGGCTTGTTTTCCACAGCCTCATTGAGTTCTTGATGAAGGCTATTAGTGTCCTGTTGACCTTGTACATCTCCAAGCATTCCAGTATCCATGTATGTGGCATTGAGTCGTAGGCTTTTTTGTAGTCAATCCAGGCAGGGCACAGATTGGTCTGCCTGGTCTTGCAGTCTCGAGTGACTGCTCTATCCACCAATAGCTGGGGCTTGGCTCCTCTGCTGTTACTGCCTATTCCCTTCTGGGCCCTGTGCATGTATTGAGCCATGTGCCTACTCATCTTATGATGCCAGATGTTGTGCAGAGGCAGGTTATTGGCCGGTAGTTGGATGGGATTGTTCCCTTCTGGGGATCCTTCATGATCAGGATTGTCCGTCCTGTGATTGTTAACCATTCTGGGTGGGTCCCATCCAACAGCAGTTGGTTCATTTGTACTGCCAAGCGTTCATGGAGTGCAGTTAGTTTCTTCAGCCAGTAGGTGTGGATCATGTCAGGGCCTGGTGCTGTCCAGCTCTTCATACCTGCCACTCTTTCTTGGATGTCTGCCGTTGTTATGGTTACTGGTTCTTGTCCTGGGAGATTGCTGTGATCTGGTCTTAGATCCACTAGCCACTGAGCATCTGTGTTTTGGGATGCCTCTTTCTCCCATATGTTCTTCCAGTACTGTTCAGTCTCAGCCCTGGGTGGATCTGATCTTGTGTTATTACCTTGCCACTAAGAGTACACTTTGGATGGTTCGGTGGAGAACATCCGGTTTATTCTCCTGGCTTCTGCTTCTCCCTTGTATCTCTTTAGGCAGGTGGCCAGAGCAGTGAGTATTTCTTAGGTACCCCCTTCCTTACACCTTTCTGTAGCTCTGAGAGCTGACTAACCTCTCTTCGTGTTGCCTTGATCTTGGCCTCTAACCTTCTCCGCCATGGGGGGTACTGCTCTTTGTGGCTTGTGGTGTTCATCTTATAGCCAAGCATCTCTAGGATCACTGTGCTGTGGCGTACATCAGCTCATTGGTCTCGGTTATGGCTTTAGTAGGGATAGTATGTAGTGCTGCATTCACATCTTCTAGCAGACTTTCAGAGGGTACTTTATCACTTAGCCTTGGCAGTCTTGGTCGTTGTACTAGGGCGTCCAGCTTGGCTATAATCTTCAGTTGAGTGGTTCTGGGCTTGTTATTGGGGCTTGGGACCCAATCTCTGAGTGTGGGGATGATGATGAAATCTCCCCGCTGACCTGTCGTCCTGGCTCCCCCTTGCTGTAGCATATTTGTTGTACCTCATAAATCTCTAGTTGTGATAGGAGCTGCCGTTTGCGGATGTTCGAACACTTAGCCACAAGTTGTTTCTTTGTCAGTGTTGATGGTGTGTTTTGAAGCATCCACATATCCCATAGTCTCTGCATGTAACCCCTCCCACTGGGGTTGCTTGTATAGTAGCATTGCATCAGATCCATGTTTTCTGCTCCAGTCCATGTATGTCTTGTTCCAGTAGCCCATTTCTCATCTGGTTCCCTACGCGGACCTTGTTAACCCGGGAAACGTCCGAGCCGGTATGGCTCTTGTATTTGTGGTTTTACTCATGCCTGAGGTAGGCCAGTAGCATTAAGGACCTTGGCCTAAGTGTCCACCTGGATACCAGGCTGGAGAGATGCCACTTCACCTCCTGGGCACTGCCAGGTGCCCTTGAGCAAGGCACTGTACCCCCCCAACCGCTCAGGGTGCTGGTCCAGCTGGCAGCCCACTCACTCTGACATCTCTCCATAGATGTTATAGGTCCTGAGCATGTGTGTGTATTTCAGGCCTGTGTGTGATTACTAACAAAAAGTGTACACAGAGTGTAAATTGTATTTTCCTCACTGGGGATTAATAAATAGATTCAAGTTAAATTAATATAACACCCTTTAATCATCGTCATGACTGTGTTCCAGTAGATGTTCCATTATTACCTAACATCAGATCTATGTGGGCTAATACAATCAATTTATCCCTTCCAACATTAATACAATATGTCTATCTTGAGTTGTAGAGCAAAAGTTAGTTTTTCCATGACAAAAATGTTGTGCATCACATCAAACCAGTCTACTAGTGTGGGTGCCCCTGGTTTAGTAATGGCCTAGTTACTTAAAGACCATCATCTTGAATATGTACAGTTTAGAAGAGCCTATTAGCTGGTGTGGCTACCCAAATACAGACTCTGAAAACAAAAGTCAATCTCAACTCCCTAAACTTTTTCCATACCATCTCTAATTGTCGTCCAATACTGATGTATCCCAGTGCATTCCCTAAAATACATGAAAATGATTTGCTCTGTCTGTCCCGCGGCCTCTTTTTTGTAGGTGCAGATATTAAAAAGCATCTGACCCAGTTTTTTTACCCTGTCCAGAACAGAGAGTTCATCAGCCGTTCATTTTCCCATTCCTCTTATGATGACAGAAGGTTTTCTATTTGCTATCTAATAAGACTTGGTTCAGACAGAAAACAGCACTGTGTGAAATACTTTGCTTGCGCGGGTGCTAGTGTAAAAAGTCTGCAGTGTGCAAACTATTACAAAGATGCTCTATAACTGAAGATGTCTTTGAGTTGTGCCATCAGGACCATGACTGTCTCTGCAAAACTTGGGGATAAGTCTTATAATTGTTAAAATATTTTACTTTGGAAAGTGTGTTGAACCATCACACAGATCGGAACGGTGCAGAACAATCCAGATCGAGACAACAAGCCAAAAAAAGGAGGACATGGACACAAATGTTATTGCCCCACGATAAAATTTATAGTTAGAACTGGTCCAGGTTTGCCTGGGACCAGCTCTTAGTTATCTGTAAAGTGTCCTAGGATTACTTCTGTTGTAATTTGACACTATAAATAAAATTGAATTGAATTGAATCTCCCATCACACCATATCATACAGATAGAGCTGAGAAAGACCAACCTGGAGTATCCCAGTTGCTTGCAGGCAGAGAGCCCCAGCCAGTTGTTCCAGCCCTCTGAGCACACCGTCCTCCATACTCCCCCTTTCTGGACCTGCAGGACTGAGCTCCTCCCACTCAGACGCACTGACAGACAGACAAAGAGTTATACAGATAGTAGTATCGCATTGCCAGACCTTCCTCCACAGCGCTGCTAAGAAGGTCTGGCTAGTCCACACCACATAGGTGGATAGGAGAATAACGTGCTCTGGTTAATTGACAATTTTTTTAAACCAATCACAATTGTCTTGGGCAGCGCTAAGCGCTGGACGCTGGACACAGGTACAGTGCCTCTGCAGAATCGCCTCGGGAAGGAACATGTTTTGGTGGAACATATGCACGTAGGGATGGGAGCTTTGTAATTAAAATGAATGTTGAGTGTGTAATGAGAATTTTATTCAATAAAAAGATAAATATGATCAACCAAATTGAGACTTGAGTTTAGAATGTACAGAAGAGGATTGTGAAAATGTATTTGAGTTCTGACTATATTCTCAGAAATCTGACTTTATTCTGAGACTTTAATCTCAAAATTCTGATTTTAATCTCAGAACTCTGATTTTATTATCAGAATTCTGACTTTAATCTCAGAATTCTGACTTTAATCTCAGAATTTAGTCTCAGAATTCTGACTTTAAACTCAGAATTCTGAGTTTGATCTCAGAATTTAGTCTCAGAATTCTGACTTTAAACTCATAATTCTGACTTTATTCTCAGACTTCTGACTTTAATCTCAGATTTCTGACTTTAAACTCAGAATCATCACATAGATATCATATTTTTAATACCAGACAGAGTGTTGTTATACAGGCCAATATAATTTTATCCAGTATGTAACACAGTGAAATGCTGCACGTTTTCATTGAGACATGATACTGATATGTGTGCAGCTGGCACATGCTTGTATTGTGTCATCAGTTAAAGATACTATTTCAGACACATTTTAATGTGCCCTTTAGCTGACTGACTGATCTATTACTATGTACACAAGTGTTTATGTGTGTGTCTCACTCTCACCACAGCCCAGCTCGTCCTCTCCGTTGTCACAGTTCACCTCCCCATCACACTGAGACGAGGGACTGATGCATTTAGGTGATGAGCCACACTGAAACTTCCCCACACATCTTAAACCCACTGTAGAAACACACACACACACACACACACACACACACACACACACACACACACACACACACACACACACACACACACACACACAAATGTCACACTGAGTGTCATGGCAACATATCCAACATATCTCAGTGCAAATCAAATTGGTGGACTGGCATACAGACCTCTCCGGGTGGACTGGCATACAGGCCTCTCCGGGAACCATCACCTTATCGTGGTGGAGAGGTTTGTGTGTCCCTATGAACCTGAGGGCTGTGTTGTCTGGAGCTTTGTGCTCCTGGTAGGGTTTCCCATGGCAAAGAGGTCTCGGGGGAGGGGCCAGACAAAGAATGGTTCAAAAACCCTAATGGAAGAACACGGAAGGGATAGAGAGACCCCGCCCGGAGGAAGCCCGGGGCCCCCGTCTGGAGCCAGGCCCAGACGGTGGGCTCGACAGCGAGCGCCTGGTGGCCGGGTTTGCCACGGAGCCCGGTCGGGCACAGCCCGAATAAGCGACGTGGCACCTCTCCCTCCTGTGGGAGGGACCAAAGGGGTCGGGTGCGCTGCGACATGGGTGGCAGCAAAGGTCTGGGGCTTTGACGGACCAGACCGGGGCGGCAGAGGCTGGCTCTGGGGACGTGGAATGTCACCTCTCTGTGGGGGAAGGAGCCGGAACTTGTGCGGGAGGTGGAGCGCTACCAGTTAGATCTGGTGGGGCTTACCTCTACGCACAGTCTCGGTTCTTGAACCGTACTCCTGCATAGGGGCTGGACTCTGTCCTACTCTGGAGTTGCCCATGGTGTGAGACGCCGGGCGGTTGCGGGGATACTCACAAGTCCCCGGCTGAACGCCGCTGCGTTGGAGTTTACCCTGGTGGACGAGAGGGTCGCCTCCCTACGCCTGCGGGTGATGGGGGGGAAAACTCTGACTGTTGTTTGTGCATATGCACCAAACAAGAGTTTGGAGTATTCGGCCTTCTTGGAGACCTTGAATGGAGTCCTGTATGGGGCTCCAGTAGGGGACGCCATAATTCTGCTGGGGGACTTCAACGCACACGTGGGTGATGATCGAGATACTTGGAGAGGCGTGATTGGGAGGAACTGCCTCCCTGATCTAAACCAGAGTGGTTGTCTGTTGTTGGACTTCTGTGCTAGTCATGGATTGTCCATCACAAACACCATGTTCGAACATAGGGATGCTCATAAGTGTACGTGGTACCAGAGCACCCTAGACCAAAGGTCAATGATCGATTTTATAATCGTTTCATCTGATCTGAGGCCGTATGTTTTGGACACTCGGGTGAAGAGAGGGGCCGAGCTGTCAACTGATCACCATCTGGTGGTGAGTTGGGTCAGGGGGTGGGGGAAGACTCTGGACAGACCTGGTAAACCCAAACGGGTAGTGCGGGTGAATTGGGAACGTCTGGAGGAGGCCCCTGTCCGACGGAATTTCAACTCACACCTCCAGCGGAACTTTTCGGGCATCCCTGTGGAGGCTGGGGGCATTGAACCTGAGTGGACAATGTTCAAAGTTTCCATTGCTGAAGCTGCGGCGGCGAGTTGTGGTCATAGGGTCTTAGGTGCCTCAAGGGCGGTAACCCACAAACACCCTGGTGGACACCGGTGGTCAGGGAAGCCGTCCGACTGAAGAAGGAGTCTTTCCGGGATATGTTATCCCGGAGGACTCCGGAGGCAGTTGCAAGGTACCGACAGGCCCGAAGGGCTGCAGCCTCTGCCGTGACAGAGGCAAAGCAGCGGGTGTGGGAGAAGTTTGGAGAAGACATGGAGAAGGACTTTCGGTTGGCACCAAAGTGCTTCTGGAAAACCGTTCGCCACCTTAGGAGGGGGAAGCGAGGAATCATCCAAGCTGTATACAGTAAGGATGGGACGTTGTTGACCTCAACTGGGGAGGTAATAGAGCGGTGGAAGGAGCACTTTGAGGAACTCCTAAATCCAGCTGACACGCCCTCTGTGGTAGAGGCAGAGCTGGAGGATGATGGGGGATTGTCGTCAATTTCCCTGGTGGAGGTCGCTGAGGTAGTCAAACAACTCCACAGTGGCAAAGCCCCAGGGATTGATGAACGTCCAGAAATGCTGAAAGCTCTGGGTGAGGAGGGGATGTCGTGGTTGACACGCCTCTTCAACATTGCGTGGAAGTCTGGGACGGTGCCTAAGGAGTGGCAGACCGGGGTGGTGGTTCCCCTATTCAAACCAGAGGGTGTGTGCCAATTACAGGGGTATCACACTTCTCAGCCTCCCTGGTAAAGTCTACTCCAAGGTGCTGGAAAGGAGGGTTTGGCCGATAGTCGAACCTCGGATTGAAGAGGAACAATGTGGATTCCGTCCTGGCCGTGGAACAACGGATCAGATCTTCACTCTCGCAAGGCTCTTGGAGGGGGCCTGGGAGTATGCCCAACCAGTCTACATGTGTTTTGTGGATCTGGAGAAGGCGTATGACCGGGTCCCCCGGGAGAAATTGTGGGAGGTGCTGCGGGAGTATGGGGTGATTGTGTCCCTTCTCAGGGCCATCCAATCTCTGTATGACCAAAGCGAGAACTGTGTCCGGGTTCTTGGCAGTAAGTCGGACTCGTTCCAGGTGAGGGTTGGCCTCCGCCAGGGCTGCGCTTTGTCACCAATCCTGTTTGTAATATTTATGGACAGGATATCGAGGCGTAGTCGGGGCGGGGAGGGGTTGCAGTTTGGTGGGCTTGGGATCTCGTCACTGCTTTTTGCAGATGATGTGGTCCTGATGGCGTCATTGGCCTGTGACCTCCAGCACTCACTGGATCGGTTCGCAGCCGAGTGTGAAGTGGCTGGGATGAGGATCAGCACCTCTAAATCTGAGGCCATGGTTCTCAGCAGGAAACCGATGGAGTGCTTTCTTCGGGTAGGGAGTGAGTCCTTACCCCAAGTGAAGGAGTTTAAGTACCTTGGGGTCTTGTTCGCGAGTGAGGGGACCATGGAGCGTGAGATTGGTCGGAGAATCGGAGCAGCTGGTGCGGTATTACATTCAGTTTATCGCACCGTTGTGACGAAAAGAGAGCTGAGCCAGAAGCCAAAGCTTTCGATCTACCGGACAATTTTCGTTCCTACCCTCACCTATGGTCATGAAGGCTGGGTCATGACCAAAAGAACGAGATCAAGGGTACAAGCGGCCGAAATGGGTTTCCTCAGGAGGGTGGCTGGCGTCTCCCTTAGAGATAGGGTGAGAAGCTCAATCATCTGAGAGGAGCTCGGAGTAGAGCCGCTGCTCCTTCGCGTCGAAAGGAGCCAGTTGAGGTGGTTCGGGCATCTGGTAAGGATGCCTCCTGGGCGCCTCCCTAGGGAGGTGTTCCAGGTACGTCCAGCTGGGAGGAGGCCTCGGGGAAGACCCAGGACTAGGTGGAGAGATTTTATCTCCAACCTGGCCTGGGAACGCCTCGGGATCCCCCAGTCGGAGCTGGTTGATGTGGCTCGGGAAAGGGAAGTTTGGGGTCCCCTACTGGAGCTGCTGCCCCCGCGACCCGATACCGGATAAGCGGATGAAGATGGATGGATGGATGGCATACAGACCAACATTCAACATTTTACAAATTGCTATGAAGTTTTTCAGCGAAAATAGGTCCACAATAGTATTAATTATGCTGTAGAGTCTACACAGGTTTTTACTTTGTCACTGTCCAGTAGTAGCATCAACAATTACAGTACTGGGGGTGGAAAGGGGACTGAGCACAAAAAGATGATAGAAAGAATAGCTGTGGACGTAATGACGGTCCCATGGAGTTACAGGGGCCAGAACGGCTGTGGCTCAGTGGGAGAGTGGTTGCCTGTCAATTGGAAGGTTGGGGGTTCAATCCCTGGCCCTGGAGTCCCATGCCGAAGTGTCCTTGGTCAAGACACTGAACCCCAGGTTGCCCCCAATGCTGCGTCATCGGAGAGTAAATGTTTGTGAGTGTGTATCTGATGGCAGCCACAGTGAATTAAATATGTGTGAATGGTTCCTCTACTATGTAAAAGAACTTTGAGTAGTAAGAACAGTCCATTTACATGAGGTAATCTCCAGGTGAGAGTATTACAAAGTGAAATGAGTGGCCAGCCAGCTACTTTAGGCTTTAAGGTTTTCTGTTATCACAAAGCTGGCTCACTCCACCTGAGTTTGATCACCATGGTAACCTATGCTGCAATCAGATCAGGGGAAAAAACATTCCGCTATACAGTTCACTTCAGAGAATATCACTCTTTGCTCCCACTTTACCCATATTTTGCTGTGGGTATACCTGTTTCATTTAATTTTAATGTCAATAATTTGATAATATCACTTGTTTTAACAACTCCGTTGTCACATGACCATGCTGACAACTGGAATAAAAAACCCAGTTACCTGGGCCGATTGATAACCAGCTTCATGATACTAGTTCTCCAGGGTCGCCAATGTTAGTCAAGGTAACCCAAAGAGAGACCGAGTAGGTTGAACTTGCTTTGTGATACAGGTTAAAGAAGAATTAAGGAACACTACAGTATTTTTTTCCCCATGTTTTGAAAAGATTCTATTAATTTAAGCTCAATTTACTTGGTCAGTAACTCTACAAGTTGGATCACTATAAAAACATTTTGATTAGATTTTTTTTGGTATTGTTTCATGCATAAATAATGTGCCCAGCTCAAACAGGCTTTTATATGGTGGCCCTGAAAGTCAAAACACACAAAACGCTACAACATATACAACATTTCAGGAAACACAACAGAAAAAGCAACAAACAAAATAAGATTTGGTGATACATAGGTACACAATTTTATCCTAACTAAACAATGCACTGAGACAGTGATCCCGGGTTCAGCAGCCCTGCCAACGAGGTCTCTGTTCTGGCTCTATACATACAAGTGCTGCTTTTAATACTATTAATCACAATACTCTCATTGAAGGCATTGAGAACTGAGTTGGCCCCTCTTAGAGGGTTTTAATTAGTTCTACTCTTACATATCTCACCGATATTTCTTTTTTGCTATGGTAGATCGTGTATCAAAGAAATATGAGTTACTCACAATATTATAATATAAAGAAAATTGCTGGAAATAAATCATCCATATTGATATAATATGCCAATCCATGTGATATGTATACAGTGCAAAAATAGAGTTAAGTTCCTCTTTAATATTGACAATTTTTCTGTTGCATAACAGGTTTTTAGGCCAAACAGTGGAATCATTATGTGTTCACTGTTAAAGCCACCAAACTGAAGCCAAAAATTTTCAAAACAACAAGGAGCATATGATCTTAGATTACTGTTAAAACATTAAAACTAAGATTTTCAAGGTTGAAAGGACATTTTGAAATCTTGAAGCACTGACTTTTTTATATCAAGTTTCAAATCGTATCTCCAGCTAAACCCTGTCAGAAATCCCCAAATGCAAAGCTGAAAGAGCGTATTTGAATCTCCCATGTGTTGAATCTCATGAATTAAAAAAATTTAATTGAATCTTCCAAAGGAGTGTGTTGAATATCTGCAAAGTACAACTTTTAAGACACTGATTTGCAACATTGAATACATTGCACTGCAAACATTGAGAGAGATAAAGCAATTATTTCAGACTTTCAAAACTTAATATCCAATGTTTGAATCTTAAGTTTCAGTTTTGAAACCATATTTTCACTTTTAACCTTTTAAATTTATCTCTCGATATGTGATGGTGAGCCAACTTCATAGATGAATGTATTGGCGGCAATACAGGTCCAACAGTGAATGAGAAGAAAAAAATATAAATGTCTGCTGAGACATCTATCTGTTATGGACTTCAAAGAATGTGACACCACATTGGGTCTTTCTTCATCTGACAACAACTTAACTAACATTACGACTGGAAGTGGAAGACAATGTGTCAGTGAGCTCATACATTCTGACTGCACTGTGTGGGAGGGACCTATATTGTATAACAGGACCACATCAAATATTGATGGAGCAAAGAGAGTCCATGCTACACTGACTCCATCATAGCCAAATGGACAAACAGCACACAGCACTGAGATCCTCACCTCCAAGGCCAATGCCGAGAACGAGAGAGACCACCACAATGAGGCATGAAGCGATCAGCAGCTCCAAGCGGTGGGCCAGCACTCTGTTCTTCCAGCTTTTCTCCAAGTCATCCGCTATTGAGGAAAAATAGTTTATGAACACCTACACTGATTAAATACCATACAGCATGAGCAGTTCACACACTAAGAGGAGATTTCTTCAGAAAAAAAGCTGAAATTATATGTGATTTCTATAATTTATAAATACAAATATGAAATGTAGTGTTCAAAATCAGAGTGATAGGATCACAAAAAAAACAAAAAATGGTATCTGCAAAAGTTTGGGCACCCTGCAGAGTTAATAATAATAATGTTTGAGGTATCTTCGCCCGTTCTTCCTTCCAAAAGTCTTCCAGTTCTTTGAGATTTCTGGGCTGACTGTCACGCAATGCTCTTTAAGGTCTATCCATAGATTTTCAATTCTGTTGAGGTCAGGAGATTGTGAAGGCCATGGCAAAACCTTCAGTTTACGCCTCTTGAGGTGTGTTTAGGATCCTTATCCATTTGTAGAAGCCATCCTCTCTTTAACTTCAGCTTTTGCACAGATGACATCAAGTAAGCGTCCAAAATTTGCTGAAATTTTATTGAATCCATTTTTCCTTTTATTCGTGAAATGTTCCCTCTACCACTGGCTGCAATACAACCCCAAAGCATGATTGATCCCCCATGCTTACCAGTTAGACAGAGGTTCTTTTCATTAAATTCTGTGCCCTTTCTTCTCCAAACATACTTTTGCTCATTCCGGCCAAAAAGTTCTACTTTAACCTCATCGGTCCACAGAACTTGTTCCCACAATGCATCAGGCTTGTCTATATGTGCATTTGCAAACTTCAAACACTGATTTTTTGTGGCGAGGACGTAGAAGAGGTTTTCTTCTGATGACTTTTCCATGAAGACCATATTTGTACGAGTATCCCTTTATAGTGGAATGGTGTACCACAACTCCAGTGTCTGCAGGTCTTTCTGGATGGATCGTGGAGTCAAACGTGGGTTCTGACTTGCTTTTCTCACAATCCTGCGAGCGGTTCTGTCTGATATTTTTCTTGGTCTTCCAGAACTTGCTTTAACTTCCAATGTTCCTGATGATGACTATTTCTTAACTACATTCCGAACAGAGGATGTTGGCATCTGAAAACGCTTTGCTATCTTCTTATAGCCTTCTCCTGCTTTGTGAGCGTCAACTATTTCCAGTTTCAGTTTTCTAGACAACTGCTTAGAAGAAGCCATGGTGCTGATTGTTGGGGTAAGGTCAGATGAGTCTGGACATTTAAAACCTTAAGAATGACATCACCTGGTCTTTCCAGACGATAACTGAGAACAATTCATGACAAAAAAAAAAAAAAACATGAGGAAATAGCAGATTTGTTGGGGACTATTTTCATCTGCGGATTAATCCACATTTGGTGCTGAAGTAAGTATTTTTTAAATTATCTTAAATTTCATGCAGATCTTACTCTAATTCTACCTGTCTGCAATAATGTCCACATCCATTGTTGCATGCTGTAGCATTAAGAACATCACCAGGTCTCACCGTGCATAAATGGCTGCACCTTGGTGATTGGCATGGTCACGCTGGGTGCCGCCAGATGTTGGGGCTCTTCGAGCTTGGCAGATTCGTTTTCCAATTGGGGGTAAGTAGCAAAGTTGCCCAGGGGGCTGACGTTCAGTGTGTTGGGGGTCTCAACAGTGGGGAGGTCTTCCTCCGTCACTGAAACAACCTCTATACTGGGAGTGTCCAGCTCCTCAGGTGCCTCTGTCTTAAGTTCCTAAATTGGGGCAATAGAAAAAGAAATTATCCGTATGACAATTGAGAATTTATTTAATAAAAGGAATCCACTGAGCAAATTGTGATAGCAGAGACACAACTATTAAGACTTTATCCAACATTTTGAAGATGCATTTGGGCTCAAATGGTTTACTGTTAGGTCAATTTGTACTTCCAGCGGAAGTACTGTAGCGTCTTGGTTTACCATAGAGTTTAACCCAGTAATAAGGAAGGTGTTAGAAGGTTCAGCAGGGTTATTGTGGGTTATTGAGGGTTATTGATTTTACACGTTTTAGTAACCTAAATCATGAGACTATGCCTGGAAAGGTTGTGGCTCCCCATGTTGGGATTTATTTGTTGTGCTTCAACTTTATTATCCTGAAGGAAATTCTGATTTGATACTGCTAGCTGCGGGACCAAATATGTTGTAAATGTTCTGCATTAAAATGTCTAAAAATGACTATTCCTATAATCATATGAATTGATGAGTTGGGTACATTATCCCAAATGTTTCCAATACTGTCCAAACCCAGAGAAATCTGTAATTTTATTTCACTAACACGGGACATTTTTATGTGCATTTTGAAGTATCGCATTAGAAAATGTTAATTGAAATGGCAAAATTCACAAAAAGGTTTTTACGCTTGCTTGAGGTGGTTTTTGCCTTTTTTTGAAAAAGTGATGTAGCAAACGTCTCACTTGACTATAGTCCCCGGTATCCATCAAATGGGGGAAAGATCGGGAAATGGGTCCCATCCAGTGCGTTGTACACTTGGGGCATCTGACACTATTGCCTGTACCTCAGCCACAACGGGTTAATTGATGAATTGTTTCAACAGCTTGAATTGCATGGACACATACACCCCTGCACACATACACATTGGTGAGCAGGTGTCTCGCTGACACCAAATGTCTCTACCTCAACCCCGTATTCTGCACAGGTGGCCAACTTGTACAATGCCACCTCTCTCCATTTAGCCAAAAAACTCAGCTTCTAATCTCTTTGATTTAGCAAGCGGTGTTGTACAACCATGTGTAATGTTAACTTGTGACGGAACTATGCTTCACGTAGTGTAGTTTATTCGCTCTAAACCAGTTGATAAAAACGCTTCTAATTTACATTTTCCTTTTTTTGCAACATTTTAAAAGTTTGCTTAAAATTTGCTTGACAATTCCAGGGAAACATGATTAGTACTAGTGACTCTAACTTCTGTCAAAACACGGGATACACCTGACGATATCATACCATGTCAAAGAATTATACTTAGTAATATGCCTCAATAGTACAAAAATAACTTATGTAATCAAATAAAATCTGTAACAACCTGAAACAAAATAATAGCTCTCTTTTCAAATAAATAAACAAATATGAAATAATGTATATGACCTGTGTCATCTTCAAAATCCAGCTTCAACTAAATATCTCTTAAAACCTTTTCAATGTAATAAGATAAGGTTTTTCGGTGTCCATGTGAGCTTTCAGCTCTCCAGCGCCTTTATTAGACACTGAAACAAATGTGCTAGCATAATAAATAATAAAATATAATATTTATAAGGCAGCCTCTCGGGAATTACGTCACGCAACAAAGTACCGAAGTTTTGCCAGTCAATTTAAGTACACGCTTAATGCTAATGGTCCCACAAAAAACTGTGAAATCTGGATATTTTCATGAATTTATAACCCTTTATTTATAACCTTTTTATGGTTTTATGGTTTTATGGTTACACTGCAGTTCTAGGCAAGACCCGCCCTACAAATCAGCTTAATTAGTTAAGGTTAGGCATTAACCTCGAGTAGTTAAGGTTAGGATAGCTGATTGGTCAGGGGACAGGATTTGAATGAATTGGGTTCCATTACCTTGCGTGAACATGGACGCCTGGCCAATCATTGAAGGGCGGGTCTTGCCTGGAACTGCAGTGGGTTCCATAATAACTTGCCATCCACTATTATTACAGCAACCCAAACTCAGCCTACACAATAGTGAAGTGGGAACAATTCCGGCAGCTGGGAGATTTTCAACAGTATACAGTATACAAATCTGGCCATCTGAAGTGTCTGGAGCTTAGTGCCGCCCAAGACAATGTGATTTATTCATTTTTAAATGCAAACAACCCCCGATTGTTTATTCTCCTATCCATGTTGTGTGGACTAACCAACCTTCCTCCGCAGCGCTGTGGAGATAAATCTGGCAATGCAAGACAACCAGACAAGTGACAACTTTGTTCAGTTTATTACCAGTGAAGCATGAATGCATGGTGCAATTAGCAAACTAGCTAGCCAGCCATTCGCTAGTTAGCTAGTTACAGCGGATTGGTTGGTACCTCTCCTTTACTCGCTGGCACAGGAAGACTTCTTTGCCTAATGACCAAGTGATTAGCATGATTTAGGTGGCCAAACGTTGCTTTGTGTATGTATAATAGGAGTGGTTTATATTCACCCTATGCAAACACGTGACGACGCCATGACGGACAACAGGATCCCTGGAAGCACAAGCTGAACAGTGTAGTAGACGAGCAGCAAGTTTCATTAGTTTCAATCAGTTTAAAATAAATAACACTAAATAAAGTGTAATAACAATACCATGTTCTTCTTCTTGAGGTAGGGCATGTGGTAGGTGCTCACAAAGAACTGTATTTGGAGAAGTTGAAGATTGCAGGATTGGACACCAACCGTTACCTCCTTCCTCCCTCCGTTTTCACCGACCTCATTAAATCGCAGAGGCTGGCCTAAACAGGGTAGCCCCATACACTGGTGCTGATCTCAAAGCTTTTAAAAGTCTGGATACTACCAGTTGTAATACCAATTCTTTGTAGCTGGTATGCAATTGTACACCCACGGCGGGGGGAGGTACCTCATAATGGTAAAGGTAAATGTAATTTATTTTGTATAAACATCTATTCTTTACTTAAGTAAAGATTTATATAACACGAAGCCTATGTTTTTAGAGGATATAGTTGGTCGTGGCTACCCACATACCGTTGTTCACTGGGTGTGCCAATGCACTAATGGATGCCTGAACGCATCCCAGCTCTGGGAAGTGCAGTCATTAAAGATCTTTCACACGTTAATCCATGCAGTAAATGACGGAGTGTATATGATCAGTAGTAACCGCATATAATTGTAACATCTATCCATCTTCTTATGTGTGATTATATTCGCTGTAGCCTATGTTGAGAACACAAACACGTTTTGCTTGCCGTGCATAAATTTGCGCGAGCAGAGCGTGACGTCACGTGCAAAGGCTGAATATCCGCAATCCTGGGTCCATCTATCATTGTTTGATTTTGTAACTAATCATTAACATTAATATGATCGTTCTGACCAATGTTTAATTAATAATTAATTCTGTGAAATGGCAGAAAATAAGGTGCACATCCAAATTTTCTCAAGATGTTCTCAAATGTCTTGTTTTTTCCAACCAACTGCTCAAACCCCCAAAATATTCAATCAATTCAAAATTATGTAATACAAAAAAATTACCTGTCTTTCAACTAATTGTTCCAGCACTAATTATTTATTGACTATATTTTGTCCACTTACTGTTGGGGGAGTTGCTGTGTCAGCAGCAGCAGTGTTGGTAGCAGGATCTGCAAAAAAATGGGATGAGAAACAGTGGGATGGATGGAAATGACATTAATAAAGGAAAGACAAAGAGAATGGAAGTAAGCGAAGAAGAGATTATGAGGAAAAGGGAAAAACAACAGGAATCTCAAGAAAAAGCCTGGTTGAGTGCTATTCCTGGGTTATGTCCAACGTACTGGTCTTCACGAAGCTTTTCTTCATCATGCTATAGTCCACACTCAACTCTCTTTTTCTAAGACCATCTCCTCCCAATATCCCTCTCTCTTTTTCCCTTTTTCTTTCTCCCTATCTCTGTCCTAATGGCTGCCTTCCTGCTGTGCCTACACTTTGGTTCAAAGAGACACCTGAGCAGGTGTGTTCTGCTACTCAGAATGGGGATCGGGTTGCCGTACACCTCCCACTCCGTGGGTAGGGTTACATACTTGTGTGACCCTAAATTGTCCTGGAGTCTGTGTGGGGAGGCAAGAGGGAGGGGGAGAAAGCTGCTGGGCACTGCCTGGACACCGTCCAGTGGCTTCACTGTCCAGCTGCTTTCTGCAAATAGTTCTTTTACACCTACTTTTAGTTTTTAGTCTAATTGTAGTAAACTATAGTAACCTTGTATCACATGAAGCTTCACACCATTCCCTCCCCCCATTGCCTGTAATATTTTGGAAAGTTTATATATCTAAAAAGCCAATCCAACAAACTATTTCAACAGAATATGATTATAAAATATATGTATTTTTATTTTTTCTGAACAGCAATAAATAAAACAACCTGAACAACATCAATAAGGTACAAAATAAAAATGTATTTTCTGAAGTATTTACATTTTTAAAGGGATTTTTTTCTTTTTCAGTATGGTCAAAGCATTAAGATAAGACAGTCTATTCAATCTGGTCATCCACCAATACTTCAAAAATACTTTCAATTCTAATTTTCACTACATACAACTTTGTGTGAACAGCGTTTCACTTATTTGGAACATAACTTTTCACATTTACTGGATGGTTCACAGAAGTCAGTGTACACCTGGTGAACAATATTCACTTTCTTTTGGCTTTGTTTCCCTATGCTTGTCGCACTTATCTGCTTCCATGGTGGAAGTAATTCATGAATAATAATAATAATAAAAAAAAACAAACTTTTATGCATTTTCCCTTTCACACATAAATAAATGAATAAATAAATTGAGCAGTGCAGCTTAAAGGACTGAAACAATCATGCTAGTCTGAATGCCTTCAGTTATTAACCATGCATGTGCAATTTTGAAAATGTTTGTTATTGTATCATTTCAAGTGTTTAATAGTTGTCCATGCCGACACCATTAACACGTAGCTATATCGCACCACAAGCAACCATTGTTTGTTAAATGATCTTCAGACCCAGTCAGGTCTTTTGAGCAAGATAAGTCGTTGCAGGTTGAGTGGCTGAGTGTAACAAAGCATTTGAGCTTATAGTTCACTGTCCTTACTTACATTAAGTAACGCTCCAAACCAATTGCAACCAATTCCTAACCACTTGGAAGTGGTTCTGGTTGTAGTTTTTTTTCATTTTGCATTCTTAGGCCCAGTTGCCGTGTGGAGGCCAATTTATAGTCTGTTGCTTTTCCCACAAGCTGGAGATGCAATGTAAGCAAACAAATATTCCTAATGCGGCCCCAATTCTGGACCCTGTTCATGGTGTCCTCCGAGGTAGAAAGTGGGTGCAGGACTGGTGGCGGCCCACAGTGTTGCCCTTTCTGAGCTCTCCCTTGTGGGAAAGAGCCAGATAGATGCCTGGGTGAGACAGAGAGGAATAGGTGGTGTAGTGATTCTCCTCCAGGTTCTCCTTTAACAGGCAATCGTCTGAAAAATGCTCCTGGAAAAGACAGTCAAGAAGACATTTCATATTATATGATTGTGTTTTGGTTCCATTATGCAGCCCTGAACATAGTAAGGAAAATCTATCTGAAATGCATAACACTGCTTGTCCCAGGTCTGAATGTATTACCTGTGTGAGCTGTGTAGTGCGCTACATACCGTTCCATATGCCAGTCCTTCTCCACTCATACAGAGGTACAAGCCACTCTTGACTCCTCTGATTCCCACCACTCCATGTTTCATAGCAAACACCTTCAGCCAACCTCGAGGAGATGGAGAAATGCAGGGTAAAGCAATGCTTAAAGACTTGGATGCATTTTTTCCATTAAAACTGGGTCTAAAATATTCTCCATATCTCAAGTAAAAAAGATTGCAAACCAATAAATATACAGAATCAAAACAATTCAGGTTTAAAAAGCATTAAAAAGTGGTCTTGGCGAGGGGGTCTTACTGAACTCACAATGCTCAGTGGGTATGTGGACGCCTCCTATAGAGCCATTGGGTAGAATCTGGAGATGGTAGCCAATCCCAACACGGCAGTAAAGCAACAGCTGTTTGGCCCCTTCTCTGATTGGAGGAGGACATGAACCTGCATAAGAAAGAGATGATAGGTTGTTTGGAAAAGATGACACTTTGATAACTATTACTGGATAGTAGGAATTTCATCCAGAATAAAAAAATATTATTGTAATCACTCCTTTCATACTGGCGGTGGAGAGAACCCTGGATCTGTGCAAAACCAAGGTACCTGAAGTCCAGCTGAAGCGTATATTGGGGTTTAAGTTGTCTAAGTTACACAAATCAAGTATGTTCCAAAGTTTTTTTGTAATGAAATAGCCTTTGTTTTCACAGGCAGTGTTTCATTACTGAGTGACAATAGACAGTGGCGTGCCCAAACATTTTTGTATGGGTTGGAATGTGTATGAAGTATGTGTGTCTGCACACACGTCGCAATACCACAATGAATGTTATTAATTACACCTGTGATTTTGGCAATTTGAAACAAAGAAATAAAAAAAATCACCATTTCTGTCTATTTTAACCCTTCAAGACCTTTTTTTAGGGGGGATGGGGGCTCTTCACATCATCTAAAAACTAGGAATCTGAAGATTAATTTGAGATGCAGCTCAGCACAGGTTTTTCTAGTCATAAATCTGTTGTTAACATTGTGTTTTGTTAGGTGCTTATTCAAATGGTGTGTAGGAGGGCTTAGAACATTGTGATGGAAGTTGATGATGGCCATATTATGTCTCATAACGTCTAACAATTTGTTACACAGACTTGGTGCATACTTGAACCATTTGGCTTCTTGGAAATGGATAAATGGGATTAGAATAAAAAGTAAGTATGTAAAGGGGACACTAGTGGGTACCCATAGAACCCATTTCATTCATCTGGTGAGAAGTCAATGGACCCCTATTAAAACCTGCTAGGTCTTCCCTCTGCAAATGTACCTAACTTTTGAGTGTAATTTGGCCCTCTTCCTGATAAACTAGATGTCCTGGTTGGATTCCTTAGATGGTCTAGTTTCTAGATATTGATGGATGATGGTGGTTCCGCAGATCTCTTAATGTTAACATTAAATTTTTTTTTTTTCGGTGATTAAATTTGTAATTTAAAATAAACAGAACAACCAAACATAACACAACACAACACAACAGTGGCACCATGCAAATGTAGTATAAAGCTTATCCTGCCTCTGACTGGGCAGCTATCCACGCCTGTAGCGATAGAGGGATATTCCCTGGCAATCAAATGCAGATAACACCAGAAATACACCTACACACAAATACCCTACGATATATCCTAAGAAATTATGCCGACTGCCGGCCAGTCACATGAAGTTAAGTTTAGCGGCCTTTACAGTAAGATTCTGCGAAAAGGTGACTGTCAGCAGGGTAGCGGTCACCGCGAGGTGCTGGTCATTTTAGAGGCCGTGTAGTTAAATTTAGCCGACAAAAGGTAACTGTCTTGTGACGACAGTTAAATTTAGGCACCAAAACAAGTAAGATTAGAAATAAGATTGAGGTTTGTATTAAAACATCGGCCCCCTTAAGTAGTACTAGGCTGTTTTATGACCAACCCATCCTTCTCAACCAGACCACCTAAGTCTTATACAGCAGCAGACAATGTGGTGGATACAGAAATAAATGTGGAACACATACAAATACTTTTCATAGCTAAATGTATGAATGGTTTAGAGCAGTTTGAGATGTGACAAAATGACATGTATTGTCTTGACCCCTGAGGGCAGCAACCGTGCTTTGAGTACTCTCAATCAACAACATTGTCCAACACGGTAATACTGATGCTTTGCATCCCATTCAGCATGTGCATGCATCATTTCCACTGAATCCTTGTGCTTTGGTGCACAACAGACATGTTTAAAGCAGACACTTTGACTTGTTATTAGCCGGAAAAGCAAAATGGCCATGAGAAAACGCTTAATGCGAAAAGGCCAATAGCAGAGCTGGAGCTCACATACCTAAATGGAATGTAGCCACAATCAATGTTATTATGGTTTCCATTCTGAAAGCAAAGTAAAAGAGTTTCCCAGATGTTCGCTTACCTTTTCCTTTCAGCAGGGTGTCCCTCATGTGCAGCTTCCAGAGGTCTCGGAGGCGAGTGCCCTGGTCCTCAGGGGAAACCACTGGTTCTTGTTTCTTTGCTCCCACACTGAACATCAAGAGCAGCTGGAAGCCAGGCAGCAGCAGCACAGAAACATTCATAGTGAATCAAACACCTGCCAGCGGACTTAGCGATGGTGTCTTACAAACAGTCATGTCCAATAACAAAGGGCCACAGTCCTGGGTCCAGTGAATTTGTCTGTCCAGCAGGCCCAGGTTAGGCTTCCTCTTGCTCTTCTTCTGTTGAACTCTGAAAACACTTGAGCTCCACTGCCTTCTCTGCTCATCCCCTCTACACATACTTTCTGCTTTTATCTCTTCCAACGCCTCTTTCTACAATGAAGCCCTGACTGACAGTGACACCATGACATACTCAACTGTACAACATCATTATCAGTGACATATGAGTAATCCTACCAACAACAGCCTGAACGTGATGTTCTTTGAAGCTGCTGCAGAAAGCAGCTTGTTGTATTCTGACAAACAAAACTTCAGTGTTAACTGTTCCAGTTTATAGAATAGTACTTTAACCACATAAAGAAGGGGTAAAGTACAGTGATGTAAACTTTGGCACGTTACTGTTTGGTTGCAGCCTGCATATACATGAATATGTTTTCATGTCGCCCAATCAGGCCTCTGACGGCTGAGAGACATGCAAACTGTCTGTTCAGTATCACAATCGCTATGATTGGACAGTGAGCTGAACTGATAGTGGGAGCAGGAGAACACACTCATGATACACAAACAAATACAAGTTCAGAGATCTTCCAGCTCATCCTAAAGTTATTGGATGGGGTTTATGTCAGGACTTTGTGTCTTCCACACCAAACTGGGAACACCATTTATATATAGAGCTGGCTTTGTGCATAGGAGCATTATCATGTTGAAAGAGGAGAGGGCCACATATCTCTAAATAAAGTGTGTATGGTGTTAATTTGTAGTATGCATCAGAGAACCTGATGTAGGTTACGAGCAAAGGTCTGTTTAGTATCTGTTCTGCAGCTTTTGATTGATATTTCTCAACTTCTAAGCCAACACGGGGGGACAACAAGAATTCTAACCTAATAAATACATTATATCATTCATCTGATCTGTGGGCAGCAATGCAGAGCTCTCAAGCCAGGCTACGAGAAGTCCTTAAAGCAAAATTATGTAACTTTTGCTAAACAGTGGCCACAGAAAATGTTGTATTTCTTATTTTAAAGTTAACATAGTTTTAAAGTGTTAAAAACACATCATAGAAGCAAAGGTTGAAGGAACAATTTGGCAATTTTCAACCATATCTCTATCTATCTGGGTTACAAATATGGTTTGAAAAAGCCTGCAGTTCTAGCCAACGTCCTCTGTGTCTTTGGAGATCAGCTGCAAAATCTGCTCTACTTCCAGCCACCAGTGACCTAACTGGTGTAAGAAGAACTACAATTGCTAATCACCTCTGCTCACAGTAGACCACAGGGACAAAACACACATACACACAAACACACACCAGGACTGATAAACCATGCAATAATAATGTGACTGCAATACTGTAAATACATTTTACTATTTATTCTCTTTACATATACAGTATATATTGTTTATTTTTAGAGTAGGGGGCGGGGGGCACTTTGTTTCTCTCACTATGACTCTAGAGTCATAAGCTAATCGCCTTCACTCTCTCACTTCTCCTCGCTCTATCACCCAACACACACATAAGTGCAAAACATCAGGCCACTTACATTACTCGCATTACAAAGCGTGTATATATTTATTTATTTTTGCTATAGTGCTTAACAAGAATTATTTAATTTTTGCCCAGTTGAGGATTTTGGCCTGTTGAGGAGCAATACAAATAAAAAGTTCCAAAACATCTATGCTGTTATTTGTATTGATCCACTAGACATAATATCTACATACATGGCATCTGATTGGAGGCTAGTCTCACTTTAAAAGAGTTTAGATGTGTGTACATTGTTTCTGTTAATAATGTATTGTATTAAGTGTCCATTTCATTATAATATTCAGATTTATCATAAATAATTGAACATGCACATGTATTTTAAGTTCCATTAAAGAGGGGGAGAGGTGGGGTCACATTTGAAAATGTACTTGAAAGTAATACATTACTTCCTGAAGTAACTAGTTACTTTTACAATTTGTAACTGAGTATCTAATTTAGTTACTGTTTGGAAAAAGTAATTACTTTTTAAAAGTAACTTGCCCATCACTGGCTGTGAGATCCTGTACGTAAGTAAGTAACACTTTATTTATATATTTATTAATGTGTATTACTGCATGGAAGTTGTACTCCTCAGTGTGCTGGAGACCTTCTACAGGGTCTAAACTGGAAGGCAACCAAGACCAGCAGGGCAATTTTGGATTTAGTTGATAGTGGACTTTAGGATGAAGCAAGAAGGGACTACGCCCCCCTTAATATCAACGGGGCCTCTGTGGAGAGGGAGGACAGCTTCCCCTTAAACACTAAGGGATTTCTACACCTGCACCATTCAGAACGTCCTGGCGGGGAACATCACTGCCTGTCTGCCTGGTATGGAAACAGCATCGAACAGGACCACAAGGCCCTGCAGAGAGTGGTTTGTTTGTCTGAAGACACAATAAGTAGTGCTCTACCCTGCCTAAAGGATATTTATACCTGGCACTACAAGAATAAAGATTCATACCCCCTGGGTTAACAGCCTTTTCTTACTGGTACCAGGCCAGCACCAAGAGCTAGGTAGTAGGAGCTTCTTCCCTCAGCTCACTCGGATCTTAAATGACTAAAAGACTATATTTATTATTACACTGTTTGAAGGAACTGACAGTATGGGTTATATAATGTAATATGACAAATGCATTGATCAAACGTGTTTCCAGGTGTTGCATATGTAAAATCAGTTGTATAAAGCATTTTGTGCCTCCAGAGGGAGCTTTGTAAAGTCTGATTAAAAGTTACATCAGTTGGGCTGAAGAGAGAGCTCCCCAAACCTCCTCTGCTGCAGGCTAGAGGTTCTAGGCTACATTAGCCACTTTTAACACAACACCCCAAATCTCTAATAGAGGTAAATGTTAATGTGATGTATTTATATAGCACTTTTCTAGTCTTAACGACTACTCAAAGCGCTTTTTACATCATACAAGATACATTCACACACATTCATACACTGCCGTACAAGGTGCCACCTGCTCATCAGATAAACACTCACACACATTTACACTCCGATGCGCAGCATCAGGGGCAACTCGGGGTTCAGTTTCTTGCCCTAGGACACTTCAACATGGGACGCCAGGGATTGAACCACCAACCTTTTTTTTTTTTTTTTAAAGCGATATCTCTGAGTCTACATCGATTTTGATCTGTTTTTTTTAAACTGCCCATCTCGAATTCTGATGCTGCTATCGGAGTACAATGCTAAATCTGTTGATTATTCTTTTCGCTTTTAAGGTATATGATACGACTGAAAGGTAATCCTGGTCAATGTGATGGAACAGAGGTTTATTTGGCTGTCTTGTGCATTTGTAACAGAGATTTGAAATGCTTTGTGATACACAGGATGTTTCCTCCACAGATTCATCTTGTAACAGCCTGGTGACTTCTGATTGTACGCCGTTTTTAATCAGCACACAGTGTCTGACAGAACATATCCTATCTCAAGTGAGTAACAGCAAAGGCATTTAAATCCTTCATTAAATTTATTGAATAATGGTTGTACATAGTTATTGGATGGTGACAAAAGGCAAATCTAAGACATGAGGTAAATTCAAATTTCAGAGGCACATAAGAACCACATCATTGGCAAAGATCTTAAGAACATAACAAGAGTTATGTGCAAAGCAGCACTGGGAATCTTCACACATCACTTGTTATAATGAAATTAAGGACTTAAGTACCTTAAAATCCTGTAAAATAAGCAAACACACATAGTGGGTATCTCTTCTGTTGCAGCCCCACTTTATATTCAACATGAAGACATGGATGATCTTTTACGGCTAGTCCATCTGCCTAGTACAGCTATACAAGGTAAATGTTAGTCGAATTATGATTAGATTTGACATTTAAGCTACCTAACCTATCAGATATTATATATTATTATTATTAACACATTGTCATATTGTTCATTTAGAAATACAACACTTTTAATGAATGGGCTGACTAGATTCTAAGAAAGTGGCTGGTAATTTGTGAACATTGTGGCGAAGGTTATGCCAAAAATATGTAAAAAACCTATTTTGAATTGACCAATTAAAAAGCAATTCTGTTTTTTCAGTCAGCTGGATTTGGCACATATAAAGAGCACAGTGTGAATGTAATGTCCAGTACTCCTCTCTCAGGGTTTAAGATGCAAGTGTTGGTTTACAACAGTATTAGCCCCATAGAGAAATGATGTGACAAAGTGTGGAATGTTAAATCATACGCCAATCATAATCTGTAATAAATTTAGTACATAAAGATCATATATTTCAGCTAACCAAGAGTAATGCCAGGACTAAGAGGCTCCTTTCGCTCTCAGTTTGGACAGCAGCATCTCGTTCTTCCGACACTCCTAGTGACAAAACAAAAATAAATTCATCATTACTGTACATCATCATCTGGCATGTATGGGGCTTTATCTCAGGTTAACAAATAAGGGATGCTTTTAAAATAATGTAATATTTGCCCACAAATGAAGTCTATGGTCACTTGGCAAATACACATATTTATATATTTTATAGACATGTATCTATTTTTTTGATGTACTAATAAAACACTGTTTCCAAGTGTCTGCAACTGACTACCTGCTACCTTGTAATGTTAGATATGTGTTGATTCAATTTTATGATCATTTTGGAGGCAGCAGTTTGTGCTATAACGACATGTTCTCACATTAAGGTTACCCCGTTTATATCAATGAGGGTACCAATAAGCTATAATATATAACTATATATATTCTAAATACATAATATAGCTATATAATTGTTAACTGAGTGGTTGCATTCTTCTTTTATTATAAACATTCTTGCCAGTTTACAACAGTCCCTCCCTGTAAACGGCAACACCTCTCATGTCAATCTCATCTTATTGTTTTTCTGTGTGCATTCCTGTCCCATGTTACTAACTTTGCTTCTTCCCAGTCGTCGTGCTTTCTCGCTTCACAGACTTCCTTGGATTGTGATGGCACCTGGACTGTGTTTGCAGCAGCTACCGTGGTCTTGCTCGACGCTTTGCTACGCCCTGCACTGCTGCTGCTATAATTAGTCATATTCTAATATCCTTGTTACTATAAATGCCAGTGTTCATCATGACAATTCATTATATCCACTGCTATAATTATTATGAGTCATATATATGTATTTCTATCTCTCTCTCTCTGATAACTTCTGTTATAATTTGCCACTAAAAATAAAATTGAATTTTTCTCACCTCTTTAAAGTCCTTGACAGTTTTGAAGTAAAGCCTCTGCTTGTCAAGCAGCTCTAGGTAGTCATCGTTCAGCTGATCCCTCCTCATTTTGTTTTCCTGCTTCTTCTTCTCCATCTGGAAAAGCAGAAAGCCTGGGTCACATGAATGCTACGGCACCTTGTGTTGCCTGTTACAACTATATTATATCTATCTATCTATCTATCTATCTATATCTATATAACTATATATATCACTATATATATATCTATATAACTATAACTATATATATATCACTATATATATATCTATATAACTATAACTATATATATATCACTATATATATATCTATATAACTATAACTATATATATATAACTATATATATATATATATATATATAACTATATATATAACTATATATATAACATATATATATAACTATATAACTATATATATAACATATATATATAACTATATAACTATATATATATAACTATATATATAACTATATAACTATATATATATAACTATATAACTATATATATATAACTATATATATATAACTATATATATATAACTATATATATATAACTATATATATAACTATATATATATATATCTATATATATATATAACTATATATATATATAACTATATATATATATAACTATATATATATAACTATATATATAACTATATATATATATAACTATATATATATATAACTATATATATATATATATATATAACTATATATATATATACTATATATATATATAACTATATATATATATAACTATATATATATATAACTATATATATCACTATATATATAACTATATATATATATAACTATATATATATATATCACTATATATATATATCTATATATATATATATATCACTATATCTATATATATATATATCACTATATCTATATATATATATATATCACTATATATCTATATATATATATATATCACTATATATCTATATATCACTATATCTATATATCACTATATATCTATATATCACTATATATCTATATATCACTATATATCTATATATCACTATATATAGATATATATATATATATCTATATATCACTATATACATATATCTACACTCACCGGCCACTTTATTAGGTACACCTGTCCAACTGCTCGTTAACACTTAATTTCTAAGCAGCCAATCACATGGCGGCAACTCAGTGCATTTAGGCATGTAGACATGGTCAAGAGAATGTCCTGCAGTTCAAACCGAGC